>VWPU01015705.1:0-191323 GCA_013398955.1 Callaeas wilsoni | reverse complement strand
GGCCAGTGTCAAACCACGACATAGGGTAATAAAGAAACCTATTTTCTTCAGATACTAATTATACAGGTGCATAATTAAACATCTTAAATAATGAAATAGATGCTCTGTTAAAGGCTAAAAATATGTGGCCATAAATTAGTCATTTAGACTATATTAATAAATAAGTCCTGGATGTCAGCTTACAAAGATTTCCTTTCTGTAATTTGACCACTGGTATGCGCATTGCAAACACATCATGCTCCCCATCTAGACACTGCTCAGTTGCATTTCTTTGTGTTCCTGGATCACTGCACCTCACAGAGCTGGAGGGCTTTGTGTACATTTTGAGTCTGATGTGATTCTTGTACGGACAATAGTTTTGTGCAGAGGGATAGGGTGGCTGTGTCTGTAGAGGATGCATATGAGGCTGTGCAGCAAACCCTTCTGAGTGCTGACCTGCCTCGGTGTCAGCGAGGCTGGGATTTCATCCCCAAAACCATACGAGAAATCTTGGTGCTTGCCTGCCATAGATGCATTGCATTCTTAGGGAGTTAATTCCCTTTGCGTTTCATTCACCTTTGCAGAGTGAAGATTATGTGTATGTAACCTACTCCAACAAACTGCTCTGTGGACTCAATTACTGATATTCATACAGGACCAGGAAAAGTTCACACTTCAAACAAATGCTAGTGGTTACTCTCTGCCAGGCTTCCTAAGGAAATTAGACTCCCATGATCCCACAGTCTGTGTTTACCTTACTGTTGTACTCTCTTTAACAGCAATTGAAATGTCCATTTTAAGTAAAATCAATGCAGCAGTAAAGGCTCTAGGACATTGTGGTCCTGCAACTTCTGTGAAAAGGCAGGTAAGCAGAGGAAAGACAAGCAGATTAGTGCTGCCACCAAAGGAAAACCTGCAATGAGAGCAGAGCCAAGTAGCAGGCACTAGAGAATCCACTTAGAAAAGAGAACATGGCCACTGGAAAAGCTGTGGACAAGGATCACAGTTTATAAAACAAAGAAGTCACTCAAACTGTAAGCACTCTTGCACAAGAAGGTACTTGTTTAATTTGGTTAACTGAAATGATAGGGAAAGGGCAAATTGTTTTTGGAAGAAAAAACTCACCCCACTTCTCCACTGGCCTCTTGCCCTTTTCTAAAGCCTTGCTCAAATTGAATCCTTGCGAAGGTTCTGAAATATTTAGTTACTGCCGATCCTTCTTTTTCCACATTTTTTTTCTTGTGTATTTCTGGACTGTGGCCAGAATGGAAACAGATTGCTGAATACAGCAAAAAAAGCTGTTCTCAAGGTACTCCCATGCCATCTGAAAGCTAGAAATGCCGTAAATCTTGAGCTAACCTGCTCTTGAAACCTTGAAACTTGCTGACAGTGCACTTCATCTGTGCTACCAGGTATAACTGCTGACTGTTCTTGTATTAGCGGGTCTCATCTTACCAGGGCTGGCCTGCAGGTATCAAGGTAATACTGCTGTTCTGTGTGGTACCAGACAACTGTAACATCATTCAGTGCTGCTACTTTGCAATGCACACTCCTAGCATCAGCCACGCTCTCTGCTGCTTTGTCTGTGCTCTGCTCTTGTCTCTGTCCATTTTATCCTCTGCTGTCTTAGAGTTGAAACGGCACTTGCCTGCAGGGTCCCATAAACACCACTTATAAACCCCTACAGAGGCATGGAAGTTCCTGTGATGCTGCTCTGTGTTGCAAACTCCATCACTGTGTCCTAGAGACTGGTCTTTGCTTCTGTTGTCCAGTAGGATCAGGTAAGCTGAGGTAGAAAGAAATGTTCAGCTTTTAATGCTTGTCCCCTCAAACTCTCTTCATCTTCCCAGTGCTAGCAATGTGTCATGCTTGTATTACATTACAGTACTTGGTGATATTGCATTGCTTTTCCGTCAGTGTTATGAAACTTTCAATCAATACTGCCTAAAGTCTCTTATTCCTTCTGCTTGTTTGGTACACCTTTGTCTTACTTTGATTTAAAAATTCAAGATACAGGCTGTGCCTTTGCTAGGTTATTCATCCTCAGAATAACATATCCCTGATGACTCTCAGGATCTCAAGAAACTTCTGTAAGACAGGCAAGGAACAATGTCTTTATTAAAACTTCAGAATTTCTAGTCAGCTTTCAAGATCATGTAAATAAAAGCACCTTAGAGAAGTCTCAGAAAGTCCCGGTTTCATCATAACCCAAATGGGCATGTTTTCCATGATTATTTGATTTGGGTTTTTTTCAGCAAGCTCAACCAAATCTAGCAAAGGGAAACGATGAATGTTTTTGCATCTATTTAATGAAAAATAGTGAATTACTAGAGAGTGCAAATTGATTCCAACCATGTTAGCTAAGAAAAGTTCTTAGCAAGTTCTAAGAAAGTTCTTTTGTTCTAGATTTTATTCTCCTGGATAGTCAGTCTCATAAGGGATAGTCTTTACTTGCACAGATAAGCCCGTATTCACAGGAGAACTCCATTGCTTTCCTGGAAAACAGCCTAGGGAAGTAAGTCCTGCCACTTCTTCTGAGCACTTAGCAGATATGGAAATGGCAATAAACATAAGTAAGGTATGTATCACTCAGGTCTGTATCATCTATGAATTTGAAGTGCCACTTGTCAGTGTGAATGTGTCAGCAGATCTCAGAGCACCATGTGAAAACAGGCCAGCACAAACCATTTATTTCATTTGATGGATGGCGGAGACAGAGAGAGAAGAAAGGGCTGTTCACACACCTTGAGAAAGCCACTAATGAAGAGTTTGAGTTTAGTTAGTCTGTCTTAGGTTGATTGGTATTTGTACCTTTGCTGAGCCCAGTGTACCTTCTTTATGGCCACTGGCCCCTCATAGGCTGACTAAGCATTTGACGTTCTCGTATTCGATCATTTCTGTAACTAGGATTCTGAAGATTAATGCCCTGCTGATGAAGCACCCTGCACATGACCACTTCCTATCCCAAGTAATTATCTTTCTAGAGAAGCAGACAAAGCATAGGTTTGGGTCACTTTATTTTTCCCTGAGGTGAGGAATTGGACATAAGAGAGATAACTGGTTTCAAAGGTTACAAAGGAAGTCTGTGTCCGAGCCAGGATCTGCTTTCGTGTTTCCTGAATCCCAAACTGCAGTTTTAACTATCTCTTCCTCTCAAGTAAATGGAAACATTTATGAATTAGTGATGCTGGTGAGGTTATATAGTGATGGGACACCGGCCAGTGAGTAAGTGAGTGGGGATTTATAAGGAAGGGCACAAATATAAACTACACAAATGACTGAATAATCTTTATCCATAAATCAAAATTGTGTTCTCCCTGCCAAGGAAAGATGTATGCCTGTTTTTTTCTTTACAGTCTTTTAGTAAATATGGTTTGAAGGTTTACTTCTCTTCTTTAAGGTATATGTGTTAATATCTACAGTCCAATCAATGTATCCTTCTGGGTTGCAATAACGTTGGGGGAATTACATGAATTCAGGTGAAACCTCAAGCTTGTGAGAGTAAAATTTGCTACCCCCTGTTGCCTGTCCCTGAACTTTGAGAGAAGAAATGTTCCAAAGGAGAGAGAGGACAGTGGAGATGTTCTCAGTACAGAATTTTTAGAGGTTAGATGGGGAAAAAAAAAACAAAACAAAAAGACATCATTTTTGCCAAACATACTGCAAATATTCACATGAGTTCTGTAAATGAGTTGCATTAGAAGACCTAACCATTTAAGTTACACAAAATCAATATGCTGTCATCCGTGGAAATGAACATGTCTCAAGGACAATTTCATTTCCACAGAGGAGGTTGATGGTAGTTGGGAGGTGCACGTTGAGGGTTGGAATTAACCCAGAAGAGCCTGTTACCTGTGAATAGCACTGAAGTCCAGTAGGTGAAAGATTTACATAGGGGTAATCGAGGAGAACTAGAGGTTTACCTCCATAGCCATGAATTTTCGTATAGCCTTTTTTGTTTCTTTTCTTTTTAACAAAATAGCATCACACTAATCTGAGGACTCTCACAAAGATTTAATTGTCATTAGATTTTGTGGCCAATATGGTGTCAAGTGTTATACTGCATTCCATGTGGCAAGGTCATCCTGATCTGGTGGTTGTGTTTCAAAGCTTCAAGGTATTCAGAGGAGCTGAATTCTCATAGGCATGGCATGACTGGAAATCAGGGCTGGCTCATCCTCTGCTGTAAATGTATGTCGCTGTCTCTTACTGCTCACAGGGCAATACAAGTTCTTACTAACAACAAGGTTGGAATACATGATGCTTGCTGCTCACCATCTGCATTTCCACCAGGTGGAACAACACGTTTTTAAATCTCAAAATCAAACAAATCTGCATTTTAACACATCAGTATCTTTTTATTTGTACAAAGCATTTTTTTCTTTCTCCTGAAAAAAAGCCCATCCGAAACCCACCCCAACAATCCTTGCTTGAAAATATCCTAAGTAACATTGGATTTACTTACTGAAGTGTTAAGTGGGATCGTAGAGATTTATTTAAATTTCATTCATTGTCATTTTTTAAAGGAAAATGAGCATCACAGAAAACATAACATTGGAGAGTATGAGGTTCTGGCAGCTTGGCATCTCTTTCATACTCTTCTGGAAAGTAACTATCATGCCAAACATTTTCTGCTTTGTCTGAGCCACATTCTTATAAAGTAGAGACAAAACCTGATATTGGATGGAGATAGTAAAGCTGAGTTATGATGGAAAGGAATTTGGTAGATTCATAAGTTTGAGTATGTTTGAATAAAGGAACCTGCAATGTCAGGAATTTGGTAGGAAGCAGCAAAGAAAATGACAATGTTCTTGATCATCTTGCCTCACCTGGCCCAATAAGAGTGTTTTTCAAGGAAAATGAGGAGCCATCATATGCAAGTAAATCTTTGATCTCAGTGAATAATTGCCAGCTTTGTGAAAATGAGGGTGACAGCATTTTGTACAATGACGCTGCTGCTCCACATTCCCTTACTGCTGCATACATTTTTATGGGTTCTTCACAAAAGTGAAATTGATGGAGGAAGTCAGCATTGTGCCACAAAAATTGCCATGTTAAACTATGACTCTGGTAGTCAGTGGATGGACTTTTCCTTCTATTTTAAGTAAATCCTACTTGGTTGCCCTTTAATGTGCACTAGATTTTTTTGTTCGTGTAAGTTTGTAGCTTTTTAGAACAGCAGTCCTGTGAGTGGCTTACAGAAGCATCACAAAATTTTTCCAAATCAGAATCCCAGATAGAAATTTCCAACTCAAGTCAGCAGTGCAGTTATATGCACAGTCCTTTTCGGTCATTGCCTAGTACCACCATGGTGCTCTGAGGGCTGGGAGGGTCTGCTATACAAACAAAACTTGCTTATAGAAATTGCTTCATATTTGTATCCCTGTCAGTAAATTTCTAGCCTATATCATGAACCAACAGTAATTTTCAGCCTCTTTCCAAATTCTATCTATTGTAATTGCAAGAGCTGGTACTATTTTGACAAATCTAGGGTCTTTTAAAAATCAGCCAATTACTGTCTTCTGAGATGTCTTTGACAGTTGTCTTCTGATATGCAGTGGCTGTTTTAGTTATGGTGGACGATTAATTCACAATTTATATTTCCCTATATCCTTCGCTGTTTTATATTTTTATATGGTGTCATTTCTTATTAATTTCCTCCCAGAATTAAACTTCCCTCACATTTTCTACTGGCTTTATACAGCTTTTCCTCTACTTTAAACAGTCTTAGTGATACAGCAAAGCACTGACAAGGTTGTACAAGGCTCCTGTGAGACCTCATCTGGAGTACCTTGTGTAACTTCCGGTTGGGAACTGACAGACTCGTGCATGAGTGGTTGGGGAATGGGAGGAGATTAACATATGAGAGAAAAATAGAATATCCTGGCTTGTTTTCCTTCAAAAACTGAAGACTGAGGGAGTATATAACTGCTCTGCGTGGAGCAGGGGGTTAAACACCAGCGATGAAAAAAGAATTTCTTATGCAAATGCTGATGTTGGCATAAGAACCACATGGGTATAGACTTGCTATGGATGTATAAAGCCTTGGAGTTATGAGAATGTTCCTAATGGTTGACACAGTGAGGTTCTGCAATGGTCTTTCCATCAGAGGGGGGAAGGGCTAACTGCTTGCAGGATGGTTATGAAGGAATAAAGCACAATGAGGTGCCTGAGGTGGTAAAGGACCAAAGTCAGTGAATTCACAGATTAATTCCAGTTTCACTGTCTGGGAGTCCCAGGTCCAGACTGTAGGTTTAGATTTCTAGAAAAGTCTTAAGTGTTTTGTCTCCCATTATATTCCACAGAGAATGGAGAACAATCCAGCTCAGTCAAATGTAAATATGAGCATTTGATCAGTCTCCACTTACTGTAATGGATAGACACCTACTTTTAGACACCTCAATTTAGATGTTAGCACTGGAATCTCACTGTACTCTGAGTTAATTAATTGCATAGCCCACGGGGGTTTGACTCAGATGGCTCAGAAAAGTGTCTTGTCCCATCTGAGAGGCTAGTGGGAAATCTGCAGGGGCAGGCAGATATGGCATAGGACTTGCAGAAAACCTGTTTTTTTCTGAAGGAGCAGCTGGGTTTTCAGCAGACATGAGGGCAACTTAGAAAGGACAGACTACCTATATTTTGGTAACTGGACTGGATTCCAGACAGAGGGAGCAGTGAATCCAAAGTCATAACCTTGATAAATTTCCTCTCCTTTCCTTGTCCCCTCTTGTCTTTCTCTGATTTTCTGTTGTATTTGTTTAATTTGGTTATTGCAGTTATATACTTCAGAACAGACTCCAGAATCTTGAAAACCAACAGAATTATGCATATTTAAACTAAAAAGAAATCAACTAAGAGTGTACCTTTCCTTCTCAAGTAAAGGCTTCCCTGTGCAATAGGCATGTGGATTCCCCCTGTTTAGCCCCAAACCTTCTGCTGCTTTTTCATGAATGTTTTCAGCACGGTAAACTGAGCAGTTTAACATTTACTACCAGGTTTCTCAATGACACCAGTGAGTTTCTTCTTAGCCAGCAGAAGTCTTTTCATAATGTAGGGCAAGAAAGAACTTTAAGGAAGGGCAAACAGCACCAAAAGGTAAAGCGATGGTTCCCTGCAGGATCCTGGTTGCCAACCATTATTAATATGCTCATTTTTGGATTTGTCTTTGGGGCTTTCCTTGCACTGTGACATTAAAAGTCTTGGCAGATGTTAAAAGTAAACAAAATCTGCAGTGTTTGTTGCCTCTCTGAATGGAAGGAAGGTGTGACTGATCACTGCCTTGCAACCCCTTGATAAGAACAATCAGGGTTACTGAGGCACGTGGAAGGAAAGAAATCCAAGCCAGATTGTTGTGAGGGCTTCTTGAGAGAGTAAGAAGGGAAGGAGAATAAAACGGAAGATTTAAGAGGAGACAAGAGATTATGCAAATATGAGCTGTGAATAACATCCTGGCAGTACAACCCCTCCAGAGATAACTTGCCACCTGCATTTCTCTAACAGGCACCTCCAAGTCAGTGAGAAAAATAGAGTAGCTTTTGAACAAAAAGGGAAGGGGAAGAAATCAAAATCAGACTAAGCGCTCTTTAATTCTAGCCACGTTAAACTCTAAATGCTGCCAAAAAGCCGGTAATAAAATTTAATTCTTTCTGAGGACATGACGATCAGTCATTCAACCAAAAATCAAAGTCTCCTGAGAGTGTTTCTTTCATTGAGGGGCTTGAGTAGACTTGACCCTCTCAGCATTTCATATTTCATAATTGAACTCAATGTCCCTCACACTTTTAACATCTTCCTAGATTAAAAAAGAGCATTAATCACTCTCGCCTTTGAGCAGCTCTGAAGAGGGAAATAAGGTATCAGGTGCAGTTCAGAGAGGCCTGGGGGATTAAGGTGATCGGTGTCTCTGTGCACGTCTTAGTGTTTGTCCATGCCTGTGTCAGAAACAAACAACAAACTCTCCAATAATTGCTACAATATATATGATCTACCACCACCTCAATAGTTTCACAAAATTGATCACCATGCTTCTGCGGCTTATCTCTGGAGAAGTTAAAAAAAATAATTTAAAAAGCGCTTTTTAACTGGGTGCTTTGCTATGATTTATACATTTCTTTTTTGAATAGCCGGGGTTTATCTCTTTCAGCTGCAGGAACTTAGAGCAAATGATAAACGAAAACATCAAGCGAGAGCCTGCGCTAATGTCTGACACAAACATGTCATTCGATATTTAAGTATTTATTTATTCATTTATGTTTTTGTAGTCTCTTCTTAGGCGCAGAACCTTTGTATTTATTGTAATAATGGTGACAAAATGTGGGAATGGGGCGGGGGTGCGGGGGGGGAAGAATGAAAGTAAACGCGAGGGAAAAAGGAAAGCAGCGACACTGGAGACGGAGGAACGGTCCCCGCAGAGGTGGGGCCGTCGCTCCCCGTCTTGGTTTTTGGTTTAACTGAGGAAAACCCAGCTGGGGAGCGGGCTGCATCCCACAGCCGAGGGGCATTCCGGGTCCTGGCCGGGAGGGGAGATGAGGGAGCGGGGGAAGCCCGAGGGCCCCGCGGCAGCGGCGGCCTCGGAGGGGGTGAGGCTGTGTCCCACGGCCCGGCGGGGCCCGGGCCCCATGGCGGGGCGGTCCTGCCACCAGCACGGCTACAAATTGCCGTGGCTGCGGGGCCGGGGGAGGGGTCCCCGCCCGCCCGGACGGTCTGCAGGGAAGCCACGGGGCCAGGGGTGCAGTGGAGCGAGGAGGGGACAAAAGGGCTGGCTGGGGCTGGTTGCCGGAGAGGGGTGCCCGGCTGAAATCCTTCACAGCTCCGGGACACAAAACCTCCTAAATCTTCATCAGAAAGTCATTAGAAATCTGTTGGCGGGGCCGGGCGCAGATTGCCAGGGGAGGGGACTCCAAAGCCCCTCCGGGCTCGACAATACCTGAAATGAACTGGAAGGGATGGGGTGGGGCTGGGAAGCAGATTTCCTGCCATAACTAAAGACCCCTTTCAGCCTGCTCTGCAACAGTTTTACGATGTGTTAGAATTTACATTCACGTGTTGTTAACCGTTCTTTGGTGCAATGAAACGTTTTATCTGTCTGACCTCAACCTTTGCCATATGCTGGTGCAAACTGTTCAACTTAAGCCTGGATGAGTTTAAGAAAGGGAGGAAAAAAAAAAAAAAGAGGGGGAGAAAAAGAAGGGTCTAAAAAGCACATTGCTGGGTAGCCTCTGTTGTTGCTTGTGATAGCTGCCTTCCTCTCCGTTTTCCATGGAAACGTTTTGAAAGCCAATTCCAAAAAAGACAAAAAAAAAGGAAAAAGATCCATGCTGATAAATGAATAGGGGTTCAGAACATGCCAGCTCTTCACTAATTGACCACTTTACTAATGCTACTTCATGTCTGGTGATTCTTTTTTTGTTGTGGAGAGATGGCAATGAAACTTCATTATGCTGGGTGAAGGAGAGGTATATGGAATACTTTTGAAAATGATCGGAAAGAGTTTTGTGAAGTTTTTATTTATTTTATTCTAATTTCCTGATTTCTTTCTCAGCCCAGTTATTTTAAAAGAATAAGAGATATGGGCTGTGGAAGGAGAGTGGTAGTTGTGCGAGATAGCCTGGTAATTCGTAATGAAGGATCCCATTTTATGCTTTTGAAGATATGCCTGGTTAACTTGGAAATTCGACCTTATTTTTCTCAGAGACAGGCATTGTGGCAATGCCTCAGGCTTGCTATTCTTTCCCTCTGAAACTGTGGTTGTGGACTTGTCTCTACATGTCTCTTGCAGTGTTTAGATGTGGTTAGGTATTTCTCTCCTTATATTTTGCATGGACTAAACAATCCAGAGTGCACTTCCTAATATCTGGTGTGATGGATTTTCATGGTTGTTTCTGTTCTGAGAAACATCAAATTTCCTTCATCCCACAGATGCTTCTGAAATCTAATAAGAATGGTCTTGGATAGGTACCTCAGGAGGATGTCCACAAAGATGTTGTAATCTTGTCATGTTCAGGGAGACTTTGGGATCAAAACCACTTGAGTTCAGCCATTTAGCTGTGAAGCCCATGCCTGAAGAAGGTTTGTTTGCAGACATATGGAGTTGTTTATGACAAGGCTTCGAATGCTTGAGGATATTAGATTATTTAGGAGTTAGGCAAGTCCTTAGTGACTCAACTGGTAGCACTTATGTTCCTGGAAGGCTGCCACTGTTTTGTGCACTTCCCTCTGTAAAACCATGCTGACCCTGTGCGGCATCCAGGTAAGAGAACTCTTATGGCTAGATAAAGCTTATATACTCACCATCATAATGAATCCCCAAATTAATTAAATTCAACCTAATTAAATGTGTTAGCATTGATACAGCCCATCAGTAATCCCTACCCTGGCCCAATCATTGCTGCAGTCTCTTGCAGTATATATTTTTGCATTTCTTGGTATGCGACATGATTCTCAGGGAAATAAAAATCATTGTTGCTTTCTGTGAAACCCTGCCACATTTTTATAAGTAATTTCCATTCTGTTATGGTCTATTACACGTGATGTTTTGAGAGAGTGGGAAAGAGTTAAGCCAAATGAAGACCATTATCAATATTTCATTTGTCACAGCTGAAAAACTACATTTATAGGTCAGTCCTTTTCAACCCGTTCATTGATTTCAGTACTCAAAGCCCTTCAGGGAGTGTCTAAAATCCACTGATGTTTTAGAGTGCTAAGTTTTGTGTTTGGATTTCTGATAAAACTGAAAGATGTGTCAAAACCGTGTAACAAGCTCTGGATCTGATTTACTACTGTACACTTTCAGTCTCTACTGGTGTTAACTCTAGTGATTTCATCGGAATGGAGCTGGTATTGATTTAATTCTTATGTCGATGTGACCCTTCAGAGACATACTTCCCTGCTCTTATTCCCACTGACTTCAGTTCAGAATATAATCAGGATCATAATTAGAAATGATGACCTGATTCAGTCAGGAATAAAAATACAAGTCAGTCTCAAGTTTCTCAGTAATGCTACTGACTGCAGTGGCACTAGTTTCTTACTTAAAGTCAAGTGGGTGCTTACATCCCTTGCAGATTGGTAACCTATGTATTTAGGTTCTCTCTTGAATTCTCTGAAAGTGGAAGTCTTTTGACTGGCTATAACAAGCTTTGGAACAAGTCCATAAATAGAAGAAACTTGGTGTGAGATTTAAGGAGACTTGGGAGCTCCTCAATCTCAATCTCAATCTCAATCTGTGCAATTCCATTTGCTTCAATTAACTTTTATGTTTGCAACTGGAATGCATGGAATTTGACCAAAGTCCTTTTCAGAGCATATTTGTGGCATTGTCTACAAACCTATTACTCTCAGAAAGCCAAGTAGGATAATGCATTTCTTCCTGCAGATTGTGCTGTCTATTCTAGGTGCTGTTTAAATATCTGGTGCCTCAGCAAGCATACCCAGCAGGATTCAAATGCCTTTGTTTATACGTGGTTTTCAGGCAAAAACTTACCAAACTGCAGTTGCAAGCTTCTGAGGAGAGATCTTGGCTCGGAATGAAATACTCTGGAAGTGGACTGGATCCAAGAATAAATAAAATCATAGTTGAGGTGGAAACACCTAATTACAACCATTATCCAAAAATTCAATGTAAAAATAAGGAAAGTATTACTCATCACATTAAAAGGTTAATTTTTCTAGTTCCCTTAGGAGATTTTAAAATCAGCCAAAATATCAAAAGCTAAGTGATCTAAGTATCCGTGATCAATATTTATATTCAAGTGAAAGGGAAGAGGACTGAGGCAATGAAATTTAGAAATGCATGTATTGTAATTTGATTTGAACAGTCAACATTGCTAAAAAGCCTAACTGTTTACTAGAAGATTACTTTCTGATTCAGCATTATCACACAGATCTACATCTGTTACTCTTCATTTGAATACAAAAATTACCTCTAATCTAATTAAAAATAGAAGGCAAGCAGGATGATGTCCTTCAAAAGTCCTCAAACTTGTTAAAGCTAAAAGTAATTCAACGATTTTAAGGAATTAATTGGATTAATAATCAGGGGCTAGATTCAGCTAGTGAGTTTCAGCTGGAAAGGTAACTGTGAGGAATAAGGTTTTTAATGCAACACCACCAATGTACTTATTGCTTGTTGGCATCAAGTAAGTACCTGCGACATACCTAAGTGACCTTTGAAACAGCTAAATTGACCTACGTGTCCTTCGAAATGGCTGATTTGTGTTGGTGGCAGCAGCACCAGGCTCAGCGTGGATGGTTTCTTTTATACTGCAGGAGACCAACTTCTGCAGTTAGGCTGGTAGCACTGCAGGCTGGCTCAGACCTAGAGAGTCTCTCTCTAAGGAGTAAGGGGTTAGGTGACAGGAAGAGTATGCAAATTAAGTAGGCTGCGTTGTGTCTTGCCTGGTGTCACTTTCCTTCTCTTGCAAATATTTAAACAGTGATCTAAAAAGAACTGGCATCAGAATTTCCCCTCCAACATAGTAAAAGCATTATATCTCTTAAGTACATTAGATTGCCTCTAAAAATGTAATCTATCATCCTAGCAATAACCTTTTTTTTTTTCCTGTAGTAATCATTTGCTTGGAAAAGCCTCCTGTTCCTGAAAGGCTATGAAAACAAATATGCAGGGAATGGAGTGAGAATTTCTGTGTATTACATCTTACGATGAGTGACTAAGTAAAATAGGCAGAAACATACTAGTCTTTAGTATCCATGTAACATTTTATATTCCTATTTCAGGTCTCCACTTTCTGAGATATGGATATCTCCCACTTTTTAGCTATGAGAGGACATTGGTTTGTCCTTTTAATGTGGAGATGAGTGAACACAGTATAATAAATGTCATATTTGTTCCTGGTCTTCTAGTAAGTCTTGCTGAATTGCTTTGCAAATTTCAGGTGAGATTCATTTCACCCAGCTTTAGCTGTTCACAAAAACCAGTGACCATTGGTGAGCACCAAGAAACATATCTCCACAGTGACTCTGGAGGAGGAAGCCCAGGGACCAACTGGCTTACACCAGATGCTTCATTCTTTGGCAGCTAGGGTTAGCTGAGATAAAGCTCTCCCATTATAGTGCTGTTGCTTGTCTGTGAAAGGGAAAAACACTCCAGTTGGTGGTTTTAGTAGACCAGATGTAGATGTAGATTTGTTGTTAGATGTAGATTTGGGAAGGTGAATGCTGTCTCTGGCATTCCTGGAAGAAGACCTTCATTTCTTATTGTCCTTTTAGGAAATGGTCGTGGTGCATCACAGCAATTTTTTGTTCAGCATTCATGTGTCATGTCTGGATGCCGTATCAGAAGTGGGGTCAGTGGGTGGTTGGCTGCTAAGAGGAGCTGTGATCCTGTAAGTACGGTCTAGGGTGCCTAAAGCACCCTACTGTCACAAGCAAGGAAGTGTGGTATGCCATCCTGCTTGCCAAAGGTAGAGGCTTGCAGGATCTCTGAGAGAAGCCATTTGGGTAGGACTGAGGTGGGACATACTGTAGATGTGGCTGCTCTGCAAATCTCTTTTATTTCAAAGATGTTGAGCACCTTGACCTAATACTCCATATAAATAATTTACCATTTATATTGGATTGTCATTTTGGAAAGTGTCAAAACAGAAAGGTTTGATACTACAGAGGTAACTTTCAAAGAATTCAGGCCCAATTATTAAAAAATATGGCATAGGATTCATCTTGCCTGCCTCTAGAAGTCTGCAGTTTAAATGCTGTCTATTTGTGAGCTCGTGTTACTAAAGGGCATGTCTTCAACACCTGCTCCATAAGAGATGACTTGCCCAACTGCAAGTGCTTAACTCTTCCCACTGACTAGGCTAGCCTGGAGCAGTGAGCTCAGACAAGATACCTTGGGTTTAGACATTCAGCATTAAGTGGGATGAATCCTGTTCTTAGTCTGTAGGTGCTGCTATTTAAAAATCACAGATAAAATGAAGGGAAAAGTTGCTGCTGATTTGCATGGGAAATGTGAC
This sequence comes from Callaeas wilsoni, assembly GCA_013398955.1. Classification (NCBI taxonomy): domain Eukaryota; kingdom Metazoa; phylum Chordata; class Aves; order Passeriformes; family Callaeidae; genus Callaeas; species Callaeas wilsoni. The sequence goes on along the minus strand of VWPU01015705.1, from coordinate 177,374 downwards.
CTTCCAGCCCCATGGGACTTAGTCATGTGAGCAAAACCCATGTGACTATTTCATTGCTCTCAGGACCTAAGCCGTGCTTACTACTGTTTAAATAAAAATAAGTTTTAGTTGATTTTAACTGGTATCATGTTAGGATCCCACTATAGATCCTTCCTCAGTATAACCCGTTGTGTACCAGGATTAGTTTTCTAGTTTGACATTGGTACTTTCCAGAGCACTTATGGGAATATTCCGAAGTCTCCATTGCAGCCATGGAGTGCAGTTGTAGACAGCAGGTAGCCTTGCAGTACCTGCGTGGCATCCTCTGGCAGGTGCTCTCCATGCAGCTGGGGGCTGCACTGCCATGGGCTGCTGTGGCCAAAATTTGAGATCTGCTTCAGCCCACACACATGGGATGCGCTTCTTCTTGCTGAGTGCTGCTGCCACTGTTCTGTTGCTGCCTGCTCCTGTCTGCTCTCCAGCAGTCCCTCTGGCTCATGCTGCTGTGCATGCAGTGGGCCGGGATGTCAGAGGGGGCTTCAGGTGTTGAGGATTGTGATGTGTGTATGATGAAGAAATGGTGCAAACTGTCTGTCCCAAGCAGCCTCTCCCTCGTCTCTGATATTCCCCCTTAGACTCCCGTTGCTTCTGCTGCTGCCTGCGATTGGACTGCCACCAGTGATCGCTCTGAGTTGCCAGAGGACCATGCAAGAAGCTGAAGAGTGAAAAATACGGAAAGATGGCAGTACCAGAAGTCTAGAAGTCTTGTTACCCACACATAGCATGTCTCCTGCTTACACACCTGGTGTAAATATCTAGCTCTTGCTGTCCTTCTTGCGCTGCTGAGTGCAGAAGTTTGTTTGCACCAGTGGTCATACTATTCTTGTCATGTCATTCATGAGGAGTGGCGGAATACAGTGAAGAAAGGGAATTGTTTTGCTATTTTGGGATTTCAGGGCACATATCTCCCTTCTTTTGCCTCCCAATGTCCTTCAGGACGTGTAGGAAAATTAACCCCATTCACAATATGAGTGCTTGTAATTAGAATTCTCATTCACTCTTAATAGTCACTGGTATCCAACAAAGGCTTGATTTCCAGGTCTGTTGCATAGTGCAGTAGAGAGGAAAAGAGCTGAAGGTACTAAGCTCATTGGTGGAATGAGGGGAGCTGCTCTGTTGGCTCTGAGAGCAGGCTTGAGAAGACCCAGCTATGCTTGACATACCCCAGGGTGCTGTGTGGTCTGGAAAAGCCGGTCAGAGGAGTGAGAGTGGAGCTTTTAACAGCATTTTATTAGACACTAGGGGCAGGCCGGGAATGGGTTTATAATCTGTTGTCATGGTTCAGCTGACAGATGGCAACTGGTGAGCAGGGCAGTCTTGAATGCTTCATGGGACTGAAGCCTGTGCTAGCTACTCTAACCTGATGGTAAGCTGATGAAAGTGGCCCTGTACAAAGAAGCTGTGCTAGCTAAAACTGAGTCAATTTGAAAACCAACTTTAATTACACCAGTGCAAATTTTGTGAGCAAGCACACAGTCACCTTGGTGGTGAGGAGAGAGATGTTATTAGTGGTGTGTAACTCTGGTCCATACTCTCTAGACTAGGCTAGCACATCCTGGAAACAATATCAGACACAAGGTAATTACCATAATATAAAGGTTAAAAGTCCCCCTATATTATGATGGTTCATGTTAATCTGCCCCTTTTTAACAGCATGTAACTGTTGAAAAAGCTGTAATTCAAACCTCAAAACGGGGAAGAACCCACTAAATAGAGCTCTATAAGGTATAGGAACAGTGGATTAACAGGGTAGAAAGAAGACTGCCAGATTTGTGTTGTATCCTAAGCTCCACCATCCCATTTGGCAATCTTTTCTTTACAGCGCAACAAGTGTCACGAGCTGGCTGCACGCTGACACATCAGATCTGTGACCTCGCTTTTCAGCCCCGTGCAGCTGAACTGACCCCTGCAGCCAGGGATCAGATGGAAAGCCATTAGGGCTGATTCCTCACCAGCACCATGTCCAGACTCATGTCACTGCTGCTTCGAGTCATCCTGGGAGCAATGATCCATGCATCGATTTTATGGCAGTGCTGACACTTGCTTTCATTCTTTCAGAGCCGGGGAGAATTGCTCTTAACCATGCCCCCTGCCGCCTCGGGATATAATCTCAGGAGCATGGTTTAGGGGCACAGCCAGCTTCAAGGAGCATTACTTTGCTTCAGTGCATTTTTATATGTTTGCTTTTTCCTGCAGGCCTTTTTCTGCTAACGGGGATGTTTGAACCAGCGAATGCACTTCTTTTTTCTTCTTCTCCTTAGTAAAGTGACAGTCAAAAAGGCTGTCTCCTGTTGTCAAAAATACAAACATTTGCCCCATTTGCTCCTGGGTACCGTCCTGGGCTTATGTCTTAGCTTTTAGCTTGGTAATAATATCCTCCCTTAAAGGAGGACTTTGCAAGCAAATCAGTTCATCAATACAACAGCAATTTGAAGCCTGCATTTGCCAAATCCACAATCCTGGGAATAAGTTTTAAAGGATAAAGCTTCAGTAAGACTATTTATGCAAAGACTTTTTTTATAGCATCAGGACCAAAATAAGATTTTTTTTTCATAGGTTAGAAATCGTTTGAAGTGCTGTTTGTTTGTTTTTTTTTCTCTGTAATTGTCATTAGCTAAATTAATTGTTGCTCTCTTTTGAAATTAAGGAGAACAAATTTTCTTGTACTGAAAATCACAAGCAAATAATTGCCAACCGTCTGTTTGTACCTGAGTTTTTATTATATTTTGCTTGAATGGAATCTCAGAGAAAAGCGGAGGAAAACTGTTCACAGAAAAAAAAAAAGCCCAGTATATTAAAGAAAGAAATATATTTGTGTGATGATTTCTTGTGGATGCATACAGCATTGCAGTGTTCTGATAAAGGAAAGAATTAGTTTTAGAAACAGTATAAGGCTTGCTAATTTCCAAATAATGGGAGATGGTCTGCCTGACAGGCTTTTCTTTTTGGTATTTATACTGCTTATATAGTAGCAAAATAGCAGGAGCAGAGGCAAAGCCGGGCAGGCAGGGCAGGCTCTCCAACAGCTGCATCAGACCCCTGCTGTGTCTCTGCCAAAGCCCGTGCTATGGAACAGCGACAAGGAGACAGGCTTTTGGGGGTCCCCTTATGTGATTAGCCCTCTCCTTTTGGGCTGAAAAGGGAGTGAAATGTCAGAGTTTTTTAACAGGAAAATGAAGGCCACACCTACGTGGGCAGATGGGTAGTTTTCGGCAGTTTTCTAACCCGTGAACAAATATCTCTGAAAAACAAGCATAATTTGGAAAGGTAACCTGGCTAAGGGTCTTGCAGAGCTGCATTTTTGCTGAACTGTTATTCATTTTCCTATTTAATTTCCTGAATCTGAAACAAGGGGAGGGAATTGTGCTTTACTTCTTGCTGTTGTATAAGGCAAATGGGGTTGGAGGTCTGCGGATTAATAGAACAGGAGGGAGCCTCCTGCCTTCTGTCGGTGGGAGATGAAGGTGCCTTCTCACTTCACAAGTCTTTCTGAAAGAATCCATGAAGTTTGGTGTTAATAAGAAGAATGGGTGAAGAGGGTGGAGAGAAGCACTTTCCTGGATAGAGTGCATATTTTATACTGACCAATGATCTCATGAGCGTAATGGTCATATTGCTCTGGCAATATTTGGGACGAAGGGCAATGGTGGACTATTTAGGCAGCTAGAGGTGATTTTTGGGAAGAGGGGTTAGCCTGGCTCCTATTTAGCTGAAGAAAGACCTAGAACTGAGATGTAAAAGCATGAACAAAACCATCCATGCATACCCTCTTTACAAGATATGAAGGTTGAAGAAGGCCTGTCATATCTACTGCCTTTGGCAGCTCATTTCTTTCTCTGTCTACATGAGAAAGTGTTCAGGAGGCGAAGAAGGATTGGTTCCCTGCTGGTATGTAGTGAGAATACATGGTGGCACATGTGGAAAAGCATCACACTTTTTGGAACCATCTACTCTGCTCTACAGAGATAAGGTTCAGTCTTTTCAGTTTCCTACTGGATTCCTTACAGTGACATCTTTTTGAAGTCTTTTAGAAAGGTTAACAGCCTCTTAAGAATCCTATAAACTTCTAGACTCGTAGCAATAGAAGATCTTCAAATTTAATGTCTTTTGGGATTTTATGCCCCCTAAATCCTAGAAAGCTTTACATGTGACCCAAACTGCAAATATACAGCAAGTAAAGGGTGGGACTCACAGGCTCAAAGAATGTTGATAGCAGGAAGATGCAAGACTTCCCTTTGAGGGCTAGTTGAGTACCATCTGCTCAAGAAAGACTAGAAAGCTACCTGGTCAAGGAAGGCTTAAAAGGATGGAAAAAACAATGAAAAAAAAGTTAAGGGAGTGTTATGAAATGCCCATGAGAAAAGGAGGAGAAAAAAAGACTCGTACACTTGTGGGCCTTTAAGGCTCTGTGGAGCAAAGGCCAGCCATCTTACACACTGTTCAGAAGGCAGAATATACTGCCTTGTACGTGGAAACACACATAACAAATCTTGTTATCATTTCTGATATGATTACTTTGATTATTCAGTGTATCATGGATGAGAATGAGCAATTAAAATAAAATCTAAATGTAGATTTTATTTGCACAGATACTGAAAAGTATCTCTCTTTAGCAAAGCCTTTTGCTATTGCTCTTTGCACCCTGGGGAGTCTTCAGATGCCTGATCATTTCCCTTGGCTCCCCAGCTCTGGGGAAATCATATCTTTTTGTTGGTTCCCATGGCTTCCCAGGCAATGCAAGGAGCTGGCTCAATGTGGGACATAAATGACAATTCATTGCCAGAAGGGAAGTAATTTTCAGGCCTCCTCCCCTTCTTTTCTTGCAGTGAATGTAATAATACACTTTGGAAACATTACTGTGGTAATCTGAAAACAGCAATGCTGTCAGAATTCAGAAAATGCCTGATAGAACTGATCATTCACATAGCTTAGCTATGATGTTTAGAATAGCTGTACATCATATTTCATTCTTCACTAAGATCCTGATGGATTTTTCCCCAATGAGTTGTCTTTGCACTGAAGCAGTGTAAGAGAACTATAGGTTGGATGTTATTTTTCTTCTCCTTCCTTCCTGTCTACTTCTTCTTTTTTCTTTCCTCTTTTTTTTTCCCCTTTTTTTTCCTTTTTTCTCTTTTCCAAAAAGCGACTTCATGTTGCAAAGATCATCAGATGAAATGAATGCAGCCCAGCTGGGATTTGCTGGAAATGTGTTCAGCTTGGCAACACCTCTCACAGAGTAGCTGGGTCCCTAAAAGCTTTGTTTAAAACGATGAAATGAAAACAAAGGAGACATAATTAGCTACTGTGAAATAATAGAAAAGGCTTGTATCCAGTTACTGTAAAAGTCATTTAATGAAGGGTAATCTGGACATAAGCCTGCACACTATAGCTGTAAAATATTTAAGCTTTTTAATGAGAGGGAAAATGGAGAGAAGGGTTTGCTAACGTGATTAGGAAAAATGCCTTTCATAACCATTTTTACAGGGGCTTGCAATTCCTAAACTGAGGTTTGAAGCTTTCTTCAAGCCAAAGCAGCAATAAAACTTTTATGCTGCACCAACACTTAAAAGCTACATACATCACATTGGTTTTATATGTCTAAGTGGGAACATCAGCGTACTGCTTTTTATGTCTGCAAAGGGCTGCACTGGCTGTAGAGTAGCAGCTCCAGTTTCTTCCACTTACTTCAGATTGTAGAGTGCTTGTGGATGAGCAGTCATTAATCTTAAACTGCAGTAAAAGTTGCTTTCAGTGAAGCTCTTTCTCATCTCCCCCTCCTTGTTCTGTTTTTCCTGTCTGTGTTCCCTATCCTCCTCTTCTTTCTCCTTCCTGCAAAGCTCCCTTTTCTCATACTCTCTCCACTATTGAAACCAAAACAGATGCTGCTTGGTCTGAGGTGGACCAGCTGCTCTGATGTGATGAATACATAGCATTATTTTTAGTCCATTGACAGGTTACTAGGCAAAATGCAGGAATCAGCTGGGGATTTTCTGTGATGGGACAATCATAAATGATGTAATAAAACATTATTGTACCCCTGTGTAGAATTTAGAGGTGGGATTTACTATTACCATGGTATTTACCTAACCTGAGTGCAAAAGTATCTATGTTTTTACTACCTATACCTGGGAGAAAGGGATAATCCTGTCCCCCTGCAGGGGATACCTTTTTTCTAATCAATGGAGAAAGATGGACACCTGAGAAAGGTGGGCAGATCTGTAAACCCCCTGGATTATAGATGTTCCTCTCTTTGTACAAGAAAATGAATGGAGTTTTACAGTGGTACACCAGATTTCCCAGTCTTTTCTAAGATATGGGAATGACTGAGAAGGGCCACATGGTATTGAGACAGTGTGAAGGGTTATCCATGGCTATCTGACATCAAGGGGGGAAGTAATGGAAACAGGATGGTTTCTACCCTAAACTTCTCCATGGAAAGTCTGATGGTTGTTGACAGTAGGATGGACACTTGTAGAGCTTTCCCTGTGGTCTTCAGGCCAGTGACTGGCAAGGAGGAAGGAGGGCTTGGCAATGAGGAGGAGTTGCTGGGCAGTGGTTGGAAGTTTTGCCACTGAAAGTTTGAGGGGTGAAAAAGAGAAAGGACTGGGAGTTCCTGTGCTCTCATTGTGCCAAAACATCGCCTGACTTATGTGTACTGCCATAGTTCAGCTGCCTTCAGCTGTGCTCTTCCCCTTGTTTCCTAGCTGCCTATTTTCAAGGGCTGCATGAATTGTACTCATTGTCAGTACAGCCAATTAGAGTAATTGTTGCCATTATTTCAGTGATATCTCACAGAAATAACATGCTCACAGACACAGCTTTTTCACTCCTTCAAAGTCATTACTGTGCCATCAGAATTTTAGCTCAAAGGTTTTTCTTCAACATATAAATAATATTTGTAGGTCTGCCCCTCATATTCTTGCAAATTCTTCATTTAAGCTTCCATGTAGAAAAGGAGATAATAAATATTCATGCATTTCTTCCTACCTTGATATGCTAATTCTGGTATGAATGGTAATCTAGAAGCAGCTGAAAAAGATGGCTTGATTCTGGTATTATTTATAAACCCTGCACTGAAGTATTGGGCTGGGGGTGAGACAATGCCAGTTAAGAGTGATTTAACAAGAGTTGTTCTCTGGAGATACTGTCTTTGCTTTATCCATTGCTTAAAATTGTTTAAGATTATTGAATTCCTTATTTATTACCTTATTACCTCAGTGAGTTGTGTCAAATTAAGTGAAATTGATTATTTTTTCTCATCTCTTTCACAGCCTTCTAAATAAGGTGCTGAACTCAAGTGCTTCGAGGTGTGCACGTAATAGTCCGATTGACTTAAATGAGCTAGTTTAAGAAAACCTAAATATTTGTAAGAGTGATGGATCTTTTATAGTTACCAGCTGTATAGTATAAAATGAAGAGTTTGTTTCTGAGCAAGATGAGTGGATGTTCAAATTGACTCATTTAATGTTTGAAGCAGTCACAAAAATATTTTCATACTACTGGAGAATTAAGGATATGTCTCAAATGAATCTTAAGCACTAAGACTCCCAGACTTTGTTTTAAAAGCGTTGTATTTGAAAAATCTTGGACAGAAACCTGGGGGTTTTTTTCACTCATATTGAGCAGAGATCCACACAGTTGCACTATACCTGATATTGGTGAATATTAGGATGAAAATATAGAATCATGACTCTCTCTCAGCCAATTATTTGTAGTACAGGCCTCAGGACTCCGCTATTGCCTTCAGTGGCAGAAGAGACCTACTTTTATCTGTGCCAGAACCTAATGGAGTTAGAAAAGCAGCAGTGGCTCAAACCAAACCAGTAACTCCAAGCTAACCTCTGTGATAGACGCTTGAAAGAAACACAGAAGACTGCTGGAGCTACTTGTAAGTTGGTAACTCTGATCAATGTGTAAACTCTGTCATGCACCATTGCATGTTTGCGAGGTGTCATGCAAATGGATGGAATTAATTTTTTTTTTGTTTTTTATTTTTGGCGTTTCAACGTAATTGCAAATAACAGGAAGGATCAGAAAAACATATAACCCTGCTATAGTCAATTTTACATGTCACTAACTTGTCTCCATTTTTAATAAGTATGAAATGATGTTTGTCATATCAGCAAACTCGACTGCTTAAAGATCGAATGACCTTTGAATGTAAGGGGTTAAAAAGACCAGATGCTCAGAATTGACTTAATTGTAGATTCAAAGTGCATAAAGCTAAAAGCTGAAAGACTGAGCTTGTGTTTTCTCATTTCATGTTACAGGTCACTGGGGTTACATGCTCTTAACTATGTGAAGGCCCTATGAGTATGAAGACTTCTTCCTTTTCATCCTAGTGGCTTGGCAGCAGAATAACCCATTATGGTTATAAATTACAGTTTCCTTTTTAAGTGTCTGGAAAGACAAGAAGGGCAAAATTTAAAACCCTGGTTCAAATATGCCCAGTTTCAAGCTCTTTAACATGGGAACTATGAGGATTATATTTAGCTGGTGGTAGATGATACTCAATTAAATAATATCAATTTGGCTCATGAGCTGCAGCATCACCAGATGTAGCCATAAACTGCAAACATCCTCTTTATTTTGTTTTCCCATCAACACTGACTAGGTTAAAGAGGAATATTTGCCTTTGTAAGTGGTCAAAAATTTTCAAGTCCATAAAAATGATAAAAGTCAGTAAAAAATTGTTTAAAACATATAGAATAATTAAATATTACTTCTCTATGCTCTCTGTAATAGAGTTACTGTAAAAATAGCATTACAATTTTCAAACAATGCTTTCTGTTTGTAAGATCAGTTGTTTATCACATTGATTTTATCGTGGAGAAGATGGTTTGCCTAATTTGACACAAAATATTTGTCCTGGGCCTAGATTAGCTGGACCCAAATAATGAGATTTATGGAGACTACAGATGAAAAACTATTTTTTGTGTTTGCTCTAGACCAGTCCTAAGAAAAGTGATATTCACTGCATCAGATTTATTCAGTCTCACTATTGCTATTTCACCCTGCTGCAAGGAGGGCCTGAGTGGGAAGGACTCTGAGGAATGTGAGAGCTTAATAATTCTTGTCAAAGATGTGCAAGACAATGGAAGGAAGAGTGGGACCTCTGCCAGAGGTGTCAGTCAGAGAAAGTGGGTAATTGATGCCTTCTATCGAAATGACAACTCCCAGTAGGAGTTCCTCATCAGAGACTACTTGGGAGCAGTGGAAAGGTAGTCAGTTTTGTTGGTGACAGGGGTGATCAGGAGCTGGCATTGTATCCATTGCACCCTCCCAGCTGAACTGCTGTATGACCTGCTGGTGGGAAATGCACTGTACAAAGACAGGCACTGCTGGCATGGGAGGAGTCCTGCAGAAGTTGAGAGTTGTCAGGAAAGCACTGACAGCTCGTGCTTTTCAGATTTGGTAACCAGCTGATGCATGGCTTGTTTAGCTGTGCTGTGAGGGTAGCAGGTCTTTACATGCTGTTTTGTGGTGGTGTGATAAGTGTGTGCTTCTTATATATTGGTTTGCTCTGCTACTGCTTGAGGTTTGCTTGTGTTTTTATTACTTTCCTTGTTTCGGTTAGCAGATTACAAGAATTACTTTTGTTGCAGCAAAACATACCCTTAATATACCCTAATCTTCAATTTAAAGATGCTGTTGGCTATTTCCTGCATTGGTCTTACCAAATTTTACTGTCTAAAAATTAGGTGTCTAGCCTATAATTAGATAGCTTGCCTTTAAGACTCCACTGCCAGTGGGGGGAGAGAGAGAGTTAATCCAGCTAGCCTATTTTATACAGACTTGACCCTCTCTGAACCAGCTCATGCTTTCCCCCGTTATGAAAGGATTTGGTGGCTGCATCATTGACAGTTAACAGATTCCTGAGCCTCAGCTTTGCCATATGTACTGACTGAAAATGTGTTCTGTCCAACACTGCAAAAGAAATTGAGTTGCTGAAGGTAGATTTAAGAGGTGGTTTGCTGCCATAGTCATCTCAGGGAGTGGTAGCATGGGTGGGCTTGAATCTGTAAACATTTCTTCTTATTGGTAATCCAGGTGTGCACATTTAAAGTGCTTTCCAGGTTCTGGCCTCATTACTGTCTTCATGGGAAATTTTTACACTGCGACTGTTTTGTCCCCAGACACAAAAGGAATGAGTTCTCTGTAACACATGGTGATACATTTCACTAGAGGGATAGAAATGTGTGTTTTTCTGACAAAAAGACCCTGTTAAACAACATCCATCCTCCTCTTTGCAAAATGGGCAGTTATTATTAAGTTATTTCTGTGAATGTCCCTGCTATAATGCATTTTCTTTTGCATTTAGACTTGTTCAGTACCTCTTCATTAGTGCTGTTAGGTCCTTAGGAAGAGCAATCCATTCTACTAGCTGGCTGGAATACCAGACACAGAAGCTGGCACAGAGTGAAACTCAAATGGTCACTGTCTGCTTACTACACTCCCTGCCAGGAGTGGGATTCACCAGGAATGTACGAGTTGTTTAACACACCTTTAAAAAGGAGCACATCTTTTCTTGGTGCTCATACCTGTTCCTCTCTGTTCAAGTAAACACTTGCTTTTTGCTTTGTCAAGAGTGTGATTGCTCCCTTTGAAAAAGTTTGTTGACGCTTTTAAAGTGTCTCCTAAAATACTTTATTCTTGGCCATGATTCAGTTCATGAATTTTTATACAAAGCCATAGGATTTTTGGGTGCTGAATATTCCTGAATTTCAGCATCTAGCCATACTGGGATTTTTACCTGCTTCAATCCAAAAGAGATAAATCTTTGTAAAAGAAAACCAACTTTGATGTAGGCACCAATAAAAGGATTTATTTCACCTCTGGAAGTCAGATGTCCAGTTGAAACTAGCTGTCTTTCTTCCTCTCTGATTAACAGAAGGAGAGTCACATCACAAATCTTTCCAAGACACTTACCTTAGTGTGATGTATGTCATTCCTTGGAATTATGTTGCTGTCTACTTATTTTAGAGATGAATCCCATCTCTATTTCCCATTGTTTATCCCTTGATATCAATGTGAAGCTGGATGTTGACATAGAAATTAAGCATCTAAATAAATATCTTTATGGATATAGGTCAAAGCTGGAAAATTTTGTTTTATGAAGTTTAAGTTCACAAGTATTATCTTACCTTTTCACAGGGCAGAGGAGAAGAATCTCTGTTTAAATCCTTTCCTTTGAAAAATACTACAATCAGCTGAACACCAGTAATTGTGTTCTAAATCTTTATAGCCTTAGTTCTAGCCTTTAAAGTATATTTAGAATAACATATTTAGCTGTATTTCTTCTCTTGCCTTTAGAATGCCAGGCACACCAATAGAACTATATGAATAATAAATTATAATACTGTTTATCATCTAAATTGTTATCGTTTAGAATTTTTCTCTCAAGTGTTTCTTCTAAAAACCTATTCAACCCTCCCTGATGACACATTTGGATGAACATTTTTCAACTATGAATGCCTAAAGTTAATCATCTAGATCTATATTTAGGCACAAAAATGAATGACCTGATTTTCAGAGTTGCTGATTACTTATTTTGACGCATTAATATGAATTTAATAGCTTTGCTGTAGGTGCCAAAGTCTTAAGAATGTTGGTTTTTTTCCCATGCACAGCTTGTCTATCAAACTGCAGAATACATACAGAATTAAATTACTAATGAACGATGACAATATGCCATATAAAAACAATGTTACATTGATTCATTTATTTGTTTACATGGTTGGGCAGGCTAATTTTATGCAGAAAGTTCATGATGAAAGCTGATTTATAGTGATTTGAACAGAAAAGCATGCATTTCTCCCATTTCACATTGAGACAATGGTGAATTCTATGTGAAGAAAACGCATCCTCTGGTTGTTCTTTGTTGTAAGCCAAAGAGAAATATAATCTGAACACATTTTGCTTATTCTATAGAAAAGCAAACTTAGTTTTTCCTGATGACTTTCATTATGCTAAAAATTGTGGAAAACTGGATACTGCACAATAAATTAATGCATATTGTAAAACAGAAGCCTTTCAGAAAACATTAAGAGCCATATGCTCATTTTAGAGATATGTGGTGCCGTGTTGAAATGTGGCTTCCTTGCTGTTTGAAGACGTGAATCATCAAAGCTCTTGGCTACTTACATTAAAGGGGTCATAAGGATTTGCTTAAAGACATTGCTGAATAGGGGCCTAATAAGCTGATTTGCTATACCTCGTCTGGCTGAGTTTGAGAAGGTCCCCAAACTACTTTGAGAATGCCCAGGACTCCATAGAGGGTAAGCACTGTTGAACCGTGGTGTGTGTGTCAGCATCTAGACTTCGAAGATAAGGGTAATAAATACCCTTTGTTCAGCGTGTTGTCTATTTTTTCATTGAATTATTTCTGATGCGCACCATTTTGCAAAGAAAGTGAAATGAGGATCAGATGTTAGTTTTCCCCATCTTTAAGAGTTGGTCTTTGGATCCTGATCAAACCAGAGGGGAGATTCTTATGAAGTGGAGAAGTGGGTACAGGATCCCACCTACTGCACTTAATTTGCTTGCAAAAGCCTCAACGAGAATGTCTTGAATAAGAGTAAGCTTAGCGAGAGCTGCGCAGCTCCACCTGACATTATACTGACAGCAGGTGGCAAATGTGGATGGAAGTGCCTGACTATCTCTGAATTAAGCACACAGTCCCTTCAGCACCAGCAGCTGTGTGATCACTGGGGAGTTGTTTGGTTACATGTGTTTTTTTCACATCTGTCAATTTAACTAAATTGGTGGTCTAAATGAATAGTGTCATGCACAGGAGCATTACATGGATTTATGACAGCTGAAATGTATAGCACCTAGAGGATTTGGGGTCCGTGAAGCAGTGAATGGATTTCAGAAAAAGCATGATTTTCATCTGGGGTAGACATAAGCTTGATCCATTATTCAACATGCTATGCAAAAGAGAATTGCACATTGGTTTCACAGGGCAGTCTTCTGACGTTTCAAAAAGAAGCAAAAGGAATTTAGGAGAAAGATTTATATGTTTATGTTGCCTCTGTTTATGATGCTAGCAAAGGAAGTCCAATTTCCTCCTAATTAGATTATAACAGGTGTAAGCAAATCTAGCGGAAGGGAAGCTGCTTGTATAATATCTATAGCACGTTTGGTGTGAGCGTAGCAGGGAAACAGGAAGCGTCTCTCAGCCGTAGTTTTCCCAGGGTACAGTCTGACACCTGTCATGTGCTCTGCCATCAGATAGCGGTGTTACTGGGCTTGGAGAGGTGACCTCACCCTGGCTCGGGTTGGGTGGCTGAGTTCAGCTTAATCAACTGGAGAAGTGAATCCCCTTCTGAGACTTGTTTCACACTATGCTTTGTTCTTCTGAGAGCTGTGTTGCCTCAGGTGCTCCCTTTCCATCTTGCACACCCCATTTCTTGAAAGCCTGGGGCCATTGCTTTCAGCCTTGTGGGAGGCGCTGCAGTCTTCGCCTGTTCTTCACTGCTGATCCTGCCTGGTGTTCTCCTCGCCCCACCAAACCAAAGAGGCAGCAAGAAAAGGGTAACACATCCTGCTTGCAGCCTTTGCCTCCTCGAGCCATCTAAGCTGAGGTGCTGAGGTGTGAGCAGAGAAGGCTTGGAGAGTGTCACACTTTCTGCTGTGTTGCCATGTTGGTACTGCCAGCAGAGTGGTGCAGGGGACAGCTGGAGGCAGAAACCTCTAAAAGTGTCATGCCAAGAATGGCCACAACTTGCCTCTCAGAGATTTCAGGTTGGGTTGGTGTGTAAAGACGGCAAAGTTTTTCTCCTTTCTCCTCAGACTTGAACTGAGGAAGCTCTATTGACATGACTTTGATAATGAGAACAGAGTCCAGATGGGCAGAAACTGAACAAGTGGTGTAAGAAGATGGATGGATGTTTCATTCCTGTTTTTAAGCAACCCAGGGAGCAATGTTACTTCAATTGAAATGAAAACTAATGAGTTGAGAAACTTTAATTGCATTTTAAAGGAGGGGCAGACTTTGTACTTTCATTTTGAGTCTATAACTTAATATATAAGAAGGGTTAAGATCTACTTTTTAATTAAACAACTGAAGAGATCAGAACTGAGATCCTAGTTGACTAGGATGCTAATGCTGTTCTTTAAAAACTGCTAATGAAAAATATAGAGGATTAATTTATGATTATTATAAAGGAATGCACAGAATCATTCATGGTGGAGGATTTAATCATTTTCTTGTGGGCAAATTGAACTATTCTGATATAATATTGTGCATTTTTGAGGAAACAAGGTAAAGTCTATTTCTGTGTAAATACATTTTACCATTGCTTCAGACTCCTGGTGAGATCATAATGATAAAGCTGCATAAATACTGTCACAAACTCTGAGAAACTAGCCTGGCAGGAAATTTCAAACCCAATGGCAGACTTCCACAGGCTATTGGAAATTAGTCGCTGTACTGCTAAAACAGTCATGGAAAGTCTAATGGGAAGAGGACTGAGTTTTTAATACACAGACATGCAGATGAGTCCTTGTCAAGTTTATGGTGTGACACTCATTTACCTTCAGGGAGAAGCTGAAATCCAAACTGTAAGAAAAAACAGGTTCCAGAGGCTGGATCTGTGAAAAAAACACCCAGCACTTTTTTTTTGCAGATATTGCTCTTGGCTATTCAAAAAGGTATGTGAAGAAGTGCGTTTCCAGAAATTAATGGCTAAATAAGTGAACATTGTCATTCCTTTTTTTTTTTTTAAAATAACTTGGATTTTATCCCTACTTCTCTTTCCTTTTGGCCATAATTTCATCTGGTGCTACACTCTTGCCTGTTTTTGATATGTGTTTTGAGAAATTTCTTTGGACTTGTTGACATAGGGATCTATTAACAGCGATGCATTCTCTCAGCAGATGCACTAACTCCACTGATTGAGTGTCTTCTTTTTGAGTTAGCTCAACTCCAGTCGGTGTGGATTTAAATGATTTCAGACTAAGCCTATTTTGAAATGAGACCCTATCCAAAAATTGAGGAAAAACTTATTTTTATTTAAAGTTGATGCTATCTCAGTTTAAACACGCTTTGTGGTGTAAACAAGCCCGGGAGAGCGTACCATGTGCTTTGAATTACATTTGCAAGCTCTTGTGAGTACTCCAACTCATGTTCATGTGCAATTCAACCTATAGCAATTCAAGATGTTATTACTTCGCCACCTTCTCTGCTATTTATCACAGTCAGTCTGTCAGAAGTTCCTGCCAGAGTAGCAGATAGCAGACTGGAACACCAGCTCATTCAAGTTCCAGTGAAAAGTGTACTGTCTTAGCACAAACCTGGATTAACTCATGAGTTACATTGGACTATGAACTGGAACCTGATTGAGGATGCAGTTCTGTTTTTTTGACTCTTGTTTTGGGGTTGCTAAACTGTTGCAGCAGATGGATGCAACTTAGCACTGCTGGGGTGAGATTAACAAGGTGCAGCACCTTGTCAGAAGATGCCTGAGGGGTGGTGTGGCTCAGTACCTCATCTGGGGTCTGGACATTATAGACTCATATTCTTTCCCCTGTCTTTGTAGACGTGATTGTTCATGATGTCTTTGATATTTTTCTATAAAGGAATCAGGTTTTTCTTGAGGTCGACAAGCAAGGTTTTTCATCTCCTACTCTAGGTTCATTTGAATATGAGATTCCTCTGGACGCCAGTGAGGCCGTTCAGAATTCTGCCAAAAAAATAGCATTCAGAAGAACTGCCTGTTCTCCTTTAACCTTGTTCGCAAAGCAAGAGCAACAAAAAATTGTTCTGGTCCCCCAGAGTCTTAAAAAAACCTTAAGGCAGGCACTGAGCTCAGACACTTGAAATTTGGCTGTATTACAAAGGACTGAAAATGAGACATTTGCCCTAGTAAATGTCTTAATAGAGGGTTCATTACCTGTGCTCTCTCTGTGACTGGACTAAGCCCACTGCAGCTGAGGATGGATTGGACTAATAAACTCTGGAGCCTATAGGAAGTCTGCAGTAGTCAACAGCGGAGAAAGTAATCAGAGTGTGTGTTATAGTGTGAGCATTATTGTAGGAAAACTTGCCTTGCTCCAGGGTCCCCAGGGCTGCTTGGGCAACTCTTATTTCCTTCAGTCGTCTAAAAAGTTGAGAGCTGGTATGTTAATTTGTTCTCAGAAGCAGTTTGAGTTGCATAATAGCAGCTGCAGGTGATACAGTGCCTATCCCATCCTAGGTTTGCAGAAATCTGGCATGCCACTATATTTACAGTTCAGGTCAATTAGCTGCAGAGAATATCTCTGAGCATGACTCCCCTTTGTGCTGCCCACTAAGCACATTCTTGTGTGGTCCATCTATTTATTTCTGGGAGACCAGGGCTGCTTTGGCATTGCTTGCAGTTACCATTATGCAAATTATGTATCTGGTCAGAATGGATCATTGTGTCCATTGCAAAGCCCAAAGCACATATGTCCATGTCTATAGGTACCACAAAATAGAACATTTGAATAGCTTATAAAACCAAATGATGACATTCTCTTCCACCGTCAAGTGTTATTTGGGCGTGAGCTTTCTTTTCCCTGAGTGATTAATGTGGCTGAAATGAAGGGACTACTCAGTAGCTGCTGGTCTGGTTTATTTGTACAGCCAAGCCCCTGTACAACCTGTCTGACACGAGTAGATCAGGCCTGTGCCACACAGTGTTGGGCAGTTTGAAGATACAATGGCCACACCTTGATCCTGGATGTAATAATGCTGTGATGATGCAATGCTCCAAGGAGGCTGAGTGAGTAGGTGGAGGATCAGTTTAACTTTTGTGTGCATGCCACAGGAAAAGGATGAGAATATTCTCCTTGCCTGGGATCAATGAGGCCTTTGAAATATATGCTACAGGCCTCTTTAGGGATATCTAATATTAATGTGAAAATATTCACAATGCTAAAGGCTAAATAAAGCTGCAGCTGTATCCAGCTGGTATTCTATAGGTTTCCTTATCTCTTATTCCAGCTCAGATATTTTCTGTGTCCTCTTTATTGTGATATCTGGCTGAAGATGAAAACCTGAAGGAGGACCTTTTTTTGCAACCATGCCAAGGCCAGAAGATTTTGTCAATTGAAGTGGAAATGGTCATTAATGTTTTTGGTGTGACTGAACACTTTACATTGTTTGGCCTATAGAGAGGGAAGAGATTTTCTTTGTATCTGTGAGAAGGAAAGTATTCATAGAACTATCATGAAAACACATTTCTCTCATTACCTCCTTAGGCTGGTTAAGACAAACCTAAACTGAGATTCAAAATGGGTAGGAAGAGTAAGAAGGAGAGTGCCACAGCTTTCAGACATGGGATTGTTGTGGGGAAAAAGATTCTTTTTCTTTCTTGTCCCTTAACTCTGCGCATCTAGGTGTGTGCACTTTTAATCAAGGAATTACGAACACTTGCTGCCTCCAGGCTGGGCTAGCCACATTCCTTGTTCACAGAGAAGCCAGGGCTGCTGGTGCGTAAGGCTGGTGCTGCTCTGCAACTTGACAGAGGCAGTAGTTTGTCTGCAATGTGCAAAGCCATAAAAAGCATCTGGGAGCCTTTTCCCTCTGGCCAAGTGGCTGCACTTACTTTCACCAGCCACAGGCATGTGCAGACATTAGAGAAATGGCTTTCGCTTTTTTAATAGAGATCTTATTTTTGTTGAGACTTGTGATATGGTGGTATGTGGAAGAGAAATTTCAAGGACCTTTCTGTACTAAGTCTTTATTATATAGGTGCCTGTAAGTGTTTGGGTTCATATTAATGTCTCAGATTAGATCCAGGCAATGTTCCTCTGTTCCTTGGGACTGGGACATATGTATGAAGGACAAGTTTTTCTGAGGGAGTAAGAATTCTCTTCACTGGATACACTTTTAGGGGGCAGGGACAGAAATAAATGTCTATTAGACAAAGACTCAGAGTTTGAATTGCAGTGTACTGAAGTGCTAAACAAATAGCTGCTCAGATGAGAAGACAACCATTATTAGTTTGAGGTCTTTCCTAATTGTGTCAACTTTTACTTTTGAAAATTATTTATCCACAATATAGTACTAAAGTAAATAATTTCTTTCAATGTCATGCTGGGTTTGTTTCCAAGATGCCTTTTGAAGGAGCAGTTTTCTGTTGTCAGCAATAACATGTCCCCTGCCTTGTCATTGCCCCAGGTTATTGTTAAGCAATTATTCCTTCTTCTTTAAATAATTTTGCATGCAGGTTTCTCCTGCCTTTATATATGTGGCTAGCTGTCCATGAAAATCTATCATAATCCCAAGGCAGCAGTGTACTTCTTTCGTAACCAAACTGTCCTCTAACGCTCCTTCTCCTGGATATTTTCTTCTGCCTTTCTTTGCCATGCTGTATGAATATACCCTGTTCTTCTGGGTTTGCTCTTGTTTCTTTCAAGGAAGTAGTTATTTCTTTCTAGCGTCCTTGAATGGGAATTGATTCTCACTCACCACCCCAGCATATTTTGATACTGCTGTCAGTGTTTCTATATGCACCCTTATACTCCTCTTCTAGATTTTGCTTTTCATGCATTTTGATGTTCTTTAACAAAATGTGCCAGTTTTCATGTATGCTTTTACCATTTTGCCATTCACTCTCCTTTCTGCCTGTTGTCTTCCTGTTCTTCCAGACCAAGACTATGCTTGCTTGATATCTTTTGGCTTTGAGCTCAGGCAGATGGTTAGACTCAATTATTTTATCCAAGAGTCTCTGGATTGCTTTGTTTCAGGGTAACAAGCTCTTCTGCCAAGCCACAGAATCTGTGGCTGATAATCTCTCATCCTTCTGGCTCGTGGTACCTCAGTTGCTGTTGTCTTGGTCTTATGTATTTCTTAGTGAAGGTCTTTCTTTTTTGACATTACAGATAATTTTTTTTTTCTTTTTTGGCGAATGAATCGGCCCAGTTGGTGTCAGTGGCATTTTTAAAGGTGTAAAGGAAATGTCACTCTTTCTGCAAATTCTACTCTGTTTCTCATTCTGCTCCAGGAAGAGGCCCCTTTTCCTACAGTCTCAGAAAATTGAGGCTCACTCTTACTAACATAATTTTTAAACTAGGTGTTAATATTTCCCATGCACTTTCTTATTTTGAACATGGCCCAGAGGGATGTTTTTTAAAACACTAACCTGACATTCTACTGATAAAGGGATTAAATGAAAGTATTTGCATAATGTCTTCCAAATAGATGAGCTTTATGATAGATGACACCAAAATATATTGCATAAGAATGTGAATCAGTTGGAGAGGGAAAAAGTGCAAGCAATTTGTAAAGGGATTAGCAGAGTAGAACAGGTCTATGTCGAACATTGGTATCATGAAATAGATGGATTTCATGATGACAATTGTTCCACAGCACCTTACCGAAGAAAGCTGACCCCTGTAACCTCCTTATTTCACTACAGGATGATCCTATAATCAAAGAAGACCAGACTCATTATTTTCAGAAAGAAACACCTTCAGAAAATAAAAAGGAACATTAGCTGCTATGTTCTTGTATCATAGGATGAATTTGAATTAATATTTTCTCCATATTTTTGGCTTTACTTCAGGAATACGTAGTTTGGTGGGAGGAGGGATTTAACAAGCTTTAGGCAAGCTTTGCTAAATCCACAGTATAGAGGGTACTGGACGACATGCACTGAAATGCTGATTCCATGAGGCTCGGAGTCTTATCTCGTCTGCAGGCAAACAGTAGAAATGCTTTTACATTAGACTTGCAAAATGTAATGTGCAGTGCAGTACTTTCTGTCAGAACCATTTTGGCAAGTTAGCACAGTTAATTATAACTATAGTTAGTTATAGTTAACAGTTAACTAACTATAGTTAGTACTATATCCCACTTTGAATCCACTGATTTTTGTTTTCTTGTTTTAAGAAAGTGCAGATCATACACCAGTCCTGGGAATGTACTGAACAATTCAGAGAGAATTTGAAATTGTGACATCAGCTAGGTTAAATATATTTGTGGATGATTACTTGATAGGTAGAACCACCAAGATGCATAACCTACATTTAATTAATCCTGTTATTGGCCTACTAAACTGAGACAAGTTATATCTTTTTTCTTGCCTGTATTTTTGCATGTTTAATGTGGTCCCTATGCGCTAATAGTTGAATGCCTCTTATTCTTGTTAAAGCATGTAATTGCAAAACACGGCTCTGAGGCAGGGAAATACTATATTTTCCAAATGTTGATGGGAAACTGAGATCTAAAGGGTTACGTTCATACCACCAAGCATGATCAAGTAATATTTGACTCCCGTGACTTTGGATCGAGCTTTAGAGAACAGATGATATGAATCACCTATCTCTCTGTTGAATAAAAATCATGATAATCTCTGCTGTAATCAAAGCTGTGCTTAAGTTAGGCTGGGTTTGAGAAAGGGTCTGCTGAACAGGTGTCTGAGAGACTTAAGTTTCCTTTGTGCAGAGGCATTTTGTTGTATAGCTCCCACTGAAATCAAAGACAAGGTCTGTTGCAAAAGAAAGGACTTTGCCCTGAATTGCCCACTAGGACTGTTGCAAACAAGGAAGTACTGGTGAGGGTAGAGGTCTACAAAGAGAAAATCCTTCTATTTCCCTGTATTTCTAAGTGGAAATTCCTAAGTAAGTGCAACTTTCCTGTATGATGTATAAATAAAGTTTCTCTCATCTAAAATGTAGAAAATGAGTCTAAGTTATTTTTTCAGATCAAGAGTTCTACATAGATCCAGGGAAAAGTATTTTTATTTGGCATTAACTACGCTTCAATTAGGAATAAAAATGTAGATCTCCATTGTCTCTGTGAGGTCATGTGCAAACACAAATACCGTGGAAAACGCCAAAGCAACTGATTAACTATCGTTACTTAGCTAATATTTGCTTCCGATCTTGGAACTGCCTTTTAAACATAAAAGAAAAACCGTTGAGGAACTTTTCTGCTTCGTGGGTGATTTGCAGTCCCAGCCTCTGGAAGGAACAGAGACTCACTGTTATGCTCAGAAAACAGATTTTTCTCCTGATCAGATATCAGACTCCAAACTCTGTGCTATGTCTATGCTGACAGCAGAAAGCTTGCTACACAGTGGAGCATGCAAGTGTGGCCACGTGTGCTGCAAAGTTGCCCTCTCTGTAGCCAGCAGGACTCATGGTGCCTTAGCAAGGCCAGTGTGTTTGTAGGTGCCATGAGCAGCTGCCCTCAGGCAGTTTTCAAGCTGACAAGGAGTTGTTGCATGCATGGGGCATGGAGTATGCTACTAATCTGGAGTCTTTGTATATATGGAGGCATCTGTACTGTCAGCTCGATTTACCTGTGTCTTGCTTTCCCTTGCTGCTTCATCTATCCTGCGAAATGCATTCTCCCTTGGGAATAATGCCTGGTCCTCAGGAAAAGTGGCCTGTTTGTATGCTGCTCAGAGCTTGTTCCCTTACAACGGCCTGGTGGTTTCCCTTGTATTCACATGATGAAACATTTGGCCTCTTAGATCTCTTCTGGGCCCTTTGGTGCTAAGACGTGATCATTACTTTTCTATGTGGGTTTGTGTAGGTCTTTGTTTGGAGCATCAGAAATAACCTGAGGCATGGGTTGAAGCCTACCAGAGTGGTATTTCCATAACAAGAGATGTGGTAGAAGGGCTTATGTCAGAAGTTGGAGGGCTGGTTAGGACCAGGCAGGGCTGATAAGGAACAAACTCTCATCGATGACACCTTTTGGGAGTGATCTGTTTCCAGGATTTCCCTTGGTTTTGTATGGAGATCAGTTGGTTCACTCAGAAAAACCCAAAACCAACAACAACAACAACAAAACTCTGTGAAGGAAGTGGCAATTATGCAAGATCAGGATATCACAGCCTGAGAGTAGAGCTAATTTGGCAGGCAGCATAGGCTTACCAGTTGTCTGTTACATGTATGTGCTGGTTTGCACCTGAACTCCGCTTTGGTGTGGCCAAAGAGTTTTTCTTATAGTGCAAAGGATATTTCACAGCCTTCAACTGCTCTGACATGGGCCAATCTCCTTCTCTTGGAGCTCAGGGCTTTAGCCCTGACTGTACTTACAGCATCAGTACTTACAGCATCAGTCTCTCCATTCCCTTGACAGCACTGTGATTTACCCAGGAAAGCACACCACTGTAACCTGAGAGGAAGAAGCCTGGATTCATTTTCTTGTTCTACCAGCATGGCTCTGGTTCTTTTTGCTTATACATTATCACATGCCTTCCAGGTCTTGTCTATCTTACATTGAATTATTAGCCATGAAATCCTCCAGTAGAGATGCAGCTTCTGCTGTGAAAAAATGTCTTTGCAAGAAATTGTTATATCCTTACCCTGCAAGATGCTGCTGCCAGCCTTGTGAATATGTCAGGAAGCTTATGCTTATGCAAAGCTGTGGTTAAAAAACATGTTACCCCAATGGACATGGCTTCTCTCAAGAGTTTTCTAGTATGGATTTGCCTTAAGCCTCAGCTTTCCCATTGCCACCTGGAGCTGATAGTGCTATGGTAATTCAAGGAAGCCTCAAGTGTTCCTCACCAGTGAGATGAGTTTCATATGAGGCAGCACTGCTGCTCAGAAGTACTGCTGCTCCTGCCCTGACCTCTGCCCACCAACTTTGGAAAGGAATAAGGGTCTCCTAACCCCTTTCTTCACTTAGGCTCAGCTACAGCCTTTTGTTGCTGACTCAGTAGAAGAACTAAGCCTGACAGAATGAAGAAGGAAAAGGAAAAGGATGCTATGGTCATGTTTTGGTCCAGGCACTTCTTGACTTTTACAAGTGCATAGGTAGAGCCATTCCCTTAGTCCCAACTAGAACCTTCCTTCCAAACACCAAGCTCATTTTCCCAGTGATCCAAAGAACTCAGGAGAGAAATTTTAATTTCTTCTGCACAGGAGGCTTGCAGCTGATGCTACCAAGGTAGTAGATTGTTGGAAGTGGAGACTTCCCATGGTGGGTTGGGTGCTGTGGGAACTACAGACAGCTTACTGCCTCTCATATGGTGGTGTGGCACAGCAGGGGAGTGTGGGTACCACATTAATTATGTGTGATCTTTTTTCATCTCTCTGGATCAGTGCTCTAGAGACAGGACAGTGAATTGTTGTGGTCAGGTGGAATGCAGCTCCATGAAAAGAGAGCAGGTGAGCAAGCATGGATGGGTACACAGTGTTAATGCACAAGTAAGCATTAATGGGCACGTAGTGTTAATATATGACACACAAATCTGCTGGAAATGAAAGGGGAGGTAGTGTGTGTCCCACCTGTACTATGTGAGAATCAAGGGAACTGAAAAGCTGTAGAGACCTCTGTGTATTTTACTTATTTGCAAAGGTCTGTTGGCCTTTGGGAAAAAGGAAGCATGGTTGTGATGTGTGAGCAATCTAGCCTGACTTGCTCTTCTCTGTACATGTAAGAAGTAATAAATACCACAAAGATGTGTATTGTCTGCCTAACTTTGAAGGAATCTTCAAAGAATCTACAAGAATTTTTATGACTGAGTCACTGTAAGGGGAACGTCTGTTTACCCCCTGTAGCCAATAAGCACCTTATGTTCTATCAAACCAAGATTAAGATCAGATACTGTTCCCTATGGAAAAGATTTCCTGTTAGAAAACTGGACATAATTAACTTATGATGGTAACTCATGTGTTCTTAGTACGTTAGTAATTTGGTTATTATATGAGTTTATGACATCACTTACCCAAAATCTGTAAAAATATTATACAAGTTCCTTAAGGTTTGGTTGGGGAAATCCCCAGACTCTACTATAAAAGACATCCTTTCTCCCTTTGCTGTCACATCTGCAGGCTGAGAAGATGAAGCACACACAGGTGGCTGTGCTTCTGCTCATGCAGGGCATGAGTGCTCTGGCTGGGACGACGGCAGCAGCAGATGTGGTAAGACGGGGGTCTCATAACCTGAGCTTTGGTGCCTTCTTGTCCTCTCACATAGTTTAGATTGCTGAAAATTCTTTTAAGGTTACTGGAAAATGATTAGACAAATGTTGAGATCTCTGCATGGAGAAAGTTTAAATTATTCCTCCATCCTCCCCCCAACTAATGTATAGGGACTGGGTAATAAATGTAAAAGTGAGGCACAGGTTTAAAGTCAGAGTCAAATTCTGCTTTTGGTTAGATGAGTGCAACTCCCAGTGAGGATCTGAGTGGATATTAAATGCTCTGTGTAGCTTCTAATTAATTAGCAAGGGCTTATAGCAGGAACAGATCCACATCTTTGATGTGGAAGGAGTTGGGAGGTGGGAGCTTTCCCTGTTGCATGATTGCTGTCATACTCTGTGACCAGGCACATGAAAGCCATATTGGTTGGTTATTGTTGGGTGCTCTCCCTCTTCCCTAAAAAACTGTATCTGGTTGGGCAAGAGAGAAATTCAAAGTAGACCAAATCAATCAGAAAAAAACCACAATAAACTCCAACCAAAAGCTACATCAAATTCAGGGGGGAAGGAGACAACTTTGAAAAATATTTTTTTAATGGAAAACATTATATTAGTGAAAGATAGGTTTGATTTTGTACTTTTTTCTAAAATTTAAAATGGGGCTTCAATTTTCAGAAAAAATGTTTGTGAATATCTTAAGAACTTTTTCAAATGAAGCAAAGCATTTTGGTTTTGTTTGATGAAAAATGACTGCCTTTTGGTATTTATTAGTTAAAATTTGGGGGAAAAACCATTTTGGCACCAAAGAATTCTTTCTGATTTATCTTGTTTAGTCACCAACCAGAAAATTCCTGTGTGCCCCTAGTTAGATTTTTTGAAGTTTGGGAGTGTCATGGATGCAGTCAGTGAAGTTAGCACCTCCTGGGAAGGTGCTTTTATCTGCTTAAGGAATGAAAAGTTGCAAAATTCAAGATGGAGGTGTAAATATATGTTGATAAGCTGAGGTTAGAAAGCTTAATAGGGGAGAAATTCCTCCTTAGTCTGCTTAGCTTTAAGCTAGTCCTCAGTTTGCACAATTTTGATGCTCTCTGCCCTAACGCTGTTAATTGCTACCAGCTGCCCATCATGTTCAGTATAATTGTATGGGCACACAAGTGCCTGTTCAAGAGGGTTTATTTGACAAATTGTCCCACAAAGCTTGTTTACACTGTGCCACTTAATAGACCTGCCCTTTGCCGGCCATTTGGATTTGCCCATTATCCCCTGGCTCAGGAAGAGGGTTGCAGCTGGGATTTGGGAAATGCAGAAAGACACAGTGGTGAGTGTCCTGTTGCAGGGAAAGCCCATTTGGTGCTCCGTCTGTTACACCATTTGACATTGAAGGTGTCTTGCTCCAGTTCCCAGTTTGCCACAGGTTTTGGTGAGATCCCATTACGGGTGACAGTGTACTGCATCATGGGACTGCACCATGCTCTTCACACTATGTGGGGCCATGGTAACCCCCAGTACAGTGCCAGGGTGACAGCTGCTGTCCTTGCTGTGGCAGGAAGGCA
The DNA here is from genome assembly GCA_013398955.1 of Callaeas wilsoni. Classification (NCBI taxonomy): domain Eukaryota; kingdom Metazoa; phylum Chordata; class Aves; order Passeriformes; family Callaeidae; genus Callaeas; species Callaeas wilsoni. The sequence continues at coordinate 151,930 of VWPU01015705.1, read as the reverse complement.
GGCATCGGCCACAGATGGAAGTTAAAGGGAATGAATATAATCTTGTTGCATAAAAGGCTCCCAAGGTGGATCTGGCTGTATTCTTGTCAGTGTGGTGTCTTCTCCCAGTGCTCCCTCTCCACAGTGGGATGCTGTCACCTCCATGGTGCTAGTAGCAGAGTGGGACATGTTCCCCAGCCATCACAGCTCACAGCCTGACAGCTCGGTGTGAAAGGGGCAGTGAGTCCTCTGCTTAGAGGCTGGGACATGAGCTGGGTGGTGAGGAGGGGACATTCCTGCTGGGAGGACAGTATTCTCTGGATTTAGGGCAGAGGGGCAAGGCACTGTCCTATTAGACTGCCATGCAATCTGCCACGGCTGCCTGTCACAGCCTCAGCTCACACCTCCTGGACAGGCTGAGCATCCCCTGCCTTGCTCTGGTCACACGGAGCCTTTCTTCAGGAAGAGGTGTCTGTGAAGTGACATTGTGCCCAGGGAAACTGTCGCCTCAGCAGCAGATCAGAAATGTTACTGTTCCTCGGGATAGCTCTCATAGTAAAACCAAAGTGCTTTGGTGCTGCACGATGGGGGTTAACTGGTGGGGAAGAGATGGTGCCATCTGCAGGAAATCACAATAAAAAAATTTTTCCTTTGCTTTTCAGACCACTCATCTCAGTACGATGCTTCCATATCTGACTCAGCCTAGGAATATGAATGGCAAATCGCACACTCCCCCAAAGGTATAACCATTACTATTCTTCAATATAGTCCAGAAAAGACCAAATTTAGGAACTCGTGTCTCATTTTTTAAATGCTACACAGCCACTTAGTGACTTAACTCTGACACAGGTAAGCCAGTTGTGCTGCCTGGAAAAAGCATTTATGGGTTGGATATCCAGTACTTTAGGAAGTAGTGAATCTCCAAAATCTTCACTGCTGTTACCATGTCGTTCAATGCCTTAAGTCAGATCCAAAACTTTGGCATTAACCTTGTAACTACTGAACTGAACCCCAGACATGAAACACATGGGGCTCTGAGGATTTAATGCTGATGAGGCAGTTTGGTGATTACAGTCTCCCTGGAGGAAATCTTCTCTCATAAACTAGAACAGGCCCTTGAAAGTATCTTCTGAGCAGTGCCCACTTGCGGTTGCTGGGAGTGAGAAAATCTTGATTCTTCCTGTTCTTCCTAGTTAAAATATTATCAGGTATTTGATGGTAGAGGGACCTGAGTCCTATTTCTGTGCCTTCTGATACAGTGCTTAAGTCCATGGTCTACAGATTTCAGAGTTTAGTTTCTTTCCCTCTCTCTATCAGTGTCTGTTTAATAACATGTTCACTTTGGAGTAGATTCAATGGGTCACACTTGCTCTGTATGGTCCTGCAAATTATTGTCAAAAGCAGAGTTCATCCAAAGCACAGGTCCAGATTAGGTTGGCAGTGGTAGACAGCTTCACAGCAGGTCTTTTGTATGTCCAGGCAAGCCCAGTCGGGCATATGAGATGTGTGGAGGGACCTCTTCTGAGACAGAGTTGAATCTCTGGCTCCAGTAAAGCATTTAAAAAGTTAAATGAAGTCAGGGTTCTCTTTCTGAGTCTGATTAGCAGGACCCAAACTTTATCCATCTCCTTGCCCAGCTGAGGTGGCTTCTGTCCCTACTGTGGCCCTGCTATGTGCTTTCTGCGGATCCCATTCTTTGTCTTAGGATGAGCAAATAGCTGATTCAGAGCTGTGAGTGTCACTAGGCTACAGTGACAAATTTCCTGGTTTTCAGAAAATTGGTAACTGCTTTCTCCTACTCCCTTTCTTAATTTGAAGGGATGTGGAAAAGGAACATTTCTCATAGCTTCAAAAATGTATATATAACAGCTTAATTTTGCAAAGTGAAATGTTGCTGTCAAGTCCTTGCTGTAGGCTAGGACAGTTTGCTCTCTTTTAAGCATTCTGTATAAATTATTAAACTTTAAAAACCGTACAACTCCATCAAAAGTAGCAGTCTATCTCATGTATTTTTCTACAGGATGACGGAAGACATTTTTGTTACATGGTTGTCATTTGGCTGGTATTATATTTTGATTGAAGCACTTATTGACCCAAGGGGCTTTTAACTAAACAATGCTTCTTGGTCTTGTCAACATCATGATCCCAATGTTTGTAATGTCAGTGGAAGAATGGAAGCAGTTCTGTCTGCCCAAGCTGTTTCCACTCTTTTGGGGAAACGGTCTGTTGGCTTCAATATAAGCTGCACTAACTGCAGTGAAGCGCTGCCTTCAACTTAAAGCTCCCTCCCAACTCAAATGTTAAAATATAATGATAATTTTTCATAGGGACGTTAAAAGCATAAGTTGGAGGTTTTTTGGGAGATATCTGAATACATTTATGAATTTTTTTTTAGCACATGGAATAGGCATGGTAAGTCTAGAAAACTGATTGGTATATACAGTCAAGACTGTAGTTTACAGCAGAGTGTATAATGCATACAAAGGGATAGCACACACTATTGCTGTAGAATGTATAGCATACTCTCTCTTGTATACATGTACTCATATTTGTGTTACATGCAGAAGGAACAGAATACAGTACCTTCCACAAAAAAAATTAGATGCCAGTGTGCAGCAGTCTCAAAGAAGCTCTCACATACTCACTAAGCCACATTTATTTCTTCTTTTGGTCTCTCCCATCTGTTTCTTTTTTTATTGCTGAGCAACTTGCCTGCCATCCCAACCATGCCCATGCAGTGAGGACTCGGAGGTGTAGAAATACCTAAGTGACTTAGGAACTTATTTTTCATAGTAATTTACATACTGATAGCCATATCTTCAAAAATACTTGGAAACGTAGACATAATGTGTTCTCAGTGGGATTTTCAGAAGTGCTTTGGTAACCTGCCTGGCAGAGAAATCAATGGAAGTTATGTGCTGGGACATTCTGGAATGCCATGAAATACTTCTCTGCTTCCTTTCATGTTAAATGTCTTCAGCAGTTTGAGTGAAGTTTTAAGGCCCATGGTGCTTGAATAACACAGATAAAACAACTTTCTGCGCTTTCTTTCAAAATGAGATGCATGCTGTTTGTTGTGGCTGCAGTAAAGAGGTTGCCAGAAGTGTGAACTGGGATCATTCCTGCTTGCCGCTCTTCTCTTTTTGGGCTCACAGATCAAGACAGCTTTGCTGCTGGCCATCACTGTGTGTTCTGGGCTGGTTTTTCAGTGAGGACATCAGTTGAAACCACTGTGAAAGACCAAGGGAAGAAGTGCTGAAATGTCAGCTCTCAGGACACAGTTTTGTTGTTTGCTCGTTTATTTTTAAGAGGGAAAGAAAAAGAGAAAACACATGAATAACACTGGGATTTCTGCAAGGCAGGAGAAGAGATTATAGAAAGAAGTGTTTTTAAAGAGCAAGTCTGTAGCTTTAAAATATGCAGCTGCATTGAAGTGTGTGCCAGAATATTTTAAAGTAACATCAAATATCTTTATTAATAAATTCGTGATAGGTTTATGAACTGGAAAAATTTTGTGTACAAACAAAAAAGAACACACTCAGTATTCAGCCTGGTGTTTATAGAATACAGTGTGCCTTGGCTATAAATTATGGCAAGATCAGGAGGTGCCAACCCTGACCTTTCCATCCCTCATGTGCATTGCTCAGTGATGATGCTGTGAGCATGCAGACAACTGGGACAAGGCTATTCATGGGCAAGAGCTTTGCCAACTATCCACAAGGATGGATGGGCGGGCTGTGATGTGTGGGTGTTATGAGCAATATTTTGTAGCAAAATAAGAATCTCTACCCTAGGCCAAACCTGCATATTTAATTCATCACCTTTCGGTGGTGTTTAATTAAATGCATGTCTGTTTGCTGTGGCTGGCTGCAAATCTTCAAATGAAAGATTTTTTCTTTACAAAACATTCCCTGTTACTAGTTCTATTTCAGTGCTTTCCTCTCTATGGATGTAAATGACTAAATGATTTGTCCAATTTAGATGAACAGAATAGTAGCTGTAAGACCTAACTTACTACATTATTATTTTCCTGCTGTTGCCTGCTTTTCTATCTGCTGGAAAAGTTATTTCATTATCTTAGGAACATTGTCCACAAGATTGGGAAAATAAGGACTATTATATGTCTCTGTTTTTCCAATGGTAAAATCTTTAAAGCAATATTTAACTATTTTTAGAGACATTTGTAAGGATGAGTCATAAAAATTGCTAGGTATTTTGAGTTCCTTGGAAGAAAAAGGTGAAAGATGACTAGTAAAGAAATTGTTGATCTCATGATTGACACAACTCATATTATTGCCAGATGTTATTAGGTACTGATTCTAGAGAAGAATATTAACACTTTTTTCCTTACCAATTTGTTTCTGCAGGTCTTTGCCAATGTGTCCGGCTCTGTGAATGATGAGGGAACTTGTCAGTGCTCTGTGTACTTGCCGGATACCACCTTTCCAGTGCAGAAGGCTGAGCAATTGGAAATTATAGCCACAACGCTCTCGGAGAAGTTTGAGGCAGAGCTTTCCAAAGTAAGGTGTTCTTTTACCTTAAAAATAACGGTTGCATCTTCTCTGAAAAATGGTTGCCTATGAAAAAGTACAGCAGTCAGCATTTTTCTGTGGTACATCTTTCAAACAGTGGGAAAGAGGGCTCTGTAAGAATAAGGAGAAAGGTGATTAAATCTCTAATCTTTGACATTGTAACATGTCACACATTTGAATATTCTCAGGTCTCTTTTCTAGGCCTTTTCAGCTAGAGACATATGGTATGTTGTGGAGGAATGGTTATGTTTTTTCCTCTTTTGGCTCAGTTTTATTAGTTTGCTAATCGTGATTGCTACACGATGCTATAGGAAGCCAAGCCTCCTGCTCTTTCATGTGTTATTATTTGTATCAAGCCAGCCAGATTGTGAGAAGGCAGTGAAGGGAAAGAGGAGAAAGGTCACCACAGCCCAGAATGAAGAAGTAGGTGAATAATTGCCCCTTCACTGCTTCTGCTCTCACAGAGAAAAATAAATAAATTTTAAAAGATCTTTCTTGTCAACATCTGAAGCTGTGGCAGTGAGACTGCTGAATTATGCATTTCTGTTGAAGACAAACACACCTTACACTGCTTTGGCTGCTTGTTGCATGAATTGAGATCCATTTTTTGAGGAACTCGGGCAAACCTACACATGCTGAAGTGCACTGGGTGAAGCTGCCTGTGAAGGCAGGAATCTGCCTTTGACTTTTTACAGTGGATAAATATTCAGGATTCAGATTGGGTGTCCAGCAGAAAATGTTTTCTTTGGAAACCAACCATCTTAAGAAATGAAGTGTCCTTGAATTAATCAGCAGAAAAGGCAAAGCATTAAATTATAAATTCTAATCATAAATATTCATAACCCTCCTCTGGTATAATCAAGAACAGATAAGAAGTTGTGCATAAAACCCACAACAACAGGCGTAGGATCCTGTGGTAAGATCTTTCAGTTCAAATAGTTTGTTTTGAAAGAGCTGGAGCTAACAGTGACATGCATTCAGCTGTCAGCAGGCATATGAAGGGCAAAGTGATGTAAGTCCTGCTGCCTCCAAGCACAGGAGTTACCTGAACTCTTGGAGCATGGAAGTGCAGCTCAGGGTTAATAAGCCATGAAAATCACTGAGATTTCAGGCCCCCATACTGTTCACACTGTGGTCAGTGCTAGCATTTGAAGGTAATTGTGCTGGGACAGGATGAGGGGCATGATTCCCAGCCAAAAATTGCCATGATTCTTCAAGGTGTTTGTGTACCACCTTTCCCAGTCACTTGCCCTGGTTTAACCTACCTCTTACTGGTATTTTCCTCAGAATGGTGCATGTTCCCTTTAGGCTAGTGCCAGGCAGGTATATGGAGCATCTCAAGTGCTGCTTGACCTCTCTGTGTGGACAACCTCAGATCGCCAATGAGTTCAGACATCTTGCTCATATAAAGACACAGGTTACTTTTATAGATGCCTAAAATTAAGTGTCCAGATTTGTACCTGAAACTCACCTCTAAATTCAGGGCAAACTGAGTCTCTGCCCTAGACTTTGATGTCTAGGTTGCCATCTGGTGTGAGCTGCTGAGACTGTTGTCACCCTTTCGTGCCCAGCAGTGTACCACAATGTAGCCACTGACCTCGACTTGCAATTCTCACTGCAGACACTGAAAATTCTTGACCTAGCTCAGGCTTCACTGAATTTCATCCTGTCAAGACCAATCAGCCAAGCAGTGTTACAGTGCATCTAGCTGAAGTGTGACATATACTTTGGTGTGATATGGGCAAAGAGACACTTTAGGTCAGAAATTGAAATGAACGGATTGAATTTTGGTGTAAATTTATGTGTGTAAGGTTTCTCTGTTATAATATTCTATTTTTTTTTGTAGAAAGAAGAGAGCAGTTGAGCATTGCCCTATTGATATCTGAACTTAAGTACTGAGATCCTGTGATGCAAAAATCTCCATGCTCAAAAATTCTTTACCTTTCCAATTGTAGAAAAAATCCTTCATAAGCAATCCTGAGCTTCAGTCATGATAATAGAGACCAGGAAATAATGAAGTGGAGGAAACCCAAGCTTTCAATATTGATCATTATTAGAAATGATCCTGAGCAAATTCCTAGGGAATTGCATTCAGACATAACCTAGTCTCACCACAGAAGTGGGAATTTCTACTGAATGCTTCCTTTTTTTGACTCTGAGAATCCATGCTTTTGTTGCTCTTCTAAAACACCCTTTGAAGCTCATGGGAACTTTTCCTGGATAAGAGCTGCAGGATTGGACCCTCTTAAGGATGCTTTCCATGTGCTAAAAGTCTCAGATAAACAACCTGATTGAATCATTAACCTTTTGCCTGATTGTTGGCTAATTCAAAAAGCAAGGGGGTCCTTTTATAGAATCAGCAGGCAAGGAAGCTTGCAGATAAAGAGATGCTCTCATGTGCCAAGTGAGTACAAACCGTAGGCTGAAAATACCAGACTAATTTTTCCTCTGTCACATCAACCTTTGCCAGCATAATTATGATTAGAGAAGAAAATTAACCTTTTAAAGCAAAGTGGGAATTGGCTGTTCCTCTCAATAGGAAAGGGGAGAGGACACTGCTATAACAAGGATGGATCAGCACGTGATCACAAGGAGAGAAAGTGCCTTTCAGAACATGGCTCACAATGGCCACAACTTTCTCACATAACAGAAACAGGAGCAAAAAAGCCCCCTGATTTTCAAAACAGGTTAACCTGTAATGGAATTCTTCTCCATCTCAAAAGGCAGACTGCCAGCCTTGCTCCTTTTGGACCTGTGGAGGTCAAGGCTGCCCAAAGCCAGTGTCCTGGGCTGAATGATTTTATAAATTTGCTGGATTTGTAATTTCTTTCTTATCTTCCCTCATTCCTCCCACATTTTTTCTTTTACATCTTCATCTTGCACCTTTGTTCCCCCTTCTGTACTCTCCAAATGTGTGCTGGAGAAGTGTCTGCTTGCATGCTGCAAAACCTGTTTTGATAAATACCAGTTGCAGGTAAATGACAGACTAAATGAGCATTGCAGATTTTTCCTGCCCTTTTCATTAAACAAAGGTGACAATGCTTGGAAAGGAGGAAAAACTGAAACTGAGGATTTTTTTCCTTACATATGCCTCACATGGTTCCATTTTCTTCCCATAAAGGGCTAATCCAGACCCTATGCATTCATCATACCCTACTTTAGGCTTTTATGACAAATGTGGCAGCAATCAGTACTAGTCATTGGTCTGTATCCCTAAGTATAGGATATGCACAGAATTTCCGTGCCAGTCTGTCAAGAGACTACAGCCTGTCCCTAGCAGGTAGATGCAGTAGAAGAGCAGGGATTACAAGTTGTTTAAATCTGTCTGCCAATCAACAGAGCAACATCGTGTTCTTTTTTCAACTGATATTTCTAACCCACGGAAACTCCTAAACCAGATCTGAGCAGGTGGGAATCTCCACACAGAGCATTGCAATGCTAAACACATGTGCTGGATGTATGCACAAAAGCAGTATAGGCCTGTTAGTGCAGCACTGCTGAGAAAATTTTATTTGTCCAATAATTCGCCAGGGGAGCTATTAGCTTAAGTTCTCTGCGATGCTGGTGGCTGTGCAGAACACTGCAGAGTGATGGTGCTAGTTCAGGCTCAGCTATACTCTGCTGGATGGTGTTGACATGTCCTTAAATGACCTAGATGGTTGACTGAGTGAAAATCCTCTAATATGGGAGGAGAACTCCAGGTCTGCATTCTGCAGTCAGGGCTGAAATAACTATGTATGCCTTGTTCCAGCTCTCAGCATTTTGTGCGGGCTCTGAAAACCCTGGAGAAAACTTCAAATTCACAGGTTTCTCACTAATGAGTATCCATCACTAATTCCAGCAGCCTGTTTATTTCGGTGGTTTGTAGATTTGGTCTGCATCGCATTATTATTACCAGTATTACTGTGAGAAAGGTTATAAATTATTATCAGTATTACTGTGAGAAAGGTTATTAATACCCAGACAGATTTCCAGATACCTCTGTGACAGACATAGCTTCACACAGCAGTGCAATTTTGCTCAAAAATGGATTTCCTTCATACTTCTCAGGCTCTAATAATATTCTTTCTTTTTTTGCTGTTGTACAAACTCTAGACACACAGTTTAAACATTTACCTTTGAATAATTTTTCCAGATGATTTTTTTTGAGGTTCTCTTTCAATGCCAAACTGATTGGGGTGATCAGCGAAAGTGTGAGTTCCAACTACCTCTGGCTTTTCCAAAAGGATTTTTTGATACTTCCTGCTATTCCCTACCAGATGATGGTGGCAGCTAGGACAAGGGATCCCAGCTATCACTGTTGCTAGCCAGTTACAAGGAACTAGGTCTTTTAGACTGTTATTTTTTGATTCTTAATTGTAATCAATAACTTGAAGTTATCCCGGCTTGATCTGGGAGATCTAGAGCATCCAGTGCTGTGAGCCAGGGTACTTCTGCTACAGCTTGTGCAAACTTGACAGTTTCGAGCAGCTCGAAGTCTGGCTGTACACATTTAGAACAGAAGATCTGTTTCAAACTCAGATTTAAATACATGGAACTGAGCATCCTGGTTTTGGTGTATACTATGTATATCCATGCAGGGTTTTTGTAACGGCTTAAGATTTATAGTGTAGTTGTGCCATTATTGATAATTGTACTTCTGAACAGAGGATCTACTCTTATGCTTCTCCTCCTTAATCCACATCACTAAATAACTTATGATCTTAAAGGATCCTCTTCATGAATTTCCATGCCATGAGCTCCTATACCTCCTCTTTGGTACACAAGGCATTCAATCAAGATTGAAAGGAATTATTTGATAAATGTGGGGTTTTTTTCTGGGTCCATGCCTTAAGGGCTGCTGCAAGAACAGAAAAACAGGGAGTCCATGGTCTTCACACCATGCCAGGATTTCAGGGACAATGGGGAAAAGTACTGACTTTTATTTAATGTTAAGATAATGCAAGAATGCTTGAGAAGATGTAGGCTAAGTCTTTCAGCTGAAGAAATAATAGTAATGGAAATTACAGTGCTGTAGATAGAGGCAAGTATGAAGTTACTAGTGCAGCAAGCTATTTATATTTATTCCTTCTTATCATTTGTAATATCATGATATATGAAGCATATGAGAGAGAAATTATGCCCCCTTACCAAAGCGTTAAATTTCAAGGAACTAACACTTCTGTGGGAAGTCCCAAATCCATATAATATTCTTAACATTCTGCATGACAATGCTTGTGCTGTGACCTTTACCTCAGCAGATATATGTATGAAAATATATTTATCTGGACAACTATTTAATGGTTCAAAGACTGAAAAGGCTGCTATATAAATTACTCCAGCTAAAGCCTGCCATATATTTAACACTTTCATTTAAACCAGATTTGATTTTTAACACTGTGTTTTCCTCCTACCCAAAGACAAGCATCAAATCAGTTCTGCCAACATTTGACACAATTCAAGCGTACACAGGGTCAAGTCTTATTTGGATTCAGAGTTAATAGGAAATGAAGTTGAAAAACTTGGGAATTCTTTACTGCATTTTGCAGCCTTCTCTGGTTGCTTTTGAGAGATAATACACTGCAGATTTCCTAATAAAATTTTCACCAATGTAAGTTCTTGGCATACAGAGGATAAAATTAGCTCACAGAGACAATATTGGCAAAGAATTAAAAAAATGGAAGACTCTGAGTAAAATTCTGCCTTCAGTTATCCCCAGGCATTCCTGAGGGGATTTTGTGAAACTGCCAACAATAAATGAGGGTTAAACTTAATATTTTTTATGTATGTGATGAGAATTTCATTTATGCAGTTTATGTGAAGACTATATATGGCAAGTATGTGGAAGCTATGCATAGGGTACTCAGAAATATAATAAGGATGTCAAACAGACTTGTCTTATTTGCTAACCTGGACTTGAATATGTATCTCTTTTCTTTCTTTCAGGTTAGGGAGTACTCAAAAATAATCGAAGTGTATCGGCAGCAAATCTTCAATCTAACCATCAGAGTGCAGCAAGTGGAGACGGGTGGTGTATCGTACACGGAACTGGACTTCCACTTACTGAAAGTGGAAATCAGTGAGCTGGAGAAACTGGTCATTCAGCTGAAACCCAGCCTTGTTGGAAGCAATGCCATTGTTGAGCAAATACATTTGGAGGTATTGCCAAGGTCTTAATTAGCCACAGAGGGTTCAAATACACAGATAGTCTATTCTCTCTTTAGTGAGAGAAATATACACAGTAATTTAGTTTAGGTTGAGAAAATGCAGTCTGTCTCTACTGCAGCCAGTGGAATTATTTCAGCATTTCATCAGCATAAATTAAAAGAAGGCTTGACCTTAAATGTATTAACATCTTATTCCTTGATATAGGGCACAGAAAAGTAAAGAAACCCCAAAGCAAATGGAGTCCGCTCTGGTTTTGCCAAATATCTGCCTGAAAGTTAAAAGTTTTGCATAGCGTTAAATGCACAAGCTGATTAAATTATTATAATAAATATTAATTTACAGACCCCCATGCTTGAAAGCCTCTGTGCTTTAATTTAGATAATTAAAAAATTAGCTGCTGGTTGCTAAGGCAGTGGCCCAATCAATATGAAATCAAGAAGTGGGAAAGACTATCACCTTCCTAGCAGACTATAAATCACATTTTCAGAATTGTAGTTAATCACTCACCTAGAGAGAATAATTACTTAAGATGGAAAGTGAAATATCATTTGCTCCATTGTCCTCTAGATCATCAAGTAGGTGATTAAAAATGCTATTTATCTTTGCAAATAAAATTTGCAGATACTTTTGTAAGGCTGGAATAAGTGCTTTTTATATTTAACAACTAGTACTTGCTTAAGACTTACTGGATATTTTTACACTGTGTGTAAAATAACACTGTATTTTTGCATACTCTTATACAACTTAGTCTTAAAGCATATCCTTGTGGTCACATACTCTGCTGGAAATGTCAAGCTGAGGCTATGAGCATAAGGCCTCTTCTTAGGGATATTTCTTGGAACCTTTTTCTGTAGCATCTTCTGTGATGTGATCAACTCTGCTTGCAAATATCCATAAAATAAAGTTGACATTAAACTTGCTGTCTTTTTTCCCCCCTCTAGATCACCAATCTGACTATACTGGTAAATGAACTAGAGTCACTGGACAAAAACAACGTCCTTGCAATTCGTCGACAAATTGTGTCTCTGCAGAATCGATTGAAAGAATGTGAAGAGAATGCAACCAAAACTACACCACCCCCTTATTTCCCACCAGGTAAGCATTTCTGTTGGATAACACATGAGAAATAATATAATACATGGTTAGAACTGTAAATGCAGATACTTCCCTTTGTTAATATTAAATACAATTCCAGTGATACTCCTTAGCTCTTGAAAAGTTGAGCAGACATCTCCTAATGTTTCATCAATGGTTCAAAAGGAAAATGAAGGCAGGAATGAAATTCTTACAATCAGAGTAGCTGTTTTCAGCTGGAAGAAGTTGCAGTCTTCCTCTTACCTATAGTGTGAAAAGTGAATCTCTATCCCTCTTCTCTTTTTTCTTTTCAGAACAATTACCTGTGGGAAATGAAGTTTTTTTTACTAACTAACTTTGATTTTTAAGAGTTCCTGTGAAAATGACCTGTGTCATGGCAATATTGGTCTAATGCTGCTTGGAAAATGTATGAGCAACTGTTGATGTACTAAAGCTGTTGATATGCAAGCTCCAGAAGGGAGCTTAGCATGAAGATTACTTTTGCTTCACAGGCAAAAGATGCTTCTAAAACAGGTGGTCAAGAGACTTGGGGAAAAATTCTGGTCTCAGGGAAATAAGGGGGAGCTGTATTATTGATTTCAATGGAACTAAGATTTTATAGTTTTCATAACTAGGAAAGGTTATGTTCTGGGTCCTGGATCAGTGGCTCCCAGAGTACAGTTCATATAATGGTGTTAAGAGTTACAGGATGTGTGGTAATGATTTTATAGCTGAAAGAACTTTTGTCTTGACATTATATTCAGTTTGAAAAATCACATTGTGAGTGAATCACAGTCTGAGAAATTTTGAGAGTCAGATATGATATACTGGAGCAAAACATTTAGGAAACACTAGATTAGATATGCCAGGTTAAGAATCTCACTTGCTAACAGACAGGAGGATTTCTAAAACTGTGTTGGTCCCCTGAGTGTTTTACACACAGGGGGTTCCTTTAGCAGAGTATTTTAAGAGCAAAAGTGCTGTGTTGTATACAATCCCCAGGGGAAGAATCTTGCTTTTTCACATAAACTGGTTAACAATAAGCTAGAGGAGCCCATAATAAAAGAGGAGCGGTCCTGCTTTCAAGGAGCACAAGTTTGTACCTATCAGCATTTACTTCTCATCACCTTGAGACCAGCTAATTCAAATATTTCATTGGAAAGGTGAGAGGCAGAAATACAAGCTTCCCTTAGGGTGAGCAGTCCCTCCTTAGGGCTTCAGGGCAGTGCAAGCAGTTGCTGCATTTCTCTGACAGAATGCATGAGTAACACCTTGTCTGGGAATCAGACAGGAGAGAAATCTGAAACAAAAACCTGCAGTAAAAAATCTCAAGGCCTTTTTTTACTCCTTAAGGAAGGGCTTAAAATGTTTCAGTGAAAAAAACTCCACAATGTTTTAGAAGTACTTGAAGGGCATCTCACTGATTTATTGAGGGTGATGGTGTGTGGAAAGAAACACTCTCGTTCTTTTCAAGACTACAGCAAGCTTTTGTTTTGGTGAGAGAGTACTGAGCTCTGGAACAAGAATACTGTGTCCTTCCACGAGTGATGGAGGAGAGGGCTGCTTTTATCATCTGAGTGGTTGGCGTATCTGTGGGACATAGCAGCTTTCACCGTGTAGGAAAGGGGAGATTACACAGTGCAGCTCCATGCAGGGATGAGCAAGCCATGTCTAGAGCAGGATGGTAGCTCTGGAATGGATAAATGGAACTGCATGGAATTGTGACTATAGTAGACTTATTCAGCATTGTTTCTCAGGGCATGGTAGGGAGATGGATAGACTTTATCTGGTACCAAAATGGTATGGCTTTAGCATTGCCTTATTCCTGACTGGTGTGCCAGCTAGCTCAGGCACCTTTGCATACGGCAATGCTGCATTGTAGCAGAAAGGAATGAAGGAGGTCAAAACCCTGCTAGGTATAACAACTTGCAGAGAGTTACCAGCACTGACATCAGATGAGGACAGACAACCTCTGGTGTTGTTTGTGAGTTTTTCTGTCCAGAGATAGGAACCTGGGAGGGGTTGGAGGATGTGTATGAGTGTATTATCACATGGCCTCCTTTAGGGTGAATGCGGTCTCTGAGGATGGCACAAAGGCCTGGCAGAGAAACTGTTGTAGGCTGGCAAGTTTTCTTCATGGTGGGAGGTGCCAGCTCTACAGATAACCCCGGTGTTATGTAGGCTCACATCCCTGCTAATCCCCACAGGACTAGCATATTGTGACTTTGTGTGACTGGTGGGTAGCAACTATCATCTGTGGAGAGGACTTTGTAGAGGAACTACATGTCATGCAGACTGCATCTGAAAACACATGGAAGCAGTAAAATATTTTTGCTTGGGAAGACGGAGTCAGTATGTGAGAGAGCTGCATCTCCTAGCTGGTCATTTTGGAGGTGCTGAAGAACGCTCACAGCTAGGCCTCGGGAGCTTTCTAGCACCCATTTGTGTGTTTGAATACAATTTCCGTATGTTTTCTCTGCAAGCTTGAATGCCTTGAATTCCTGCCAAACCTCTTGGCCTTGCCCCGATTTTAGTTCATATTATATTTATAATGTTTGTATTAAACTGACTCTTTGTCCCGTTTTCAGATTGCTTTTTCTTTCCCCCTTCATCCTCTCTCCTGCATATTTTGGGTAGGCAGCATGAACTAGAGAGAGCTTGGCTAATCCCCAAGCTGTCTAAGATCATGAGTCTAAATGCAAGTTTAATTAAAGCTTCTTGCTTTGCACTGCTGTAGTATGCAGCCCCTCTGACTCTGTCCCCAAGGCTTTTGCTGCTGTATTTCTCAGAGTGAGCAGGCCTGTTCTCAAATAACATAACAGAAAGAAATCACTGGTTTCCGTTTGCCTTACCCTCTGACTGGAGAGATGGGTGTCCGAGTTTCTGATATATAGGTAGTCATCCCCATCATCGTCACTGGCTTTCCTATCTGCAGTGGTTCATGGTATCTCTCTCCTCACCACTCCACTGGGAAGAAATATTTATCCATTCGTTTTCCTTTGGGCTGATCTCATGTAGCTGTGTTAGGTAGGCATAGAGAGAAGAGAACCCAGGATGGTCCTTTGAGGACTCTGCAGCAGATTCTGTGTTACATCTCACTGAAATTATCTGAGAGAGGAAGCAGGGAGAAGTGAGTCAGATGAAATTCAAAGGCAAAATGGAAAGAAAGGAAAAAAGGAGCAATGTAGTTTTTTTTTTTCCTGGATTTTATACACTCAGAAATGAAGGATTTCAAGCTACTGGTGAGTAGGTCTCAGCCGGAGGAATACCTGGAGTAGCCTAGTGCTGAAACTCAGGAAATCCTATTGGAGACTTATCGTGATTTCACTCTTAGCATTTATTTTACATCCTATGGACCCAAGCTGTCTGTGTTTTTTGAATATTTTGGGTTGTGTTTTGAACTGAATGCATGCATACACAAAGAGAGAGATATGTCTAGAGGCACCTGAAAAGAACTGGCCAATTGTTCTCCCTAGGACTTCCTGAACTGCTCCTGGAGACACATGCATTTATTCACTGGCATAAGGAAAGGAGCTGAGTTGAAGTACCTTAGTTGCTTTAAGGCATGTCAGATGAAACCCAGCCCTCCCTCTACCTCATCCCCTGTTAGATTTTGCCAGCATAGGTCTTTTATGCAGCTGCAAGCCTGTGTCTGTCCCCCATGATACTGGTGGAAGACTGGAGTGTCTTTGTGGGTCTTCCTGTGTCAGTGGGACAGTAGGAGCCAGGATGAGCCTTTCCTTTAGAGCTCTGTCTTCAGTATCTCAAGCCCTAGTAAGGCTGGTAACAGTTCCCACATCTAGATGCAGCGATTCATCTAATGGGAGGGGAGGGTGCATATCTGGTGCTTGGGAGCATGTGTGAGAATGTAGCACCAGCCTGCTTCTGGTGTCTGTGCCCCTCACGGGAGTTCCTTTCAGTGTGGGTCGCACCTTGTCTCATGACCTTTGGCTGCATAGGCCACTGGTGGTCTCTTCTCTACTGCAATCAGATGCAGCTGCTTTGTGGGAGGAGGCTGCTGGAATGTTTTCTTGTATTGTTGGAGTAAGAAGCTGATGTGCTCTGCCAGTGATTCAGAATGAAGTGAGTAAGGCGAGACCCAGCAGGATGTGTCTAGTGCTCAGTTCTGCAGCCTGTTAGCCATGCCAGTCAGGCTCCCTTCAGTCCTGGCAATTAGGTGTCAGCTCTTTTTCTGATGAATCACAAGGATTAGTATGTAATTGAGCTGAGATATTGGTTCTTTAGGTGGGGACAAGTATGTGTGTATGTACCTGTGCTAGTCCTTCACTTGTCTGTTTGCTACATAAGCACGAGACAAAGGAAAGCAGAAATACCAGGACGTCATTTTTCAGTGGCCCAAAACAATGGAGAAAGGAGTTAAAAACTTGAACGTTTGAATAATGCATATGAATTTATTTCAAGTACCTTCTAATATTTACAAAATTACATGACACTTTGTTTCCTTTGTGCATTTTTTTTCCCACAAGCTCTAGACAGGGAGGCAAGTTTAGATTAAATAAACAACAATGAATTCTTCTGAACCTGTGCGAAAGACAGATCACCCCTGAATACCACAGAGGTTTTATGTAAAAAAAAAAAATTATGGGAGAATTTTCAAGGAAATAAAAATCAAGCATATACTCTATAGAAACCTCAGACAATTTTTGATGTCATTAAAACGGAACACGCTTCTAACTTTATTTTAATAATTCATTGTTTCATAAATAAAAACCAAACAAGTGTTCAGCAGAGAGATCTCTTTAAGGGAAGAAATAATAATTTATTATTTCTTTGTAAAAAAAAGGTCTCTCTGCTGAACACACGTTTGTTTTTTATTTATGAAACAATGTATAAATTATTAAAATAAATCTGGAATTGTGTTCTGCTTAATGACATGAAAAATTATTTGAGGTCGCATATAGATGAGCTTAGCAGTGCTTCACTACCTGCAAGCTTCGATGCTATATTTTTTTAAACAAATGAAGAGTTTTAGAGCATTTAATAACCATTTAATTCTGAGATAAGTTTATTGTGATTTAAGCACAGTAATATATTCAATATGTCACCAGCTTTAAAGAAGTCCTCATGCTGGAGGTAGCAATACATAATAGAGATATGAGACAAAAACAGTTCAAATTGATTTATGAAGTTGGCAGGCTGCAAGCCATTTTGCACTGGCTGCCTTAGCTTTCTTCCTTTGCATGATCTGAGGTGTAAGCACCTCCAAATGCTGGTAGCTGTGCCAAGTGCTGAGGCCATGTTACTAGACATGCTACGTGCCATTTCCAGAGATACAGCCTGGCCAGCTATACAGCAGTGCCTGCCTTGTGTGCTATATTTGGAAATGAGGTTTCTGCTCCAGGGCCTCATCCTTTGTAAAGCACTTAAGTGCATGCTTAAATGCTCATCTGCTCCGAGCCAGGAATGCTGATTCGAATGGATTCTTGGTGGCACGAAGGAAAGCAGCATTCAACCAGGGTCATGCCATGTTTCAGCTGCAAGAAACCCAGGACACAAAAGTGTCTGGAGGAGGAGATGGTAGTGTTTACAATTTGTGCCACCTTCTCTGCCATCAGATGGAGACTTAGTGATGAAAAGCTACCCTCATGGGCAATACTGACCCCAAGGAAGTTGCCAACATGGCCTAGGGACATAGGGATTTATCTCCGTATAGTGATTTATATTTAATATAAAACTGCTCCCCACCTTCCTCACAGAGGTTGAGAGGAGGCTGCAAGTGAGTCACAAGTTCCTCAGATCACAGTGACTAGTGTAAGACAGTACAAAACTGTGAGGAGTGAAAGTATTATGTGGTAGAAGCAGAGAAATAGTACATTTTGAGAAAGGGGGAGACATGCAGAGCTTTGCTGCCCAAATTGACTTTACACATTGGCACAAATGTCAGTGCTTGGACGCTACTAACATTCAGGACACAGGTTTTCTAGTCCCATAAGTACAGCGCCTTTCTCCTGGGGAAAGCAGATCAGAAAAAGACTTCTGTGCTTTTGCAACCATGCATCTTTTTCACCAATTATCTTGTTTCCCAGTCTTTTCCCAAGTAGAATAATTCAGACTGGTCTGCCTCTAATTTTCCTTCTTTCTGTGAGATAAACTGCAAAGCCTTTGAGAACAAAGTGTATCCTAGAGTTTTTCTGCCTGTGGTTTCAGGAGTTTCCAATTCATCTCCATAAGTATTGTCTGGCCATGCTTAGGGATGGTCAGCTTTGAAGGCAAAAGATAATTCTTTCTCTGTTATTCCTCTTTCTTTGTGCTAAGATGGTGGTTATTTATATGCCAGACATCCCTTCATATGACTGAGATTATGAGCCATTCATGTCATAGAAGCTGCAAGAAATCGTGACATGATTCCCACTCAAAGTATTAAAACCTCAAAAGATAGTCTTGACTTTCATCAGCACCACAGCTGTGCATGGAATTCTTGTGTTGAGGGAGGTACTATTAACACTAAACTTTTGTGGCCATTAATTTGTTCACTAATTGATGTGTGAGACTTGGGTCTACTCATATTATACCCTATCTTTGATAAGAAAGACTATCTAGTGGCTAGAACACCCCAGTGAACTGGGAAACACTGGAGTACCACTAAGCTTGTGAGCTAGTGCCAGTCACTCGGTATCTCTATCTCCGTTACCTCAGGTGAAGATAACCTTACAGAGAAAAATCTGGGACACTTTTGTGGCAGTAATACAAAAAGCTATTGTTAACACCTAGAAAAGTGCATGCTGGTTTTTGCCAGTGGCAGCTTCATCAGAAGCCCAGGGACATTTTTGAGTGGAGGATTTTTCCTACCAATGACTTACAATATTGAGAATTTATCAGGAAACAGGAATGCTACTAATTTCAGCATGAGTAAAAGGAAACTGTTTCTTGTATTTAAATTATTTTTTCCATGACCCTGAAAATGGTTTTGCAGTTGATATGTGTAAAACAGAGCTGTTCTGGTTCAACTTGAAGTCATATTTTCTTTAGAGTCACCCCACATGAAAAGTCAGAGTAATATCAGTCTACATATTAGGCTGTGAATGTTACTGTCTGCAGATTTCTTTGAGGGCCTGAGGTGGAAGGCACCATGTGGCTGTGACACACAGTTGTAAAGCTGTGATTCTGACAGCAGAATGCTAATCTGAAATGTGACTCTGGAATTACTGCTGCTGCTGCTCCTTTCTTCCCCTCCACAGTGAAATACACAGAAATCAGATGCTCCTCATTCTTTTTTCCCCCATCTCCCATGCTTTCAGTTCCACTGAGGTAGAAAATAACCTAAAATGCTTCTGAAATTGTATTTTCCAAGGGATTTCCTAATGCATCAGGTTGGCCTGCCTCACATGAGTAGAAACAGAAATCTGTCCCCGAACAGCACAGTGAGCCCAGTGAGCACTTATTTTCTGTGAATTAATCCCCTACCTCCCCTTTCAAATAACTGTAATAATATGTACTCTATTTTTTTTTCTAAGTTTTTGAGTCAAGTTGGGACACTGGGTGCCATCCAGTTGCTGACCTTGGCCCAAAATGAGCCTTTTACACATGAAGCTGTGCATTTATGTCTGTGCTTGGTCACAAAGCTATTCCCTACTAAGCACAGTCTACATGCTATTCCCTACTAAGCACACAAGCTACGATCTGCAAAACCTCTCTCCTAGTAATGACATTTGGAAAACCTGTTTGTTTTGGTTTTTTTCTCTTTCATTACAGGTACCTGTGTTCACCGTGGACTGATAAATGTTAGCCAGCCCTATGTTGCCAAGCTGAACTGGAGAGGATTTTCCTACAAGTACGGTTCCTGGGGTCGAGATTACTATCCCTCTAACCCAGGAAAGGAAGTCTATTGGGTTGCACCATTGAACACCGATGGGAGATACTTAGAATACTTCAGAATTTATAATTCCTTTGATGATTTGCTGCTGTTTAAATACACGTATGAAAGGAGAATAACATACGGGGAAGGAAGTGGTGCTGCCCTTTATAAAAATTATTTGTACTATCATGCTTATGGTTCGAGAAATATGGTGAAGCATGACATAAGAACAAACACGGAGGTTTTGAGGAAGGCGCTTCCAGGTGCTGCTACTGGTAACCGCTTCTCTTACGCAGGCGTAGCATGGCAGGACATAGATTTTGCCGTGGATGAAAGTGGGTTATGGGTAATATATTCAACTGAAGATAACGTGGGCAACATTGTGATTAGCAAGCTCAATGAGACCACACTTGATGTGCTAAATACTTGGCAGACGAGACAGTACAAGCCATCTGTTTCCAATGCTTTCATGTTATGTGGTGTTCTTTATGCCACAAGGCCACTGAACACTAAGAAAGAGGAGATCTTCTACATGTTTGACACAAGTACTGGCCAAGAAGGTAGAATTAGTATCATTATGAATAAAAAGTTAGATACAATCCAGAGTATTGATTATAGCCCCACAGATCAGAAACTGTATGTTTACAGTGATAGTTACCTTGTAAGATATGATGTGACCTTTCAGCCTTAGTACCTGATGGACATATGCATATGATAAAACTGGCAGCAGCCAATATGAGAGATCCAATGGGCCTTTAGACAATGCTGCTGCCGGTTCAGACTTCATCTGGTCTGATGTAGTGTATGTGGGGGTGTCATACAGGTGCTTACTCTCTTTAAAGGGATTGCCCGCTCTGACCACTAATATTGCTGGCAGCAGTTGGCACTATGGGATTTTTTAGGTTTTGCTTGGTGTTTATTGGTGCTCAGTGCTTTACAATTGTCCTGTCTCTAGGGGTAGATTCAGTGCGTAGATTTAGTGCATTTTGTTTGCAGAAATAGTGCATTTTGTTTGCAGAAATAGCTGGGCACAGACTATCTGGTGACTGAGAAGCTAATTACCCACTGATTTGCATTTGTCAGAATAACACAGGCAAGGCACTCAGAAGCAGAATGAATTTCCACTGATCTCCATCAGAGTGAAATGAGGCCTCAGAGAAGTTATTCAAGGATTAAAATAGATTAGGAAGTAGACTTGGTCAGAAGATAGCAATCCATTTGTTAGTTGGAAGCAGTAGTATCTGGCTCAAGACTTCAGGAGGGAGGGTAAAAATGCACTTTACTGTGTAAGTCCTACCACTGGAAGGGAAGAGAAGGCATTATGGAAGGGACAGGGCTCACTGCCCTCGACAGCAGTGGTGCAGTGGGACAGTGGCCCCTGGCCCCCATCTGTAGCTGGCTCTAAGCTGTTCAACCCTCTCACAAGCTGCCGCACTACCAGGCTGCATTATTGAAGTGCCTGTGGAGGCAAAACTGGCAGTACGGTTTTCATCAGTTTTGCTTTCTGTCCCGCTCTGTTTCCCTTATTAATTCTGTGTGCCTAAACCTGGCCTTACGAATGGTCTTACCACAATCTAGCTATGTACTCCATTTTCCAGCCACTGCAGTGCAAAGAACACTGTTTTACTTTTCTTTATGCTCTTCTAAGTTTATGCAAATCCTCCCATTGACTTTATTGCCCACGAGTGGCTCTTGGTGTATATAACGCATTGCTGTAGAATAACAGACCTGTTATTCCATGTGCCTCTTTTCAACGCTTTTGCCATTCTCTAATTAGATTCCTGAGAGCCTCGTTAATCTAGGTTCCAATTTGTTCCCTGGGTAATTCTGTCTTACAGCAAGGTAAGAGGTCTTGTGGAAAACATGAGTCTGGTCAAACTAGCTGAATATACGATATGTTTCTTTTTTTTTTTTAATGGGTATTGTGTGACAGTTTTTGAGTATGTGCACTGTAGCAATGTCTTATTTTCATCATGTCAGAAAGCAAGCTAAAACTGAAATTCAGAGCTCTGAAATGATGAAGAAAGCAGTTCATGTGGTTCATTTTCTTCTGTTACATATGCAACCATGTCTGTATCCTCTGATAATCAAAATCAACATGTATGCAAATGATTGCTTTTGTTTTAATAAAAAATTATTTCAAAGAATCTCAGCTGTTCTATAGAGCCATTTAAAGCTGCTTGTGACAAATAGGTAACTTCTGGGATGCAACGGAAAGCCTGGGCACCAAGTACTTGAAATAGGATCACTGCACTCACTTGGACTCTGTGTGCTTGAGTAGGAACAACGCAGAGGTGTGAATCTGTATGTCAACAAGTATGGAAAGGGAGCTTTATTTCCCTGCATGGAAATATGTTAGCTGGTTAGGGCAACCCTTCTCCACCAAGCTGAGATGTTACTCAAGATATTGGAGGCAGATGAACTGATAACATGTTTTGAATCCAGGTGCTGCCACTTATCAGGTATCAGCATCTGTTTCTTGGAAACCTGTGAAATGAATTTGAAAGCCGTGGAGACGTCGGTGCAGTAATCAGATCAGGCAGTACAGTCAGGGCTGCTGTGTGAATAATCTGCGACAGACCAAATAAGGATTTGGCTGACAAAGGAAGAAGAAAATAGCGCAAAAAATTTTTTTGCCTCTTCATCTTTGTGTGTGTCAAGGAAGGTGAGCAGCTCTCCACGTATTATCAAGAAATGCCATCAGCATGGGCCTTGAGGCTCCTCAGCTTGCCACTTTTTAGGGAGGGAGCTGATGTTAGCATGCAAGTAACAGATTCTGGTGAATCGACTGTGGTTCTCAAGTCCTTCCTTCAGTGTCTTTAATGTTTCAATGGCTTTAAGCTGAAGAAACATAGATTTAGGTTAGGTATTAGGAAGAAATTCTTTACGTGAGGGTGGTGAGACACTGGCACAGGTTGCCCAGAGAATCTATGAGTGCCCTGTCCCTGGAAGTGTTCAAGGTCAGGTTGGATGAGGCTTTGAGCAACCTGGCCAAGTGGAAGGTGTGCATGCCCACAGCAGCGGGGTTGGATCTGGAAGATCTTTAAGGTCCTTTCCAACTCAAACCATTCTATGATTCTATTGTTCTATGATTCCTGGGGACAGCTTTCTCCCCTTTGGAAACCACATTCAGCCTGGACTGGAGGCTTCCATGGTGAGCTGGAGGTGGGGATGCTCTGGCTGCCCACCATGTTCAATTGCAGTGTGGGCCAGACCCTGTGTGGCTTGGCACCAGACTCCAACGGAGGTGGGAAGATCGTGACAGCAGCCATCTCTTCAGGGTGCCACTCAATGTCATTGCAGAGAAGATAAAGCACAACCGGGTTGGACCTTGGTAGCCCAGTATCAGAAGGAAAGCAGAAACATCCTTGCACTTTCAAAACTTTAAAATATGTTGTGTAGAGGGTCTGGGTCAGGACATTTTGGTGCTGGCAAGGCTGAGCTTTTCCTTTGATTTTTGATCTGTGCTAATATTTCTCAGGTGGCGGGTGCCAGGGTGTAGTGGGGACCCTCCATCGGTCTGTCAGGGCAGGCCTGGGTGCCAGGGACCATCTCACTGCCCCTGCCAGGATCAGGGCAGCCAGGGAGCACCAGGGCAGCCCCAGCCCTAGCCCCAGGCATTGGGCTTCCCCTGGGAACAGTCCAAGGCTGGGTTGGGGCATGGGCCCATGGGTGGGCTAGGCTCCATGGTGCCCATGGCTGGGCAGGGCAGGGCTATGGGGAGCTGGATGTGGCATCACTAGTTGGGGGCTGATGGCCCTAGGGGCTGACATGGGGTTCTGGGCAGGATGGGGGGAGCCACAGTGGGTGGGCATGGTGGGCAGTGAGGTACATAAGTGCCCCTGAGCTACTGGCAGTGCTTCTGTTAATAAAAGGCTTTGCAGAATTGTAAAAAGACCACTGTCCTTTTAAAAGCAGAAAAAATAAAGGCACAAAATGACTTTATTTCAGCTCTTAGCCTTTTGACTTAGCATTTCCCTATGGAGGTTTTGGGGTCTATAAACAATATTGAACATAAATAGTTCTTGCCACAGAGGTAGGTGGAGAGGACATCTGTCTGCATGGCGACACAGGGAACTGCAGTACAGGGACTTAGAGGCAATTTTGCTGATGAGTGGTTTTCACACCACCTATCTCAAGACACCTAAGGTGGGAGACCTGGCTGTGATCCATACATCAATGGCATGTGGAAAGAGAGGGACCCTCTGCAAAGGAGCACTTTAAGAAGTGGAAGTAATACACTTTTTCACTTCTTCTCTTAGACTTGTCCTTTCAGACCTTGGCTGAAGGTGGTTCAGTAGAGCTGGCTGTTAAAATTAAAGTGTGTTCTTGAGCTGGCCATGGCACACAGCCTTGTCAGGCCTCACTCGCTGTCCCTGTTGCCCCCTTTCCTGCTGCTGGTGCTACCTCTGCTTTGTTTGGGGAGTGTTACCTCCTTTCCTTCCTCCTTGGATGTGGAGAAGACCTTATTCCATACTTTCCAGCATGGACTCTTACTGGTTTGGTGGCTCTACACTGTTTCTTGAGAAGGCTTTTGCCTTCAGTGACATAAGTTGCACTCTGACCCTTTTCACTCAGACATTCCCACACTTACCGACCTTGTTCTGCCTGATCTATTCAAAATGCAGTGACATCCTCTTTTGCCTTTTGCAGTCCTCCTTGGTCCCACTATTTCTTTAATTGCTTAGATATAAACCCTCTATTCTTTGATCCAGGACTTTCATATCCTTTCCTTTCAGCAACCAAGTTACCCGAGTCTCCTTGCTTTGCTGCCTAAACAATGTGACAAAGGCAACCTCCTTCATCCTCCTGTTCCCTTGTTACATGCCCTTCTGTTTATCCCACCTGACACTTTGCTCTGGGATGCCCTTGCCTGGACTCCTTCAAATTTCTCACCAATTTCTCTCTGAAGCTCCTGATAAATTGCTAACTGGCTACAGTTAACTTGTTGCCTTCAGTAGGAGACTGGTATTTATATGCATCATGTATTCAATTAGCTGGCACATGAGCGCATAAAGCTGGCACACATAAACTCTCTTATTATTCATTCCCGTATGTCACTCCCTCACTCTGTGTTACACTCACTTGTTATATCTTGTCTTAAACAGAGATTGCATGTTCCTCAAGAGAAATACCTGTCTTTAAGTTTGGGGTAGTACGACACGCAGCATAATGGGTTGCTATCTTCCTCCTCTTTCCTAGGTACTTCTGAGAAACAAACAATAAGGAACAACAAGAGCTGGCCAGGGATTGTTGCATGCATCTGTGTTTTTGTCTGAATTTTCGTGCATGCTGCGATGTGTGCTGCATATAAATTGGCTTTGAAAAGTAGGCAAACAATATGCTTCCAGACAACAGTGTAAACATTCTGTTGGAAACTGTTTCAGTAGCTATACGCACATAATGTAGCTACAATGCATCCCTAAATTTGTACCATGTGGGGTAGAATCACTTTTTCTCCTGTAAATATTTGGTTTCTTTCCCTTCTTTCTTTGCGTTTTTGTCACTGCACAACAGTTGCTCCCTGAAAGCCACAGACCAATGGCACAAATGTGAGCCATGTGCAGTCTGCAGCCACAACCTGTTTCATACTGTCAAACAACCTGTCATTTTGCAGGACTAGGAGTTCCAATAGGACAAAATGCTTGCTTTGTTGGTGAGTTGGGCTTGGAGAGATGAGAATTAAGGACTTGCAACATGACGGTTTGTAAACGTGAGCACATGTGAGGGTGAATGTGTGTGTCTTCTCCTCTGCTTTCTGGGTTGCTGCCAGTTTACAAGCTGTCAGCCATGTAGAGGGAAGCTCATGGAGTGAGGGAAGATGCATAGACAACCCTTCTTTCAGGCCTTCAGGGAATGGCTCCTGCCACTGGCCTACATTCTCCAGTATGTTTGGCCAGGTTGGCTGTACTTGTCCTTGGAACATATGTGAAGGCAAATCTGGCTTTAAACATTGCTCTTCCTCAGCAATGAGGCTGGAAATTGGTGGCCCAGTCCCCAACCCAGCAGCTCCTAAACTTCCTTGACTTCTGCCTGCTAAGTGTGATTCCTATGGAGTAACTGGACACAGCCATATCCCACATACATCTCTCTGCCTTGGGTCCATGTGTTATGCTGGAGAGAGAAGGTGTTGGGCAACAGAGCTATACAGCTAGTGGATCTGCTGATGGTGGGAAGTGTCACTGGAAGAAGACGTCTGAGTGTACTGCTCTTGGCTGGAGCTGTGCAAAAGAGAGCAGAATCCTAGACCCAGGTCCCAGGAGGTCTCCTTGTCCACCCCTCTGCTTGAAGGCAGAAGCATGTATGTCTGAGCTGCCTTTGACAGCTGTTTGCGTAATCTGTTCTTTAAAATCTCTAATGATGGAGACTTCACAGTCTCCCTAGTGGCCTCTTTTGGCACTTAACAACCCTCACAAATAGGAAATTTTTCATAAACCTTCTCTGCTGAAAATTAAGTGGATTTAAGGAGATAAGCATGACTATGTTGCTGAGACCAAAGTCTCGGCTGCCGCAGCATCTCTACACAGTAGTGGCCAATAGCAGAGGCTTCACAGAAGTGCATAGCAGCAGGACAAGGGTGCAGTGATAATCCTACCACCAGACTTCTGTAGCCTGACGTTTGGGAATGTTTTTTGGTCTGTCTGTTAACTGTCTGTCACAGTTAACTCTCTTCTGTGTAAGAACCATAGTGGGAAATACTGTTCATATTGCTACAATGTCTTTTCTTTTCTAGATAAAGTCCAGATTCCTGCCCCTTCTGCCTTGGTCAAGTTTTCTAAACCTTATAAAATTTGTGTTGATCTCTCCTTTCAGTTGACGTACAACTCCTTTAGTCATCTTTTAGGAGAATGGACTGATTATCTGTTAATCTCATAGTTTATAACACTTTGAACTGGTGCCATCTTTTCTATTACTGATGAGTTTTGGCCCAATGTGGTTTGAAAGGAAAGGACTAAGGAGCCATAAAGAGAAAAAACAAGAAGATAGGGCTAATACCGTAGCCCAAGCAACGTCTTGAACATGGAGAGTCTCATGGCCTGCCTCCTGCCCTGGATATTCATGAGCGGTGTGCATAAGATACACTGAAGCCGCCCTGTGGAGGAACCAGCCCTAGCACTTCTTCCTCAGAGAAGTGCAGAAGAATTGGGCAGTCATTATCCCTTAAGGCTCAGGGATACTGCATTCCTGCTTGCATGGTAATACAGTTTTCAGAGGAGGAATGGAGAATTTGCACCCAAACCCCAGCCCCTGTATTATTCCCTGCTGTGCTGTAATGAGAGTTGAAGGATATGTGGATTTGTACGGGGTTTGGCTCTGATTCCTAGTGTTGCAGTGCCAACTTAGTGGGAGATTTCATTCTTTGGCGTTTCCTTCTGGCTGGCTCAGTGTGTTTGTTGGTTGTTCTGCATCCTCCTCTGAGAAGCTCAGGTCTCTCACAGTATTAAGTGGGGAGCTGCAGATATGTCTTTGCCCTGCAGTGCAAGTCCTTACAGTGACACTTGTGTCACTAAGCTGCGATGATGCAAAGTTGCCAGTGCCTCTTGGACCAAGGACAGAATCTGTCTTTCATTTGGCGGTATAGACAGATTCTTGAAGCTGAAAAACAGGATAGCTGTTTTAGCAGATGCTAACATGAGCACTTGGCTAGCAGGCTGTGCTAATGTGGCTAACTGGCTTCCAGAGTGCAAGCACTCTGCCACAGAAATGACCCGGCCTGCTTAGAAATTCCTGGCGAGCCCCTCAGTGCAGTGTGGCATGGGTACATCAACAGGCGACTTCCTCAGTGCCGCACACTCTGCAAGTGGGGGTGGGAATGAATTTTGTGCCTTTACCTAGTGAGCTGTAGTTTGGTTAACCTGCTGGGTTCTCGGCTCATTTTACATGCATCTGTGTGACTCAATTAATTAGCTCCTGATCTGTAATCAGGGAGGGCCAAAGAATACTCTGGAAAGACCGAGGTGATGGAAGATTGCTGCCACTGCCTGCGTGATGGAAGATCATTGTTGGAAAGATTGACGAAAAGAGCTCAGGTTCTTGATGTTTATGTGGGAAGCACATACACAAGCTGCTCAAATCATTACCATCTGTATTATGAACAGACCCCAGAGCATTAACCTGTTGTATTAGTTGCCTATGCTGGAAATACTGTTTTATGTTAGCAAAGCTGAGGTACAAATCCTTCCTATGCATAATGCAGGACATTTTATACATTTGACAGGAATGCAATTTGAAACACTTTGAATGAAGCATTCTCTGCTGAATTG
The DNA here is from genome assembly GCA_013398955.1 of Callaeas wilsoni. NCBI lineage: Eukaryota > Metazoa > Chordata > Aves > Passeriformes > Callaeidae > Callaeas > Callaeas wilsoni. The sequence goes on along the minus strand of VWPU01015705.1, from coordinate 124,118 downwards.
TTTTATTGTGATGAAAAATACCCCCAAGAAACAGTGATGTTAAAGATGCCGAGTTTTTGGAACTCAGGAAAGTTTGGAGTGATAAAATGCACCCTGATTTAGGATTTTCTGCATCTCCATTTTGGTCTATTTTAAAGATTAGGAAAAAGGAAAAGATTAGTTTGGCTTTTAAAATGGGAATAATAATGGTTAGCTCTTCATAAAGTGGTTTTTCTCTGTGGGCCACCCGGTCTTTCACTAGCAGTAATTTAACTTGGAAACCTCAATGTGAGGAAGGGAAGATATAATAATAACCCTCATATTCATGCAAAATTCCATGCCTTTAAAAATGGGGAAGGAGGAAAATTCAGCTGGAAGTTGTGAAAGATCTCTTTATCTGCAAAACATCCCTTTTATAGCTTCTCTTCCTTTGAAGAATCTGCAGCTTTCCAGAATGGGGGACAGTCAGGTTTCTGTAGGACAAAAGAAGTGTGTGCACCTGGGCTTTTGTCTGCAGACTACTGAGACTTTTTTTCTTTTCGACCAATATGACTCCCTTAAAAACTTGGGGGTGCAGACTGTGCGGCTTCACACTGTCCCCTCCCAGGACAGGAACCAGGATGGGGAATGGTCCTGTTTCTGGCATCACCAGCTCCTGCAGGGATTTCTTAGTCCAAATCTTTGGCAACCGGATTATGTTTTGGAAGTGATTCTTTGATGTCTTCTTATTGAGGGCCTGGGGGCTTTAACTGTGTGTCTGTTCTCTGCTGGAGATGGGAAGTATTTTCTCTTTTCCGTAGCTCAGAATAATTCCTGCTTTTCCCTACATATCAGCTATAAGAGAAGTGGCCCAGAGAGATTCAGATGCGCATCTGTAGAACAGAAAAAGGCTTAAGGAGGTTGGCAATTATTTTTCTTATTCTGATCTCTGGAGTGATGTCTGGAATCTGGGGTGATGGTCATGGCATAAGAGCTTCAAGACGAAAGAATGATCTGTTCATTTTTATTTTTATCCAGTGTTAATTCTTCATGTTTCTATATGGAGAAATGTGAGCAAGGAACTTCTTTCTGTCACAAAGCAACCTTCCTAAAAGCATTTGAATTTAGTTAGATTCATAAATAAATGGCTTTTAAAGTGCACTTATTCCTCCTGAGAATGGAGGTGGATTCATAAGCAGATCACAGAAATCCATTTTTGCAACCCTCAGAAAAAAATTGGCACTACGTATATTGCAAGAAGAATAGGGCTGAGTCGAAGTGACACAGACTGACATACTGGTGAGAGATCCCAGCTCTTTCATAGCTGATTCTTGAAGAAATCTGTATGGAGAGCAGAGACAGTGAGTGAGGAAACACTGTGTGGATGATCAGCAGTGCAGCATGGTTCCTTATCCTTCGATATTTACGAGTAGAGATCTTCTGTTAGTGCACAGCTTCAGCTTCCAGCATTGGGATTTCTATGACTCACAGGATATCATATGGATATACTTTTAAAATTTTTTAATTTTTTTTTGGCAGCTTGGGAAACAGAGTTCCATATGAAATGTTCTTGCTCATGTAAAACATGAGCAAGAAGTTTTTCCACTGCCAGCCTATGGCGGGGTTTCGGCTGAGTGTCCTAAGTGGTGTGTCCAAGGTAGTCTGAAAATGATATTTACAGGATAAAAGTGAAAGTGATAGATACAGGTTTGTTACCTGTGCTGGCTTTGAAAAGCTTTTGGGGGTGAACGAATAACAAGGACAGACCACAAGGTTTCTGGACTTTCAGTTTTCAAGAGAAATAATTCTTGACCAAAATTTCCTGGCAGTTAAATACTCTATTAAGTAAGCTTTTACACATTTTACTTTTAAAAAGTGTGTGTTTATAGGTTGTTCACAACATTCACAATGTGCTTTTGGCCAAGAATTATTTTGTACACATAAATCACACAAGTTTATTTCACACAGTGAAAAATACTGTTTGTTAATTGAGCAATACACTAAACAGGATTTAGCAGTAGCACCTGTGGAGCATTCCCAGGAGTTAATCCTTCACGTATCTTGGTAAGGAATTGTTAGCAGACTGCAACAGGGTGACAAGCATCCTGCATCAATCCACATTGTAAAATTCCTTCTACTTTAGGGAACAAATTGCAAGATGGGTGTTACCATAGGTACTAGTGGCTGTATTGACAAGGTCTCAGTTTTACTGCTGAAATAGGGCACTCTAAAGAGCACTGTTTAGTTTTAGACATTTCAGACATGATCAGCAGAAAAGTGGTTAATGTGCTGAGAGCTGGAAAAGAGATTATGGTTAAATGGAGCAAAAATTGCCATTTTGTACCTGACTCTTCACAATCCTGCCTTCGTTTGCAGCTGTATTGTGTCATCAAACCATGAGCAATCCATGGGGTTTCAGCTGCATGACTCCCATTAATTTTAATCAGAGTCAGGAGAATAAACTGCTGAGCAAAGCACTCTGAAAATGTACCCCTCCGTTCTTAACAATTATATTACTCTGCTTTGTGTGGTGGGCAATCTTTAGGGGGCAGAGCCTGAATGCTGCATCATTTCAATACCTGCTCTTTGTGCATAATGAAATCAGCACCGTTTGCAGCCTGCTCCCTACTACAGTCGACAACTGATTTCACTACACAAATGACCAAATGATTGACTTCAGCATTTCTCTCCATGAAACAGATACAAAATCTTTCAGGGATATATCAGCTGTATTTTACAGGATGGAAAGACTGTTTAGGAATATTTGGTGATGTCATCCTTTAATTAAAATTGTTGCCAGGATACTATCAAGTTACAGAGGATAACTGTGACTGTGGCAGTACTAGTGTTAAAGAGATGAACAAATAACAGCAGTCAGAACCAGCGCCATGTGTTTAAAGCTAGAGCAGAAGTCCGGGTGCAAGCTGATCTATCCCCACTGCCATATTTCCATGAACTACAGCGGGCATGCAGACGCTGGAATGGTCCATGCAAACAGCCCTGCAGCAGTCAGAGTCTGTGAGATGCTGAAAATCCTCATCCCTCATTAATATCACTGACTGAGAGATACTCGGTGCTGCTCAGAACCACAGATAGGCAGCGAGCACGTAGAGCTGGCATCTAGCCCTCTCACTGTATATGTGCTTCCTGGCTTTTATGCCCAGGCTCAATTGTTCTGAGTAAATAACCACCCTCGTTTACAAATCTGCATTCTGAATAATTTCTTCAGCATTCAAACATGCCCCAACCTTTTACATGACCCTCAAAGTGCAGATAAAACCACAGAGGTTTCCTGTGGGAACTTTAAAAAAACAATAACCACAAACTCCTCTGAAGGACAGATAAAAATGTGGTGAAAGTTTCATTAGCAACAAACCCTCTTAGTTGCACTAGCAGCCATATTTTTTGTTCAGCGGGACAGTTTTTGCACAGATGTCAAGTTTTGCTACTTGAGGAACGTGAAAATGAGAACAGAGTTTTCAATGCATTCGGATCAGTAAGCATAATCGGGTCTTAAGACTACCCTTCCTTATCCAGATAAACAGTAATTCTTTACAATGATTTCTGAAGTCTACCATGTTCCCATTTACTCAGACACGCAGTGCTTATAGTGGGAACCATTGAAAAGCGTTGTCCTGCATTATCTGAGGGATTTTGAAGGAAATGAAGCAAATCTGCTTTACAATACATTGTTCCCGCAAGGAAGGATCTCACAGAATCTAATCTTTTTTTCATTCATTTTTTAATGTAGCCTGCACAAGAGGCAGGCTCTTCAGCATCATTTGTATGATAATAGCATTGTTTTGTCCCAAATATGGTACACATCTCAAGGACCTCCATAGTTAGATTACAGGGATTGTTCAGTCCAGACAAGGGAGAGGCAATTGTGGAGGGAACAAGTCTAAACACAGTGAAGTGAATTTCAAATATTACCATTAAATCATTACATTACCTTTTTCGTCTGCCAGCAAAGAGCCTTTTCAGCAAGAGGGACATTTGGCTTCCCATGGAATTTCTGCCAGACCAGTATACACTGATCTTTTCCACGAGACTTAGTCTCCTGAATGTCACCTGTCTGCCTAATCCTGGACTGCAACTGAGCTTTAGGTAGTCAATAAATAGCCTCAAAACAGAGTTCCTTTTTAGTGTGCATGGGTAATTAAGGATAAACATCTCGGAATTCTGAGGTGACGTGGGAAGTCACTTAGACCGTAATGTAGTTTACGTCTAGAGCTGTCTGAAGTGCTGTGCCTGGTCCCCACATCAATTCCAGAGGAGTCTGTACTTCCTATCTCATAGCCATGATACCCCAGGGTATGTTGCAAGGTCCTAAATACTCACGTGAGAGCAACCACAAACTAATTTATTAATGATTTTAATCGTCTGTAGGGCTAGGAGGGCTCTAAAGCCTGCAGAATGGATTGGTGTTTGAGACTGACGTGTCCTACAGGGAGATTGGTTCGGTTTGTTTTTTCCCTGTGGATTGTGCAAGGAGCCCAGGGAAACTGGCCTCCTAATTTAGGCGCTTCACTGGGATGCCTAAAGCTAGCAACATGAATCCCCCAAGTGCCATTTAGAACAGTGCCTGGGCTTCCACAAGTGAAACTAAGTGCTGTTATGACTCTATAATGAGTAGTTTTCTTATAATACAGCAAATGATTTGGCATGGATGCTTTAATTATAAAACTGAACCCACTTTTCCTCTTTGCAATATATTAATGAATAGCTCATGAAGTGCTTGTTGTGACTGGTTGTGTAACATTCACAGTGGTCTCAGTGTGATGAGTTTGCTGTGAATATTCAAAGTTCACACTTGTTATTGTGCTGCAAAGCCACATGAATTGAATGGAATGAAATTTATTTTATGCACCTTTACCCATCTAAAACACATACTGCTCTGAGCTAGTTGAATAGGCACTATCTATAGAAAGAGTTAGATATTGCCCAACTGATTCACCTTCTCCTTAAGGAAAACATGAAATAGTCAAAATAAGTAGGCCAGATAACACTCTGGAGTGTTTTTGCATGTTAGGTGGGTTAGACTAAACACATAGGGTTTACTTCTGTGTCCCACCCTGATATATTTAAGGCTGTTTGAGGTGCCCTAGAAGACGTACTTGTGACAGGGGCTATGGGAAATGCATCTCACTAGACCAGATAGAGGCAAGGCAATATACCCTAGGTGCTTACAGTGTGTGGCAACTGCATACGTGAACAAATGTCCCTCAGTTGTCATGGTCAATGAAACTGGAGATTTCCTTACTAATCAGGTGTACATATTTAGTCTGGTTCGTGCTCGGTACCTTTGTAGTTTCTGTTGGTTCTATTCTCTTTCGCTCTTGGATGAAACCCACCTCATATGCAGAGACCGGCACCCTGGACACCTACACATAAATATCTGAATTCCACGGTTGCATTTGGGGGGAATTCAGTCGAATGAGATTAATGCTACCCAAGGCTGAGACAAAAAACTGTGAGAAAAAGAAAAGCTAGCTCAACTCACATAAAACTGAGCATGGCTCCTTTATTTGGGGGGAGATGCAGGACCCCAGAACAATATGATTTGCTTCATAGTGACATAACTAAAATGTGTAGCTAACTAAAACCATCCATTCCCTATATAGTTGAATCCTCTTATTTTTAAATGAGGTCAATTTTGATATGAAAAAGCCATTTCGAAATAAAAAATGCAAAAGATTCCTTTTGAAAGTGTTGAAATGAAATGTGCCATTTTGAAAGTTTCATTCCTGTTTTTTTCAAATGAAATGTCAAATAAATGCAAATCAAATTTACACAGTTTCTATCATGTGAAAACAACATATTTTATCGAATCTATTATTCACCTATATTTTCAAGATAGATCCATGTCTGATGTGTGAGCAGGCAACTTATAAAACTAGCACAGTGTGAATTCAGTTGTAAGAGGAAGATGACAACTCATTCCCTGTGACTCTCTATGTTGTAGAAGAATGACTGAAAATTCAGCTCCTGTGGTATTTGTGTTAAAAAGGTTGGCTATATAATTATTTTTGCTGAATAGATTATGAATGGAAAATAATTTTGATTTCTAAGGAAATAATTTTGATTTCTAAGGAAATAATTTTTGACTGTGTTTTTGCTTGAATTGAAAACCAAAACAAACTGAACTTGGCATACAAGATGAAGATAAGGGCTAGTTCTCCTACTTTATGTCTTTAGCTTATATTTTAAGCTGCTGTTTAAATGATCCTTCCATAGTAATTATCTAAGTATTTATAAGGCTGTCTTCTATGTAAATATTTGAGAATGATAAATGTTTTTGAAAAAACTCTAAAAAGTTATGTAGTCCGTCTATATTTGGTCACTTGGTTTGGGCACATAACCGCTCTATTGAAGTCTTCACTATTCCATATTTGCTATTTAGGGACTGAAGCATAGTTTAGGATATCTGCCTCATCATAAACCTAGCATTTAAAGCTTAACATACAAGCCAAGATGATTGAGCTGGATTCTGTTCTAATTGCCTAATGACATTGTTTCCAGACCACTGGTGAGGGTTGGGGATAGAAGGACTATAGACATGTCTAGGAGGAAAAGAAAATGAAATTAAGTTTCTGCTGATGTGCACATCACTTTCTTAAGTATGGCCTAAAACTTCAGCTGACAGGGACTTGTGCAGGAATTAGGTTCTTATTTTTGGCAGTGATTTCTTAAATTATGATACCATAAGGCTCAGGTTTTGTGTCTCTCCTTGAAAAGCAGCCTGACAGCCAAATAGGTCAGACTTTCTGGGCAGTGGCACTGCAAGACTGGAGACTCAGATGGAATGAATCCACACCTCCTGCTCAGGGAGCTCGCCTCACTGCACGTACAGAGAATCTCTCTGATGCACATGCTCACAGTACCCATGGCCTCCAGCATCCTTAAGACACCACGGATTTCTGGAGTGAGTTTCCTATATGACTTTGGACAAGCCATGCTTTAGTTCCCTCATCTGTAGGCTGGGGATTATATCGCTGGAGTGAATGGAGGCTAAAATCACTGATGTTTGTAATTTGTGTTGATATTCTCTGAGGGGAGGCAGGCACAATAGAAGTGCAAATAAATTGTTGTGACTGGTTAGTATTTCAGTAAATGGAACAACTCTTCAAAGCAGAGTTCAGAGCAAGCACAATAGAGTGGAAAATTACATGTGCAGAGATAAGAAAGACAGAAAGACATGAGGAAGTAATTTCATTTCTAGTCATTCTAGTAATCAATGAGATGTGTACATTTATTTGCCAGTGTGGATTATAATACTAGCAATGAGTCTTTCAAGAAAAACAGTGTTGCATTTGGGCAGGCAAGGCAAATTCGAAACAGGTCCAAGCTTACTCACAAAAGTTTCCACTTCCCTTTCCATGCCTGTTGTTTATAATTAGGAAGTAGAGCTACACATTTCTCTGGGAAGGGACAGCTGAGCAGGCTCCTGACTTTAAGATGGACCCGCACCTTCCTCATGAGTCTGGTTACAGTGGGACTGGGCATATGACAGCTTGGAGAAATAGGAGATGGTTGGAGTTGGGTGCTGGTGGACCTGCTGAGCTGAGACCATCTCTATGCGTGTAGGTGGGTGGAGGGCACGTGGATCATGGAGCTTGTCATGACCATCTCAGGTATGCCCCCCTTGAGGTGGGTAAACAGAAGACATTGTAGACACTGGAGGGGTGAGCATAACTCTGTTGAGTGGGAAGAGGGAGCCAGCTTCTTCCTGGGCTGTGACATTGGAAGTCATTGCCATTTGGAGGGGAGGGACCGGTCTGGTGACAATGCAGGAGGCATGTTCAGGGGGTGAATTATGAGAACCAATTCCGTATGGGTAAGTTACTCACATTTGTTGTCATCATCATTGTTCCTCTCCTTAAGAGAGTATGTGTTTCTAACAGGGTTGAGCAGGGTGTCTGCAAGAGCAGTTTGAATACAAAAGCCTCCATCTACGTACCATGGGCTGTGACTGTGGAAGTGGCCATTTGGCAGCTTATGAGGAATGAAGTATTTTTCAGCCTGGCTCTTAAAAGAAAGGTTATCCCCACATCAGCATTGTCACTGCCATGCTTTGCATTATTGGGCACATCAACAAACACATCAGAGAAGAATGAATGTCTATTACTCCTATGGGTATGTTTCCTCAAACTCAGCATTGACACACACCATGAACTAAAGTCCTTGTCCTGTTCTTACTTATGTTACGTCATTTCTGTCCCTGAGCAAGTCTCCTAAATTCCCAGACTGTCATTCTCGCACTCCTAGTGAGCAGTTGCTCCCCTTACAGAAAGAGATGGCACTGAACCAGAACTCGGAGAGGAGTGTAAGCAAACAGGACCTTAGAGCTTGCAATTGGGTCTGTATATCTGGCAAGCTCCCCTTCCTCAGTTCGAGGGCTCCTGACCTTTGATCTGGAAGAAGCAATAATTGAAAACTGGAGTCTCTCCTATATAAAAGACATAAGAAAATATTCTGATCTGGGGTAGGTTATAACTAGCTCAAGGGCAGTGGGAAGATGATGGTGCACAGCAGGTCACGATACGCACTAATTTTTAACACCTATGTATCACACAAATGATGGGAGAGAGAAACCTTAAGTGAAGAAAAGACATGAAGATGTAAAGACTGGAAAGAATAAAGTGAATCCTAAACCTCTAAAAGGCTCATATCTGAAAGCTATATGAAATGGTAGAGGAGGTTAGCTATGCTGAAGATTGAGGACAGAAGTAGTCTGAGCTGTGATAATACAGTATTAGGTTATTTAAATAATCTGTTTAATTCTTTTTAATTTGTGGGATCTTTTTCTTGGAAACTAGGGTCCTTTTGACACTAAAGGAGTGCTAGCCGTCCTTAAAAAGCTGACCCTGCCACAAAAGGGACTGCTAAGAAAAATTGAAAACAGCTCCTTAACAATAGATGCTTCAGTTATAGTGTGGAACTGTTGGAAAAGCATGTCTCAGGACTTCCAGAGAGCTGCTGCATAGAGCTGAAAAGCGATTAAAGCTGGCAAATCACTGTATAGTTTTGCACTGCCAGTCTTGAGACTGCCTCAGTAATGGTGTGACTTACTCAATTCAATATAGCCTTGAAAAGGGACCTCTTGGGCTCAGAAATGCTGTTGTGTAGACTACTCATTTGCCTTGAGGGGATTGTCACAACATTTCCATGGCAATTGCTCTTGTAAGCTCAGAAACGTTTAGGGGGTTGCCATAATATAGAAGCTGGATCGTATGTCCTGACTTGTGTGCATGTATGTGTGTGTGAGAGAATGACTGTCTAATGGAAGATCTACCTATCTGACCTACCAACGTAGCTGAGCTGGCTGAGGGGTTTCTCTCTGGGCTGTAAAGGTCTGTTTTTAGACCACTTGCTAAGCTTCGAGTGGGTACATTTGCAGAAATCTGGATTGTTTTGTGAATTATTTGTCAGCAGAAAAAGCAATCAAAATGCATGAGATAACGTATTCATAAGGTGTAATTTGACTATTTTAGAAGTAATTATACTTTTGAAACCATCAGTGTAAGCTTAATGCAGACAAAATGGAGCTCTTATTGCCACCCCTAAAGCCCTCTTCCTTTTCCTGCCATACTTTTCTTATCTGGATCCTTTCTCCAAATCCCAATATACAGATCATCTTAAAATCTTTCTGCTTCTTGCTGTAAAATAATAGTGGTCCTTTCACCTCCTCCCTGCCACTAATTTTTTCCCATCCATGCCCTAATCACCTCTCATTTCACAAACTAGGCACCTCAGGAAGACTTCTGAGAACTTAGTGTAAAATGGGTGCTGGATTGGAATTCTGGGTCACATTTTCAGCAAAACCTTAGCTATGGTTCCAGTCAGCAGCTGTTCACAATGAATAGCAGCATTTCTGGAATGTTGCAGGACTTCGCTTCTGCCCACCAACTGACCTGAACTGGAATCACCAACAGTTTATGGCTGCAGAGAGGTGAGGCAACATGGATATTGCTACATCCTGAATATACCAGCCTTGGAGCAGGCTCCTGCAGCAGTGCAAAAGGAGTCTGGTCTAATTTGTAGCTGCACTTCAGCTACAAAGACAGTGAAAAGAATGAAGTCTTATCTGGTGGTGCTGTTTCTATATGGTGCTTTTTATTGTGTGTACAATATACTTGTCACCTTAGGGCTGCTATTGCCATGTGCAAAGGCTGTTGTCACCTGGCTGTGGTTTGTGGCATATCGAATCCCTTTCCTTTTGATCTGATGACCAGTTTTATGTTTGGCAAGGAAAAAATAGCTGGGGCGTTTGGCTATCTTCGAGATACTGCTTTGCTATTATTTTCCTAGCTCTATGTTTGGTGCTTCTTTCCAATTCACCATGCAAAAGTGTTGCTTATCGCCGCCCACCTGGAGAATTTCAGTACGACTTAACTGTGAAAAGGTGTGAAAAATCCCCTATTCTATCAGTGCTTTTCTTTCTGGTAATGGATGGTGAAGAGAAGAGAAATACATAGGCAAGGGGCTGTGCCAAATGGGAAAGGGGTAAGCTGTTTTACATGTCAGCAGGACATAGGACAAGGAGCCACAGCCTTCAGTTACAGCAAATGAACAGTATGATCAAGATTTAGGAAAATTTTCTAACTGGAAGGACAGTAAAACACCTGAGAAAATGACTGTGAATAAAAGGATCTTAAAGGCTGGACAAATATCTGTGAAGAATAACACAAACTTGGTTGGTTGTGTTGTGCTGCTGGTTCTAGTCTGAAAAGCCTCTTGTCATGCCAGAGGTCCCGTTCTCATCCTGTTTGTGTGCATCTCCTGTCTGGTAGCTCAGCAAAAAGTTTTTCCTTTTTCTCACTTACATCAATTCCAGAATTAGATTTAATACTGAACTCCAACTTCATTCCTTAATTTTGCTAATTGCCACTTACTGTCTTATAGACATTCACAAGACATCTTTGTTTGCTTTTTTCATCAGTTTATACCTCTTGAGGATCGAAATAGTGGCAGCCTGACTAGTTATGTTGCTTTTTACAGTGACCTACCTTGGTGTTCTGGATTTCTAACCTTGAATCTGTCCCAACTGGCTTTACATGCAGTTTCACAAGGCTTATTAGGGTATTTCAGAATTGACCTAAGCAATCAGATGTGTCATGTAGAGCTCAGATTCTTAACAGCACACCGACAGTTGAAAGGTATTTTACCTCTCCTTGATGACTGCAAAGAAAATTCTTCAGAAAGGGAGTCCTGAAATATATGTAAAACTCTTTAGGAAAACAGTGTGTTCCTATTATTTAACCAGTCACTGGCAGATGACCTGATATCCCACACCAGGGAGCAGCATAGAATTTCTGCTTTCTCTGTTGACATTTGCAGAAGCTCATCAAAGGCAGTTCATTTCTTCTTTCTCTGCTGTGATCAGAAGAAAACCTTCTCATGTTGAATATGACAGTCCAACCAGCCTGGATTTACATGGTGTTTCAGGGTGTATTGACTTTTCTCTATGACTTCCAAACCACCTTCTGAGTCAATGGCTGATTTATTTTCTGTAAGTGGCTCAGACACAGTCCTCTGGTTGCACGCTGGACCTCACTGTAACATACAGAGTATATTAATTTAAAATGTCTTTTTATGTTTCTGACTGAAACATGCAGTCCAACAATTCTGTTTTTCAAAATCGTTGCAGGGATTTGTTGTTATCTTGTTCTTTTTATATTCTTGGTGGGGTCCTCAGTCACGGTGACCACTGCAAGCACAATTTTGTATGCTGTCTGCTTTGAACAGCATGCCCATCTTTTTGCATGCGTGTCTGTCTGTGTATGAATGCATGTGTATATTTATTTCCTACTGGAATCAAGACAGTATAAGGAATGTAAATCTTACATGACAAGCTCTCAGTTGCCATAATGAACATAGAATACAAAATCAAATTAAAACCCCGTATGCTAGAAGATAGCATTAGGAACAATTTGACATTTATTGAACAACAGATGGTGATTAAAAGAATAAAACCTTGATTGTCTTGCTAAAAGCCAAACCTCATAGTTCTGTCTAAGGAATGTCTAACATTTCAAATAAAACACTCAAGGCGTCAATGAAATCATAGGAAGATCAGTCTAAAAGGGGGTTTATATATGTTCTTATCAGAAGTGCAGTTAATATTTCCCCTTCAAAAGTATCATATTTTTAGCTAGGTAGTTTTCTGGAAATGAATCTTCTCCTCCAGGAGAAGATACAGATAGCAAACAAGAGAAAGAGACAGTATGTGTGTTAAACTGTATTAAATGAGGGGCGAACTGAATACTTGCTTTGGCTTCTACTCTGTTTTATCAGTGCAGTCCAGCTGTCCTTACAAAAGGATGCAGTGTACAGTCCTGTCCTTCAGAGTGGGAACCTCATGGAAGTGGTGAGGCTCCTCTGTCAATCTCACTGGAGTGAATGGGGGGGGCAGAGACAAACTCCTAAATTATCTGGTAGCCTCTTCTGTCCTCTTTCTCTTGCACCATGCAATTAAGTGCTCCTCTCCAAGGGGTGTCCGTGAGCTACATAATAAAGGTGTTTAATCAGTAGCTTTGTGTCACAGAATTCCTGCCTGTGAAGGAATACATGAAAGATGAGAAGCAGTCTTTTGGCAGCAGATTTATATTCACTTTCTTGTGGAGAGTAGGTGGATGCACATTGTACCAGGCAGTGGTCTTGGGAAGGTGGTCTCATTTTTACCTCCAACCAGTATATCTTGCCTGTCCGATGGCACTCAGAGATTGTCTGCTCTGAATGCACCTTGTGGCTGAGTCTGTTGGTGGACACAGACTGACATATGCTGAATTCATAATTATAGGATCAGTTATGAATAGTTTTGTTTCATCTCTTTCCTTTTGTGCTAAACAATTTATCACATCTTTGTGTGCAATCACTGTGGTGCTCTTTGGAGTGATATACTGATAATTAACAATAATTGCTAGACATAGTCTGCTTAATTTTTTCATTGTTCTGGCTGTGCATCCTTCTCTCCATGTGTAGTTGTCATGTCATCTGTTGATGGATGAATTTTGTTTTGTTCTTTCTATCCAAAGCCACTCTGCATGCTTCAGACGTGTTTGCTGTCATGTCTTTCTTTGCTCAGACCATTCTGCTTCTCTGCATCAACCATACTTCTTTTTTGCCTTCAGCATTTTCATCTCTCCTTTCTCTCCTATCTTGGCCTAGATTCTGTCTTCCCTACGTTTCAGTGACTGGGCATAATGAATTTTCAGTCGTCATTCAGACATATTTGCTCTGCCAAACCAGTTTCACAAGTTGCATTTGCTGCTTCTAGGAACAATAGCCAACAGCATGGTCCAACGGACTTGATGATATAAGGTATTTCTTGTTAGAAATATCCTTTCAAGATCTTTGGAAGTCAATGACTATTAAGGTACAGGGATAGACAGTAGGATCTTAAAAAGGACATAGATGCCTATGGGTGGAGAAAAGGAGAGAAAAGCATATGCAGTAATAGTACCTTGGGACATGCATGATGGTGAAATGGCTGGATCTCTCTCTGGAGCAATTACACCGTTCTACTACCAGAGTTGGCTAATAGCTGTCTCAAAGTAGATGTTTATGTAACAGGAAGTAGAGTATGGCCATGAACTGGAGCAGGAGACATTGGGGTTTTAAATTCCATGTGTCAGCATCACTCAGTTTCACCAAAATATTTACACTCTTTGGTTGAGAGTATTCAGAGATTGTTTTTTTGCCCAGAAATTTTGGGGTTTTTAATGTTTGTTTTCTTTTTTTGTTTCTTTTATCATAACACTGTAGGCATTTAAATTCAACATCTAATTGCAAATTAGAATATAACTTTGAGAATAAGAAAGACCAATATAGATGTGTGGTACTTTAACACTAGAAGAGAACCGCAATGAAGAATCTGAATACAGCATTAGAAGTATCCTGACCTTGATCAAAAGGGTGTGAAAGATGCCAGAAAACCATTAATTCTGTTAAGGAAGTTGCAATAGTATCTACTCATAAGTGATACAGAAAGCAAGAAAAAACCCATGAAATTTGGAGGGGAAATACTGTGATGAGAGAAAGGTGAGGTGGAAGTACTGGTGACTGGAACATCTGAAGAGTCTGGGCACTGCATGCTCTAGGTCTGCCTCGGGAGGTGCAGGATGGCTAGTGAAAGGCATCAAAGGAAGACTGAGAGAATACATGGTGAAAGGCAGAGAAGATGAAATTCTTGCAATGCTCCATGGCAACTTGAGGATTCTCTGTTTTCAGAGGTGTTCAGATCTCAAGCCCTGAGAAAATCTCAAGCCCTGAGCCAGGTCAACCCTGGCTTCATCGGGGTGTTACATGAGATTATTTCAGAGGTGCCTTCCAACTTCAGCTGCTCAGATATTTTGTACCTTTTTTCCCAACTCAATTATAAAAACATGGTATTTTTTTCTTTAATTTGTCCGTCAACAAGGGGCACAAGTTCTTTTAATTGGAATTATGTGCACAAAGGCCTCCTGCTATTATCCTGTAAAATATAATACTGATAAACTAATGAAATCTTCTTTACTGTAGGGTTGACATTAATGCATTAGTAGAAAATAGTAAAGGAAGAGAGTAAAAAAAGGAAAACATTTAATTTTGCTGATGTTTGCAATAGGTAATGACAATACCAGCAGTAAGAACCTATTAAGCTACTTCAAATTAGTATCTGATCTGCTTTAAAAAGACACTCATTATCAGTTAATTCATTAAGGGTATTTGTTGAGGTTTAAAACATATGAAACAAAAATACCTCATTTGCAAGTAATTAATACAGAATTACTTAAGCAATACAGTTTCACAAATGAAATACTTATATTTGAATTTCTTTTAATCCACTTGAAAGAGATACTTAGATCTTTAATCATCAGCTAAATTAGATATGTTTTGTTAATTACCTATCAATCAATATTCCAGTTCGGCATCTACATTGCTTGAGAGAAGGGCACACAGATGAGACAAGAGCCTTTTTTTTCATTAAAAATAATTCTTTATTTATTTTCTTTGTGCAGCTGGCATTGAGGGTATTAACCAATTCAATTGTTCAATAATTCAAGGGAGAATTACTGTGTTTATTTATTTATTCCTTGCTGTGTTTTAAGTAAAAGTCCCAGAAGATTTGGTCATTTATTCCGATGCAGTGAAACCTTCACGAGTAATGCAGTTTTATTTAAAAATATTATCATTAAGACAACATTGCATTTAATCTTTGATTTCAGTCCTGAAACTGAACTATGTGGTGATTGTGTGGATCTATTGATTCTGCAGACACAACTCCCTGTCCTGTGAAAGCACACACTTGAGCCTGAGTGACCCACTAGGTCCTCAGTTTGTATAAGGTGCACTTAGCACCTGCAAAGGTCAGACTTTATCATTCACTAGACTTTTGACATACTTTGGAGGAGAAATGGGAAGAAAAGATCCTGGGAGGTTAAACCACCAGGAGAAATTGCCTTTGCTGTGGTTTTAAGCTCCAGCACTCAGTAGAAATCCAGCCTTTTTTCCCTGTTGAGAAGAAAAAATGGATCTTCAGATAAAAAGTAGGCCAGAATGTTTCTTTAAAAATTATTCCAAATGATTCTCACCTAAGTTTTAAATATGTACCAGTCTAAAGCCAGGGATGAGAATTATGTTAATGTCTGACTTGAAAAGCACTGAAAAGCCGGTGTTAATAATGAAATGCTGACACAACTTTATCTATAGCCCTTCTAGCAGAGCAGTTATAATATGAAAAAGTATGGTTCAATAATATGCAAGGCAGAAATAGCAAATTATATTAGATGTGACATATTAGCCATAAGGCCTTTTCTAAACCACACTAAAAAAATTAGGACAAGGGTATGGTAGTCTATTTCTCCCCAAAGCACGAGAAAGGCCTAACCCCCAGAGCATTCCCCCTGAACTTGTATTCTATTTCTAGCATGTGTTTTATTAACTTTTATTTTTGTTTTTCAGGCTAGACACACAGCACCAACCTTAATGTCAAATTAGATAATGAAAAGCAATAGTCATCTTAAGAAAAATCATTCAAATAACTGTCATGTTGCATTATAGTTTTTGCTGCTAGCAAAAGCCTTAATTAAGTCTGCAGAATGGTTTCTTTTCTCATCTTCTGATTTCAAATGCTCTGAGCTTCCTAGGCAATTTTTTCTGTTAGAGCTGCATCTTTACATTCTTACAGAAATCATCCTATGCATAGAATAGAGCCATATCTAAAAAAATTAATAAATGTAGAAGAGGAGAGTTTCACAGAGGGTTGTGACATTTATCAAGCTGTAGGAAAAAAAGTGAAAACTAGAACTTTGAGTGTTGCTAGATGTAATCTGGACTGATGAACACAAGCCTAATGTCTGCTGCTGATATACCGTGATTAACAAATCAGAACAAGAGCAAGTGACATATTATGTATGATAATCTGGAAATATGCTATCAAACCGATCCTGTCCTTCTCATGCTGCTGTGAGGTTACCCAAGCTGGGAGTAATCCCTGTCTGGTGCAGAACTAAGCTTACCCAAAGATAAATTTTCCTAAAGGAAAGAGCACTGGTGGATCATTGTTGCTTTGAGCAATCTCTGACTGAATCAGTAATTCCCAACAGGGAATCTAATTATGCCAGGGGCTGAAATGATGAGTACAGGCACCGGAAAGTGCAAGGAAAATTATGCTGCACCCGGGTGCTGAATCAAGCAGAGCACAGCCAGATCTAGAGGAATGGGCCTAATGAATGCATGCATAACAAATTGCAATTAATACCACTGAAGGAGCCATTGGTGTGATAGGCACTACCTACTGTAAATGCATTACTGGAATTAGTAAGTTGAATGTGCTTCTACTGCTTATGAACCTCCAACAGTTCTCCATAACCTTAAAAGCAAACTCTCCATCACGTGCTGTGCTTTGATTTCTATCATGAAGTGATCTCAGCATTCATGATCAATTCATGATTCTTTTAGGTTGGAACTGAATTGGAAGTGATGACTGAGGAGATCAGCTACTATGCATGAGCTGCAGACAGGCACTTAATCCACAGAACCAGACTAGAAGTATCTGTAAGTGAAATACTGAGAAATGTGCTTATTGAGATGCCAGAACCCCTCTGTACCAACCCCTGAGGCCTGCAGATCCACTTCTACTGGTCAAAAAGGCTTGCTAAAGCCCTTGGAGAGATCCTCTGGCCCTGAACACAAACTTCGGCCATGCAGGAGCCTTGGTCTCTTCTGTCTGACATTTACATAATGTGGGTGCAAAATGTTTCTTGGTCAGAATATTCCATTGTCACATGTTCCTATTTACACAATGTCCTGTAGAAATGACAACAATTACATGAGGTAGCAAGTTGCAGTGAGCCAGGCTCACATTTTTTTCCACTGAATCTCCAGACTGAGTTTTCCCTGACTTTAACTCCTGATTTCTGCTGGATCTACTGCTTGTTGCTCTGGTGAAACCAACAGAAGTATTGCTGTCTTAAGGCTTGACCGTGAAGCTAAGTATTGCACATTTCCTCAGGCTATTACAACAGAGTATGATATTCTAAGGTGATATTTAATATTGGCCTAAATCCCCCTTCTGCAAGACTGAAACAGTAAAATTACATTTCCCCTGTACTTTGCCCCTCTACCTTAGTGTTAAGTGCTGTGTAACATAAGAACATAAAATTATCAGGCCAGTCCATCCTTGTGGGATCATGTGCACCAGGGGATATAGTGTCTTCCTGGAAATACATCCAGATTTTGACAGGAGGCCTGATTACCTCCGCCAAAGAGAAAACCAACTTGAAGTGCAGAATATTTCCACAGAAAATGAAAATGAGGTCAAATGGAAAAGGAAAGAAGAAAAGTAAAGCAAGCAAACAAAATACTTTTAAGAAATTTTCATGCTGTTTTTTGAACTTGAGTGCTGTAAAAATTTGTATGTTTTAACCAGCTCTAAAAGGTCACAGCAGAGCTAGAAGGAAGAAGAAAGGGTAAGGGCATGCCAAGCTGAAACTGGAGTATGCATTCCCTAAATGTACTCATGCTTGCTGCATCCAATAAATGGTTTGCTCAGAAAGACCTGAAGCTAACGCTGTCTAGTTCCTCACAGTTATGACCTGTCTGCATGGGAACAATAAGCCAAATTTAAACCCTTTGGGGACATGCAGGCATATTTTCAAATTCCTTCCTTCCTTCCTTCCTTCCTTCCTTCCTTCCTTCCTTCCTTCCTTCCTTCCTTCCTTCCTTCCTTCCTTCCTTCCTTCCTTCCTTCCTTCCTTCCTTCCTTCCTTCCTTCCTTCCTTCCTTCCTTCCTTCCTTCCTTCCTTCCTTCCTTCCTTCCTTCCTTCCTTCCTTCCTTCCTTCCTTCCTTCCTTCCTTCCTTCCTTCCTTCCTTCCTTCCTTCCTTCCTTCCTTCCTTCCTTCCTTCCTTCCTTCCTTCCTTCCTTCCTTNCTTCCTTCCTTCCTTCCTTCCTTCCTTCCTTCCTTCCTTCCTTCCTTCCTTCCTTCCTTCCTTCCTTCCTTCCCCTCCTAAATCAAGCCCAAATTTATTCCCTTTACATAGATCTATTATAACAGCAAAAACAACTCCATCACTCCATCACTTATCACTACATACATGTAGTAAGTGTCTAGGCCACCTCCATATTTTACAGTGCTATTTAAAAACATTTGTATCTGGAATGCAGGCACTGATTTCTAACCTGGAAATGAGAAAGTAACGAAAAGTGTATGAGAAAGATTTATACAGTGAATTGAGGAAAAAACTTTGTTAAGCAGGGTCTTTGCAGGTTTTTTTTGGTTTCGATTTTTAGTTTAGTTTGTTTATAAGTCCTGTGAAAATCCATCAGATTAAAATACATCAGAAAATCCCCAGGAACAGGCTGAAAGTGAACAAGAATTTAATCTTTCTTCATCACTGTCAACAGAAATTCTTTCCTCCTGATAAATATAAGTAGATGCTGTTTCTGCTTCTTTATGGATGTTGGTGATCTCAATCCAATAGTGCAGAAGAAAGTGGAAGATTAAGATGTATTGTAAAGCAGGATTGCAAGATTATTGCAATAAAATAGAAAAAACTATCAGTCACATACTGCCTTAAGATGGAATTTTACAATGCTTTTGTGGTTAAGAAAGGTTAAAACTCTTCCAAGAAATCTTTCTTACTGAGAGACTTTCCCTGGAGAAGACCTTGTAGTCATTCAAGTCCTTAGTGACCTGACTATAAATCTGATATCAAAAGTACAAAAATAAACTGACTCACTAAAGGCTCTTCAACTGGTGAAATAATAAGTGCTGTGAGCTCCATGAAAGAGGAAATTAGAATCTAAGTAAAAATCAGACTCTATCATGTTTTCTGGGCTAATCCCATCATTTCAATAATATGAAATTAACTGGATGGTAGGCATTATTGAATAGTAAGGTCCATATGTTGACCAAGGAAATCAGCTGGAATGAGATGGAAAGTAACTTAAGCCAGTATCCCAAAGAGATGACCAAGGTCATTCTGACAAATCATAATTGCTCATGACATTTTAGCAAGACTCTAAGAGTGTCTGGAACTCGCTCTTTGACAATTTCAGATTTAAAATAATAAAAATGAAAGCAGCATACAAAGAACTGGGGGTCGTACTAGCACTCAGACTGTCACCTGAAGAGAGAGTGGGGTGCGAGAGCTGCAGCAGAGGATTCTGTGTAGGGAAAATCTGAGTTATCTGGGGAAGGCATGCAGTTGCCTTTACAGGGGCACAGGGTCTGGAAATGAGCTGAATGCACAGGCAAATCTCATCACCACAGAAGAACTTGAACAGACCCCTTTCCCAGCACAAGGGTGCTAAGACTGAAACCTTACAACAACATCAGGCTTGTCTGTGTTTTTTTCACACACTCTCTGCTTGTATGGCTTGGATGATTTGTATTGTGAAAAGGACCGGACAGAGTATCACTCCCATTCTGGTACCCTTTGACACTGAGTTGAAAATATTTAAGCCTGCAGGGAGATTGCTGAATGACCCTTTTGAATATGTTTCCATCTAAATCATTAGGCACATGGGTAGTGAGGGGAAGAATCCCTGACAATGTTGCATGGCATATGTCTTAACATTTCTTAACTACTGAGAAAAAAGTGACCACAGAAAAAGTTGGTCTAAGGGCCCAGTATGTCAAAGCATTTCCAAAATACTTGCGCTCCCTATTTACATCCCTCTATTTGCATGTGAAAGGCCCGTATTTGCAGATGTCAAGATTTCACCAAGGGTCAGACTGAGCCGAAACCCTGAGATTCAAACATTTCAGAAGGCCTAAGAAAGCTTGCTTTCATGGCTCTGGTTTATGTCATTGTTGGAGATAAGCAAGTGAGATGATTCAGTGCAGAAATAAATTCCTCCAGGGTTGGTGTGTGCTTTGGTTTTGGTCACTTCTGTCAGATGGCATTGTCTGATTGTCTTGCTTGGCTGTTAAAGCCTCATACTTTCACATTTTACTCTCATCTGAAGTGGTGCTTACTTGATCAAGATGCTTTGGTTTGCCAGAGAGCTGTTCTACGCAACTGCTCTGGGGCGCTTTTCAGCATGACCAGACATGTCCAGGACTGGCTTGGCAGCCGAAAAATCATGCCAGGAAAGCAAGGGAAAGAATGAGAAGGATGCTTTTGGTGTCATAGTGGCTACTGCACTGCCGAACTCAGCTTATACTGGCTCACCTGAGGCAGGGCAGATTTCTCCTGTTGGTATAGTCCTTCCTGAGCAACTCAGAATGCCATGACTGGTGGACCTCAATGTCCCCACCAGTGGCTAGCCATGATCCCACTGCCTGCACGGCCACCCCTACGATCAGTCCTCCACCCTGCCAGCTCCTTTGCATCCTCAGCAGCTGCCTGCGGCAGGGTGGAGCTGGGAGCTATTGCGACACTGCGTTTCCTTATCCAGTACTGAGACTGCAGGAATTTGTCCTCATTCCTGGGACAGTAAAATTTGATTTTGTCTGTGCTGCTGTGAATCCTTGATCTTCCCCTGAGGACTGTTCTTACAGATTTCAGAATGAGACTATTATTACATTACCATTCAGGGAGGGCTTGCCAACACAGTTATTCCTACTGAAGTGCCTGCATCACTGCAATTTCAGAATATTGAATTTGCATTACACAAAACTATTGGTCAAGATCTTAGCTGGTGTAACTCTCCTAAATCTGCTGAAAGCATTTCTAGTAGCTATGAATCCAGCTATATGCATGTACATGCCTGTATAGGTAGATCCGACAGAGAAGTGTTATAGAATACATGACATTGGTAGGAAAAATTCTGCTTTATATTCACTTTGATGCTTCTATGATTGAGACCAGTCTGGAGAACAAGTCTGATTTTTCAGACAAAGATTGGAAATTGGTCAGTTTTGCCTTTTAGTAGAATTAAACCTTGAATTATGTACTGTAAGTCTTCAAACAAAACACTGCAATTACCTGTACATTAACTTTTCTGTTGAGAGATTTTGTGTCAGGGAGAATGTATGCAGAATGGGAAGGAAAATAACGATCAGATTTAAATGAAACTAAGAGACATTTTCTCAGCTGGAGGTTAGAAAAAATTATTCCATAAATGCAGAATTTTGTGAGAAGTCCTTGATGATGTCTGGAATAACATTACATACAGCATAACATAATAATGATAAGAGAAAACAAAAACTGCAACCCTTGCTTTAAACTTAGTTCATTCAATGCATGTACATTTTTCATTTTGGCATTGCTTTTGTTCTACACAATGTGTATTTTAAAGAGGACTTAGATGTTTAACTGCATTGAGATCATGCATTATACTCTTTGTCCTTTACAAAAGCAAGCATACCTGCCAGCAGCACATAATTTAATAAAGAAAATATCATTATAACTAGATTTTAGTGACAACATAATCAGGAAACACAGGCGAGAGGTCAGCCAGCCAAATTGTTTTTACCAGGTATTTGAGAATTGTGGGCTGCTGTTATTTTCAGCTACACCATAATTTTATTTTATTGTGGAGAATAAATCAAAGTTTTAAAAGGAGGTTATTTTTTTTTTCATATCTAAAAGCTACAGATGTTGGCACGAGAATTGCTTGTTGCTGAAACTAGCTGTAAGCATATTTAGCCCAAGAGAAAATGATCAGGTTGATAGCTTAGAGGTCAAAAAAACACCCTTATGACAATCATGTTCTGTTTGGCATCAGCACAGCTTCTCCTATGCACTCCTGCCCTTGCTCCTTCATTCTCCTTTACATTATTTTCTTGTTATTGTGTCCTTTAGGGTACGGGCTTTGCAGGCTGTTCAGTCTCTGAATGGGTTCAGTCCTTCGCTTCCGCGGAGGCTGCTGAGAAGGGTGTCACTTGTGAAGGCAGTTTTGTGAAGAGGCAACTCACTAATAAGACCCACACTCAGCCAGCCAGCCTGCTCTGTGCAGGCCTCCGAGCAGCTATCAGAAGCTAATTGTAATGCTTATTAAAGACAGCTTAGCAGGGATGTGAAAATGGCAGGCAGAGCTTTGCTATTATCTACACCAGCTCCCAGTGCTCTTACTCAGCAGCTCTGCTCTCTGGGTCTATTCAGGGACAGAGATGTTGCTTTTCTAAAAGGAGGGGGAAAAAAAAAAAGATTCCAAACCCATATAACTTGGCAGCTCTGAAAAACGGCGAAGGCTGACGAAGGCTCTTTAGGTTGCATTTGCATCATGTGCCCTCTTTTTTGATAGAAAGCTGTTTGCAAGGACCTCTAAGCAAGTTCTTCACAGTCAGCAGGTGAACATGACATAGGTGCTTCTGAGGATGTACAGATGTCCCTAATATCCTTTATTAGTGAAGACAATAAAGAAAATGGAGAGCCAGAAAACTACAGTTTGACTTAAGTATCCCACTTTAAGCTTTTGAGTGTCATCTCTTATCATTTGCAACATCTCCTTCCCACCTCCTCCCACCTCCTTCAGTTTTTCCTGTGAAAACCAAGCAAGTATGGTATGGAAATCAGGGACACAATGTGTGTTAAACTCGACGTGCCATATCCTTAAACTCCCTGTCATAGTAAAAATACAGTTTGAGGCTTTGCATCC
This sequence comes from Callaeas wilsoni, assembly GCA_013398955.1. Lineage (NCBI taxonomy): Eukaryota > Metazoa > Chordata > Aves > Passeriformes > Callaeidae > Callaeas > Callaeas wilsoni. Next base: position 101,127 of record VWPU01015705.1, on the reverse strand, counting down.
TGTTATTCCTCATGCAAACTGCCACTGCAGACAAGCACTTTGCCTGTGGTAAATGCTCTTGTTCAGAGCAGATGTTTCCCTCAATTAGCATTTATTCAACTATTTAGCAAGTACATTCTATTAAAATATTTTAATTTATGCAGAAATTATGTTATTAAATTTACAAATTCTTTTTATAAGACACATCCTGTAGTTTCAAGCTAATAATTTTCGATCAGTAACAGTCATCACAGACCAGAGAGTATTCCTGTAAAAGAAATCTTGGCATTATTTTCTCCAACAGTGAAATATTCGCTCCTTTCATGTGTTCCTCATAGCATGATGATTGCATTTTTAATATTTTCCTCATAAAGATAATTAATGTTTAAGACACTTGACAGGTTTTTGAAAACATGGGGATACAGATTTTTGAAAGTTCTGCACATATGTAATAACCCTTTTGTTCCGATTCTATTAACTTCCCTTCTTTCAAAGCCACAGATAGACAAGACAGTCTTTTTCTTCTTGTCTTTCCATCTGTTCGGAGCATTTTCACGCACTCTGACAATGCAGTTCTGTCCCAGTGTTCCTTTACCCCTGAATATCGACTTAAGCGAACAGCGTAGCTTAAGAAGCCCACATGCGGGTCAGCATTCTTTCTGAAAGCGTTTTGCCCTATCAATCGAAATCAGCTGTAGCGAAGGCTGTTTGCTGTGAAACTGGGCAGCTCATGCGGCTGGTCCTGAAGGGCAGAGTGTTTCTGCATCCCGGCTGTGGCAGGACTGCAGCTCAGGTTGGCAGTGACCGACAGCTGCTACCACCTGCTGGCTGCTCGCAATCCTCCGTGCGGCTGCGGCCGCCGGCTGCTTCCCGGCGCCGGGCCGCTCCTGCCTTGCTGCCGCTGAGCCTCTTGGGGCTGGCAGCTCACACGAGGGGTGGCACGGTCACAAGTCCTTCTGACAGGTCTTTTGCTGGGGTAGAATTCGGTTTTTTAGTCTCTCGCTATGTAACGCAATGCTCATTGTTTGCTTCAGATGGCAACAATGCAGTGCTTAGGTGTGTGCCAGCTAATTGCTGCTAAGCTGCGAGTTGAGTCCTTGTCTGCCTTGGATTTTAACATTCAGTGCCCCATCAGTTAACCTGTGCTCATCTGTACATTTCTGATGGCCGTTCTCAGGGCTGGCAAACCCTCAGGGCTTTGCCGGTTAAAAACCCCCAGTGTCTTTTATCAAGGTTAGTCCTGAAAGACAGTAAGTTAACTCTGAAGGTCCTGAAGTACCAAGGCAGTTAAGGCAGATAATGTTTTCTTGTAAATAATAAATATATTCATTTAATAATGAACAAAGAGTAAAAAAGGTTTACTGACACAGCACTGGGTTTTTAGTTCCTTTTATATTAATATACACAGCTTAGCTACTTTAATAAAAGATTGACATTAGCTGGATAGATGCATGTTTATTCTTCATGCTTATGATTTTGGGAATAAACATAAATGTTATTATTATAAATAACAACAACAACAACACAATTACGGCACTAATTCCAACTCTTTCTTTTTTGCTTTCCTTCATTTCCTGGCTCTCTTAATACAAGAGTTTAACACAATTTGGCTTTTCCTTTCACATCTCCTAGGCATACCCTTCCTGGTCCCCAAAGGGGAATCGCTTTGACTAGTTGCCCAGTCCTTGTCAGCTACTGTTGAAAGAAAGGCTTTTAAAGTAGACTAGCAAGTGCCAGTATACTAGCAGTTTATTTGCAGAACGTAATAGATTATAGATCTAACATCACCTAAAGGGAATGCATAGAGGCAACAGTGACAGGATGACAGTAGAGTCTGCAGAAGCCAGAATCCCACACAGCAATGAAACATTTAATGTTCCCAAAAGCAGTGAACTCCGGCAAGATGAAAATTAACCTCAGACTTCTTGTAAATTTAGGTCACAAGCAAGAACCACACAAAACTTATAAATAACTGGAGTGTTACTGTTGGTTTGATGTTATGAATGGTGATGTTTCCCTATATATACCTGACCACAGGCAGTTTGTTAGTCGTGTAGGAACTCTAGTGCAGCTGTAATGGTGTTCTCTTACCTCTGCCGATATTCACTGCCACAATGGAAGAACTTCTCTTTTCTTGATAAAAAAGGATCATGTGGAATTCTCTGGTTTCCCCTCTGGTAGAGGTCAGCCTAAATATTTGACGTATTTTTATTTGACCTGAATCTCAATGGAATCTATGAAAAGTAAGCAGACCTAATATCTTCTATGATTAGTCTGTTCTGTCTCTCCAAGATTAAAAGCACACCTGTAGGTCATGGTGGGAACTATTATAGCATTAGGGCATTCATTACCCATTTAGTGACTTCCAATTTATGCAGCTCAATAGTAAAGTGAGAAGAGGAAAGGAAACAATGATCTCCTGGTAGTTTGGTCATAAACTGAATGTTTTTAAACAGTAGAGATGGGAAATTATAGCGAACCAGTTACTTTTACCCCCAGGAATCATGGAATAATTTGCTTTATTAGTTACTCTCAACTGTGTGGTCATCTGAGGTAAGTGAAGTGGTCACCACATAGGTGGTAAGAACAGTGCAATTGCTAGGATCATTTTAATTACCAGCTCTGTATAGTGAGTGGGACTTCAGTGTCTGTATGCACACCAGTTTGACAGATGAGGTCTTGGAAGAATTATCATCCTATTTTTTCCCTTTTACAAGAACTATACAGCTGCCCAAATGTGCTGAGTGGTGTAGTGATCCAGAATTCCTCCTGCCATTCTGGACCAAGGCTTGCAGACTTGGTGTTAAATGGCGGACGGACTTGATCCTATGTCTGCTCTGACTGCATCTGTCTGATCAGTAAGATGGGATTCAGCTCCAGATAGAGATGCTTAAATGTAGGTGTCTAAATGAAGGTATTTACTATAATCTTACTAAAGCCCTATTGCAGCTTGTCATCATTATCTGAGTCACTTTCTAGGCCCTGCTGAATGTACTGACTGGCAACTGAATTCAGATACCCACACATGGACTCCGTGATGTTTTAGATTCCCTGAGATACCCTCCCTGGTTTTCACTTGCTGCTACGGAAAGTTATTGCTTGTTGTAGGCCTGCTGTGATGTCCATCCTCCTCACATGAGTGTCTTCCACATTACAGGACATCTTAAATGTAACTGCAAGTGTATGTATGTGCAACTGACTTGAGTCAGGATCTGCATTGACTATAATGGGAATTGTACAGGTCACAGGAAAACATCTGAGCTAAACAAGAGAGTCTCCTGCCACTAGAGGTGCCTTGGGATGCTCCGCCTGACTGTCCTGGATACTGAAGACTGCCTGATATGGCACTGCATGGTTTTATTTAGTCAGCTGAATACTACTAAATTTAGATGTCTTAGTCTCAGACTTGAGTACTACCCCAAGGGAACAATACAGGTGCCTGAAACAGGTTTGGTGTTTTTTTTTTGTTGTTGTTTTTTTTTGGTGTTTTTTTTTTTTTTCCCTTCCTTTTCTTCTGTATTAGATACTGACATCTGCAGAGGTATAAGAGATATGCTGCTGGATTTATAGACTTGAGTGGTGTTGGAGTGGCAGCTGGAGAAGTACCCTCAATGTCTCATGGAGAATAAGGACAGTGCTGCACTGCTGGTACAGCCACGACAGCTTCCATAAAGGCTGGGTGAGATGTGCACCCTGCCCAGAACCCAGGCAGAACCAGGGTGGCTGGAGCACCATGACACTCTGCCAATGCGGACTGTGTAGGTACACATGTGTCTCTGTGTGTGCAGATGTTTTATCTGCTCCTCTTCAAAGGGAATATTCTGCCTCTTAGACTCTGGAAGGTCAGATGTGTTTTGTTCCCTTCAGAGACTTAGCTGGTCCACCAGGTTAGGCTGTGAGCCATCAGGGATGGCAGCACTGCTAATGGAAGTGCTGCTTTGGTTTTTTTATTTTGTTGGAGAATTTCATGCTTCTTGACCCTAGCTGACTAGGATGAACAGATTAGGCAAGATAGAAATGGTTATGGAAGTATCAGGAAAGCTGGATAATGCTGGTGTCTAAATTGTCTGTTGGAGTAATTTCCTTCCTATTTACGATGTGGTCATCAGTTAAAAGCCATACTTGACCTGTCACTCTGCGTCCATTTCCAGACAAAAGTGGTATCTCATTGTGTCTTTTGAAATCTATTTGGACAGAGGACTGAAATATTTTTTTTCCTTTGACAAGGAGCTTGTCACACTTACTCATGTCTTTGTCATTCCAAGCAAGATTTCTGCAACGTGTTCTGCTTTAATAGGATTTATAAATATCTGCTAGAAATAGAAATGGGCTGGTCACTAAATACCATTGCAATATTGCTCTCCCTGCATTCTACCATCTCTTCCAGTTTGCTGGAGGTGAAACTCCGTCAGCTATGACCTTGCAAGCCCCTTGGATACAACAACTTGAGAGACAAGACTTTTTGTTGTGAAAAATCCTGATGGAACAGAAAGTTGTAACTGAGAACATGTTTATTTGTGGGGATGAAAATTAAGGTTTTTGGTTTTGTTTTCCTGATGGGAACTGTGGGTTTGTTTGTTTGTGTGTAAGACAGATATTTTCCCATAGAGACAGTTTTTGTCCAGTGGAGATATCCTGCCTCTGTACAAAGGCTAGTTCAACCTGATACTGGGAATTTGCCATGCATACAAGTGTTCAGCTAAAAAGTACATTTTGGGGACATGGTTTTGTTCTCTGATATGCTTTTCTTCATCTATTAAAATGAAATCCATGGTTTGTAATAGGAAAAATCCTTGCATCTAGTGTATGAATAACAACAGGACTCTAGCAACCTTGAATGGCTGCCAGTAAAGGCAGGGTGTCATTGGACAAAGCAATTTTTCAATTCTGCACTTCAAGGAGGGGTAACCAAGTGATGGATTACTTGGTAGGAAGTGGTTTTAACCTGGTGAATTTTAGGGGGAAATTTCTCAACAAAGTTGAAGTCAGAAGGACTGACAGACAAAAAGAAAGCCTGTGAATGGATAAAGGGAGTGGGGAGAAATACTTCATAGCAAAGGTGCTGAGAAAGAAGTTTTACTGTGGGAGTGTTGGTGTGATTCTGAGAAGCTCTACCTGTGAGACAGAAGAGGAATTCTGAGCAGATGAAGTTGAACAAAGGTCAGGACTTCAGGCAGGAAAATACATAGAGATAGGTGTTCCTTTGTTTATAACTATCTGACACATCCTTTTCCTTCAGAAAATCATGTTGATGGGAAATTTTCAAGTAGCTCTGACTGATTAACACAGAGGAACGTTGGCACCTTCTGTGCCTGTTATTATGCCCAGTCTTCTATCACTTTAGGCAGTGATGCCAGGGATGTCTGCTCAGAAATATGTGAACTGGTTTTCTCCCTACATCTTGACTAAGACTGATGCATTTGGAGTGGCTTTCCCTGGGACATCTTTGGCAGAAATCACACACATATTATCTGCCCAGTCCAGGGTACTGTGCAAAAGATGCCTGTATATAAGTATTTGTTGTTTAAAGTACTGGGCTGAAAGTTGTCACTCTCCATAAACTATTTCATATGCTCCTCCATTGCAATATTCCATTCACGTACAATGGTGCTGAGTGTCAAATTAAAACATACAAACAAACAAATTAATTATCCTAGGTTATTAAGAAATTCTGCCTTTAGTTCTCCACAAGGGGGAAAAAAAGATTCACAGAATTCTTTCCAGAGTAAAAAAAATGCCCATATATTTTATTTGAAAACATATTCCATCTTCAAAACATTAAAAAAATCAACACTTGCATTAAACCTGGCTTAAGGTTTATAGCATATGACAGTCTTTAAAGAGGAATGTATCTCGAGGTTTTCATGACTTCATAAAACTACCTAAGTTACACATGCTGAAAGTGCTGCACGTTAGATACTCTTGTCTTGGAATGTAATTGCCTTAAAGGTATAAAGGAGGCTGAGGCTAATAATTCCCCCAGCGTGACTATTCTCCATTTCTGTTCCACAGAGGACGATAGAAGGATGTGGTATCATCAAAGAAGCATGTGTTGGGAGAAGGATGAGTTAATCCTTATACGGTTGTGCCCTGCATCTCAACTAAGGAATGAAAACCTTGCGAAAGGATTTCCTGAAATCCTACACACACTATATCCCTTAACCTATTAAATGCTATAATTGTTGCACTAAGATAAGAGATGCTTCCAAAGTAATCCATGTTGGGTGGCCCTAGGTAACAAAGTATTTATTAATATCCCAGAGTTGTGCCACGCAGTGATAGTGATGGAAATTTGGCAAACCAACTTTACTTCTGTCAGATGAGTGAAAGAGCCACTTCACTCAAGGCTGGATGACAGATAGATGTAGAGATCATTGCATGAGGGAAATCTGAAGAGATGGCTTGTGATTAGAGTGGTGACTGAGAGAGATGACAAGAAAAAGAGAAGAGGGCAGCGAGCACTTTCTCATCCAGACAGTTTTACAGACATAAATAAGTCTGAAGCCTTTCTCTCTTACAATACATATTGCCAATATAAATTGGCTGCAAAATTCTGTTAATTTAGATTATTAACATTTGGCACTGGTTTTGAGCTTGTGCAAGTGATTTTGGGTGGTGGACTGGTTTCAAAATATCTCTGTAATCTGTTTTACATGGACTGGTATGATTTTCCATACTTATTTAAGTAGAACAAGTAGAAAACCTAGATGATAACTGGTATTTATTTTCGTGACTAGTTAAAGTCTTTGAAAAATACGATCTTAGTTTTCCTAAAGCTAGCCATAAATTTGGGTTAACAGTGTAGATCTGGCGGAATAATGTGGGAGACAGAATAATGTGAGAGGTTTAATTCAGGAAACAACTTTTACTCAGCAGTATTGGGTGGTGCAGCATTTGCTCAGGTTCTGGATGGTTCGGGACTGACAACTTCAGCTGTACTGAAACAATTTTCATTTCTCCTGATCTACCCAGGGAAGGCCCCTCCTGTTAAGCTACAGGGCTAAGTAGTTCTCATCTACTGTGGATAATGTCTCATTTTGATATCATCACCCAAGCTTTCGAGTGCTGCAATTTTTAGGACACAGGATGTTTCCTCTAGCAACTTGAGGGAAAGCCATGCAGGAGACTGACACATGGTGATTGGGCTGTTCAGTGAAGACATGCAACCTTGGATCTTTTGCCTGTGACAAATTGGCCAGAGGGTGGCCTTGAGCTTGGGTGTCCTGTTGGTTAGATAGCCCTGAGCAGCAGGTTTTTGGGGAGGCATGTGCTGTTGAGTGTTCTTCCCAGAAGAACTTTATGAAGCAGGCATTAAGATGGTGTCCTGCTAACAACATATGGAGAAATGCTGTCAGGGGTGCTCTCAACCCCAGGCTGGCCCAGGCTGTGGGTCTGTGACATGTAGCTTCAAAGACCATAAAGAAGAGCAGGTTGCCCCCTGTTCTGCTAAAAGGTAAGAGGGGAAATCATATCACCAGTAAGTTTTGTGAATCTGTCTGTCTCTCTTTAGAGGGGGATGGGTGTTTGCTCATTTTTGGTGTCCAAAACACTCTCATTCTCTGTTGATTTTAACAGCGGAATATAATGATATGCACTGAAAAACAATTATAATCTAATTTTTTTTTATTCTTCTGGAGATGAAGAGATGAAAGAAATTCCAAAGGGTCTGAAATGATGCTTGATTTTTTTTTCCTCTGTTGGCAGAACTGAGAAATCAATTACTCACACTGTTTTGTGTGGGCTGCCCCAACTCTGAGCAGTGCAGAGACATAGATGAGCAGTCCCAGTAAAGTAAGTCATGGGAATCCCAGTAGATACAACTGTTGTGAAAGCCCCACCATGCCTGAGGTCAGTGGCATTGCTGCACTTCCTTCGTGAAATATTTTATCAGGTTTTTGCTGCACTCTTGTCACTTGGACCCATGCCAAGATTTACTAAGAGAAATGAATTCAGAGGATCTAATTATTACATAAAATAGCATGCCAGAGCACAAAGGCTTGATAAAAGTCTTATATCAGTGCACAGATAGGGCTGCTTGACTCGGAAAGGGAGTGAAGGTGGTGTTGAGGCAGGCAGGGACAGTGTCTGCCCCTTCAAGTTGTGGTGCCCCAGTGAGGCCAGCAGAGTGGTGACAGGGACTGAGGATTGTCCAAGAGTCCAGTGACCTCCAGAGAGGTCCTCAGTGACAAGGCAGGTCCGAGATGAAGCCAATTTGCTCAGCGCAGCTCAGGGCCACTTGTGCAGTCAGGGACCTGAGACTTGTAGCAGCTCTGTAGCATGGTAGAACTTGTTCTGAACAAAACATGACTATCATTAAATTGAGCTGTGTCCCCAAGAATGCCAGTTTACCAAAGATGAAAACAACTATGAATGAAATAGTGAGAGGAAGCATTTAAACATAAGAATATATATCTGAGAATAGAAATTTTTTGATGAATGTTTCTGTAGGTGTTACCCTCCTCCCCCTAAAATCAAGATGTTCAACCAGATAGAAAAAGAAGGCATCAATATATTTTAGATATTTTCAAAATTAATGAGAAATGGAGAAGTTCATAGACACAGATATAAATTAGCAAAGGAAATAGTCAGATAAATGACAAACAATGGGATGTTTGTGAAAGATCTAGATGCATAGCAGTAAAGAAATGAAAATAGTGACATTACTAATCATGATTCCGAAATGATACAATATTCAGAAAGACTGGATGATACGTTAGTATCAGAAAGTGAAAGACTATGGCTTAAACAGGAGAAGCCAGATGTTATTACAAATGAAGTGTTTGGTTCTGATTATGTACTACACAATCCCCAAGCAGACACACATGCTCCCTCCTCTGTGTGTGAGGGAGGCAAAATGCCTTGGGCTGGAATCCAAACCCACCCATGGACTGACTGAGTGGAGGAACACTGAGCAAAGAGAGATGAATGAACCCCTGCCCTTCCCCATGCTCCTGCAGCAGTTCCGCAGATTTCAGGGGATTACCCTTTGCTCCCTTTGCAGTGCACTGAGCTGGAATCCCTGCAGCTGTAAAAATGTTATTCTTGTGTTGGGAGAAATAAACCACAATCCCACAGTCAAAAGTGGCAATATCTCTGCCAGTTTTCTGCATAATAATGTAGTGGTTAGAGCACTCCCTTTGGAGAAAAGAGTTTTTTCAGGGTTCTCTTTAGCACAACAGAATCCTACTCACACCTTCCATCATTCTGAAGAGTGTAACCTGAGCTGCCAATTGTGATGAATTTCCTCCAATAATGTTTGTGAATTCACCTTTAGGGAATAAACACCCTTTAAACACATCCTGGGTGTAAATGAACAAGGACATAGTCCTGAGAGCCCAGACCTCAGTCTGAACACAGGTGAGCTACCTACCAACTGGGTTACTAAGTTCATATCTCACCTTCTTCCCTCTTCCTCTCCTCAGCCTTCCATAGAAGGTTTCATTTCTTTCTGAATGCTGAAGGGTGAAAAGGTTCCAGTCTCTGGGATGCATACCCATCATTCTGACAAGTCTACGTTCTGGAGCTTGGACATTTTAAGGATGGCAGGAGATGTAGCCTTGACATTAATGAGTAGGCCTATGCTGAATTCTTTGCCTGTATGAAATTCCCAGAGGATGCTGTCCCCAAGCTTTTGGAAGAAATGCCCACTCAGGTATGAAGGATAACACCAGAGCACCATGGAGAGGACAGCTGGAATGTTCTTCAAGAGTCAACCCTCTCCTTGCTCTCCATCTCATTAAGTGTGGGTCTCGCTAGAGATAGGAGGGTGGTGTGAGCAGGTTACCGGCCTTGGAGAAGAAGGGGAGACAAATCCTCACTTGCAGTTGCTTCTATTGTGGCTGCCCATGTAGCAAGAGAAGGTCTTTGTCTTTCCCGTCCCTGTCCGCAGGCTCGCCTGTTACTCAGTGTTGGTGAGTGCAGACCTGGCTGCCTCGTGGTGATGGCAGCAGGGCTGCAGGAGGTGACAAGGACCTCTGGGGCTGGGCAGGGAGCTGCTGTGGCTGCTAGTGATAAAATGAGGCCATGGACAGAGTGATGGTTCCCAAGTGCTAGATGCAGTTGTTATCTAACTCCAGGCCCTTGATACATGTAAATGGACAAATTTGGTTATTATTCTGATTACAGTTTTCATGTAGATAACCTGTATGTGCTTAAGAAATTATTTCTACCCAGCCCCTAATTCTGGTTTTCCAGTAAGTAGGAACGGAGCAGAGGAGGAGTAATGTGAATCACTTAGAACAAACTCAAGGTTCTTGCTCTGGCCACAGATGGGGAGGAAGAAAGATCAATTAGAGCTACTATTTGCTGGGCTGCTTCTGCTGTCATCTGCCTTTTTTTTTTTTGTACTGGCTCCCACTGGCTCTCCTGCACTTCAGACATTCAGGGACCCCATGACAACTGAGGCTTTTTAGAGAAAAACCTGCTCCAAACTTGGTAGTTCCTGCAGACACCATGAGGCCTTTGGCACAGCTCGGCTTAACACTGGAGGCATAAGACAGATTCGTTTTTTAGACCACAGGGCGCCTAGGAAGCACAGGTCTGTCTGCTCTTGGTGAAGAAGCACACAGCACACATCCAAAGAGTCAGGCATGACTCACCTTCCCATACAAATAATTACTTCATTATGCATCGTGTCATGTGCTCTCCTAATGATCCTTTTCCCTGCCATTATAATGTAATCTGTTTGTTCCTTTAACCCTGTGCTCAACACGCACTCAAATGCCAGTCATTACCAGCACCATGTGTTCAGTTCAAATTATATCTCTTGGAGCTCTTTATTTGGTTGTTTTCTAGTCCCTATGCACTATTTATACAGTGCCACATATGTTTTGTGGAGCCCTGAGATGAAACTCAGACGTGCTGCTCATTAGGCTACTGTCTAGCTGCTAAACAGTACCAATTCTCAGATGCCCTTTGGTGACAGAGTTACAATAATTGGACTTTTAGGTCTGTATGGTCTAAGATTTCACCCTTCAATGACACTGGCCCCACGGCCTGCTGAGGGAATCTGGCCCAATGAGTGATAAATACCGCGAGGTGGCAACAGGTTGTTTAAACTGTAACCTTCAATAAAGGTTTCATGAATTGACTGGTGCTTCCTGAGCACACAGTGTTCTAATGAATATAACCAAATATTTAGAAGAGACAAGTAATTAGATGTGAGTGAATAAAAGAGCCTATTAAACCATCTGGACAGTTCAAAGAATTGGTAATTTTCAGATAAAACATTGAGAGTTAAGGACACCAGTTAAAATCTGACCCTTGTTAATGGTGATTAGGCATTACTATCACCTGATGACCAGCTGAGAGACATAGACGAAATGAGTCAGGGATTGCTTTTGTGTTTATGACTAATTTTGGAGAAAAGATTTTTGTATTCTTGTAATCTTTCCAATAGTTCCCCAGCAGGAAGATGAAATTCTAGATTATTTTTGTCACCATCAGTGTTCATTTAAATTTAAATTGGGATGTGTTAGATGTGGGAGAGCTTATGTTTCTATGACAAATTAAATGTGTGTTCTGACGATTAAAAGAGAAGTTGAAATTGCAAAATGGATGATTTTCAGGGAAAGGTGGAAAATCCCATGGAAATAAAGTCTGAAATCTACAAAAATGTTTTATATGGAACATAGGCAGACATGGAAGGTCGAAAAAAAGAACAGACAGCTAGCTGAAACGTGCTTATAAGAAATCTTTGTCAGCAAAATAAAATCACTTGAAATATTTCAATCCTCACCAATTAAGAAACCAAGCCCCCAAACCAGTAAGAAACTGTGAAGGAGGCATTGCACAAATAAGTTTTATTTGAATTAGAAAGAAGTTAAATTGAAGTGGGTGGAGGTTGACTCTCACTTTGCAAAGCTGGTGTTTACCACTGTCATAGCTGAGAAAGATTTAAAAGGCAGACAGCTGCATTCATCTACAGCCAGTATAACAAGCTGCTAATCTATCTCGCAGCTAAAAAGCTGCTTAGGTGACCCAGTACTATACTTAGCAGGAAGTCACCTGAGTCAAGAGACTCTAAATGTCTGGAGCGGTATTATTCTCTCCTCCTTTTAAAACTGCTACCTATAAGGCAGGGATGCGATTAAGCATGGGAGGAAAGAAGCACTGAGATGCTGGAGCCTAGTTTGATTCTTTGCCTAAGAAAAGGAGTTGTGTATTTCAGCCTCCAGCTTCTGTCCACACTCTGAGGCAACTTAACACACCAAGTGCTTGTTTGTTTAACACCTCACAGAGAAAGAGGTGAATGCTGAGCTGTGAGTGCTGAGCTGCTTGGTGCAGATGCCTTTGCGCCTTATGCAGTGGTGTAAGACCATGTGCACTGAATGCTAAGAAACATGGGGCTAAAGAAGGATTGCCCTATTTTAAGGCCCTTATGGACTAGGCTAGGCTTAGGTCCTTCACTGGCACATACTTTGGACTTACTTTACCATTGAGGGCTTACAGTCTTTTATGCTGAGCTCTGGTAGGGGACAAGGAGAGAAGTGGATGTTCAAGAAGAGTCTGAAGAAGACAGGAAGTTTGGTGAGGAGCTTCCTGAGCAGGCCATGGAGAGTTGCCTTCAGCTAGAAGAAAGTCAGCTTTTCATTTCTTCACATAGTGGTAAGCCACCTCCTGTAGTTAAGTGTGTTATCCACAGTAGTCTTCTACTGTTGGAAAAGCAAGCAGCGGTCTGATACGTGATACTGAACCCTCTGAAGGCCTAGGGACAGTTTCTGTCTGATTGGGAAGGTCTCCAACCCAAGTTTCCCACCCTTCTGATGACTGCTATAACCAGGAGTTTGCACGTACCAGGTTAGTGTCTCCTTTTAGAGCTATTCTGTTCGATACAGCCTATTTAAGTATTCATAGGAGCCAAGACTGTGTTGGAGGTCTCTCCCAGGTGAGTCTTCCAGCCACCAAACTACAGCATATCTCTCTCTCTCTCTGGCCTAATGAATATTTAAGATATGATAGTGATGACAACCATAGAAAAGCCCATGAGAAAATTAATTCCATCTTCCTAGCAGGGTTTCAGTAGTGTGCTGTAAGTAAAGCATTGGGGCCACACTGAATATGGAGGATAAAAGAAAAGGTTGAATAGCTTACTCATTAAGTGAGCATCATCAAGTTGAGTACAGAATGAGGCAAGGACTATGTGGAAAAAATAGTGTGTCATCAAGTAATTAAAGAGTGTGGCACAATGCATATGTATAAGGGACTGAATTAATGTTTTCAGGAAATCTTAATTTTGGCATTTACTAGCACTGGAATGCTTGACTTTACAATCTGAGCCATATTCATTTAGAGCATCTTTCTTGTGTAGATAAGCTTGACATAAAGAGGAAGTGAGGGAGCCTCACAAAGCCTTAAAAAACATACTCCTTTTTTCCTCCACCCCAATCGCTTCTGAATGCAAAATTACGGTAGCTGGTTGAGATTCGTAATCAAACAGTGAAAACTTAGTGTACTTGATAATTACTGCCATTGCATTTCCTCTGTAGTAATCATTTTCCTATTTTAATTCCAAGCATTCTCTACCTCATCACTTTGCAGACTAACATGTAATGAATGCTATCAACAGGAGGTTTTTTACAAAAGCCTCTACTGCTGCAGTTGGCATTAAAGAGGGAGGGGGCAGGGGCACTATAAAGGGTGAGATTTCGAAGAGACATTAGAATAGATGGCTAAATATTAACAAGTAATGAAGGTAGAATATTTTGCCTGCTGTTATGCTGATGAATTCGCCCATGAGCAGACCGGAATATTTTAAAAACATGTTCGTCATTCAAAATCATTTATCAGGGGTCAAATACTTTCCTGGTTACTCATATTGAAGCAAGAAAAACCTGTCTGCGGAACAAGTTGCTTCTTTGTGGGAATAGATGTGAGGAAATCTGTTCCCAATTAATTTATGGAAATAATTCTCCATTTCATAAGTGACTCTTTTTATGTGTTTGTTATTCATAATGTGGATGGTTTTGACTGATCTTATAAGTAATGTGACGTGTTACAATGTGTCAAAACACATTGAACTTGGTTTGTAGTACAAATATTTGGTTATCTTCTGTTATAAGTTAAGTTCTCTGATTGTTTTCTGATATTATAGATAGTTGCCTATCTCAACAGTTCTCCTCCTTCCTCTAGGAACATTTCCCTAAAACAATGGGAGAAAATAAACACAATAGGGACTGAAGTGAATTAATTTTGCCATCTACAAGGATGTATGTGATTTTTATTTGGGAAGAGGGCAGTATTTGCCTAGTACTAATGATTAATGACTGATGAAAGGATTATTTTTAGTAATACACATGAGAATAGTCAGACATGAAAACACACACACGATGTTTCTAAATTCTCTAATGTTTTTATAGTGAAAAGACAATGGATATAAAAAAATTGTGTCTTGTAGATAGCTAAAGCAATTATTATGTTGTATAAAACACTTCTTATATTGATTTGTCAGAAGCCTTTTATATTTTGGTAGCTTGCCAAAGAGTCATTATGGCACAGTATCTCTCCTAGTCTAATATACATTTGTTTCCGCTTTAGCAAAAGCATTTCTAAATGTGACATTTGGGTGAATTGAGACACACAAGCAAGTATCATTAAGAATTTTTGCAGTCTTGCAGAAGTTCTGAGAGTCCTTGGAGTCTTTTTGAAGTGGAAAAACAATAGAGGTTAAAACTGGGTACTTTTATCATCTCACTCACACTGAAATGACTAACTCTGGAAGAGCAGAGGTGTTCTCACAGCCTGCCCAAAGCATCCATACAAAGAACCCATAGAAGAATGTTTATTAGCTGACTGCTAAGTTTCTCCTCATTTCTTTCTAGACAGGCTTTTTAAATAGGGAGTGCAACTCAGTCACAGCTAGAACGGAGTTATTGAAACCCAGTTTGTAGAGTTCCAGATCAGTTTGGGTTTAACACTTATGCTGGCTACATGAGGATGTTTTCTTCATTGAAGAGAAGAATAAGTTTTCAGTTATTTTGGGATTTCAGACCAAATTATGCTGTGTGCTTGGGTTTACCACTAGGAGGGTAAAAGGCAGGCCTTTGCTACCAGAGTATCAGGGCAGACTCAGAGGTGTGGAGTCTGGATGCTTTTGACTTGTGTATCAGGATAGTGACAGTGGCAATCCTGTCAACTGCAGCTACAGGTGTTTATTTTGGATTCTTCAGGCCAGCCGGCACTGCACTTAGGAACCAATAACATTACTAAAACACAATCTAGTCATTTAGACTCTCAAATGTCATATCCTGCGCATCTTTCAGGGATTAATTTATGATAATTGTGTCTTTTCAATGGAAAGCTTTTTCTCTCTATATATAATAGCTGACATGTTAAGTTTGGCATGACTGAAGTGGAAGACTGATCCTCTGAAAGTGGCTTTTTTGTTCAGTTTTGGATCCAATTTGTTTAATTTAGAATATTCTCTGCTTCAAGTTGGTGACTGTCGTGTTTTAACTGGGAATACAGATGCAGCTTTTTCACTCAAGGAGGTCATTTATGACTGCGACCAAATTGCCACTTTGCTGTAGAAAGACAGCCAGTGGTCAGCCCATGGTCCAAGATTTGTGTGGCACAATGTGGCTTGTGTTCACAATGAAGGCTAGCTCCTCTTCAGCAGGTTGGGTTTTGAAATAGGCTGGACTAAGCCAGGCTCTATTGAAAAGCTGGGGTCCTCCACTCACTCTTACTTCTTGATCCTCTAGTGACAGTGGTATGGATGTGCTTGTTTTACGACCTAAAAGGTAAAACACAGTATTTAGTGTATATTAACTCATACGGATTCTGCTTTCAATTGCTAAGTCAGGCAGCAAGTTTTGAGTGTTGCCTTGCATCTCCTTTGCATCCCTGCCTTGCATAAAAAGGGTTCAAGAAATGGGCCTGTTGTTTTGCTGTCGATGAGGACTACAGATTGGCACTTCAGTATCAAGTCACAAATATGCTGAATCAATTAAGTAATTGACATGTGAAATGAAGAATTATTTTATTGTAATGACTGATTCCAGTAGAAACTGAAACTTAACTTTTATTCAGAGAGTAGGAGGAGTAAAAGCAAAGGAAATTAATTTTTCTCTTACAGTAATGGCAGCCCTAATAAAGGGAGAATACCTTTGATGTGAGAAAATATTGCAGAACCACAGAGTGACTGAGTTTGGAAGGGACCTCTAGAGGTTATTGGGTCTAATTCCCTGCTCAAGCAGGATCGCTTAGAGGAAGCTTCTCAGGACAATGTCCAGATGGCTTTGAATACTTCCATGGAGGGAGGTTCTGCAACTTCCGTGGGCAACCTGCTCCAGTGCTCAGTCACCCTAACAGTGAAAAAGGGTTTCCTTATCTTTAGGAGGACCTTCCTGCACTTCAGGTTGTGCACACTGCCTCTTGTTCTGTCACTGGGCATCACTGAGAAGAATCTGGCTCCATCTTGTTTGCACCCTACCTTTATATTCCTTGATAAGGAATATTCCTAGATAAGATCTCCCTGAGCCTTCTCTTCTCCAGGCTAAAGAGTCCCAGCTTTCTTGCCCTCTCCTTGTACCTGAGGTGCTCTTGTTCCTTAATCATCCCCATGGCCCTTTGTTGCACTCTCCTCACCAGTATGGCCATGTCTCTCGTACTGAGGAGCCCAGAGCTGGATACAGTACTCCAAGTGTGGACACATCGGTATTGGATAGAGGGTAAGGATCAGGTCTCTCCACCTGATGACAATATTTTGTGTAATGCAGCCTACGATACCACTGACCTTCTTTGTAACCAGGGCACACTGCTGGCTCATACTCAACCTGGTGTCCACATTTGAAATTGCTTTCCAGCTGAGTGGACCCCCAGGATGTGCTCCTGCCTGGGGTTGTTCCTCCGCAGATGCAATATCTTGCATTTCTTGTTGAACATCATGAGGTTCCTGTTAACCCACTTCTCCAGCTTGTTGAAGTTCCTCTGTATGGCAGCATGACCCTCTGGTGTATCAGCCACTCCTGCTTTTGTGTTATTGGGAAATACGCTGAGAGCACACCTTGTCCCGTCATCCTGATTATTGATGAAGATGTTGAACAGAATTGGAGCCTGTACTCCAGGGTGACAGGCTGGGGTACATTGCTAATTAATGCCTGGACTGACTAGACTTTGTGCCACTGATTGCCACCCTCTGGGCCCAGCCGTGCAACCAGTTTTCAACGCACTTCGCAGTGTGCTCATCCAGCCTATGCTTCATCAGCTTCTCTAGGAGGATCTCAAGGGAGACACTGCTAAACGTCTTGCTGAGATCCAAGCAGACATTATCCGCTGCTCTTCCCTCATCTACCAGGCCAGTTATTTCATCACAGAAGCCTATCAGGTTGGTCAAGCATGACTTCATTTTCATAGATCCATGCTGAATTTTTCTGATGGTTTTCTTGTTCTTACTGTGCCTGGATGTAGTTTCCAGGATTGGTGGCTCTATCACCTTCCCAGGGATCACTGTGACTGGCCTATAGTTCCCTGGATCACTCTTCTTGCCCTTTTTGAAGACAGGAATGATGTTTACATTCCTTCCTTCCTTTCTCAGGTGCCTGTACCTATGGCCATGATCATTTAAAGGTAATTGAAAGTACTGACATCAGCCAGATCCCTCAATGCTTGTAGGCACATCCCATCAGTGCTCTGGTCTAATTGATAAGATGGTGATCAGTCAAAGGCTGGACTTGATGATGTTGGAGGTCTTTTACAACCTAAATGATTCTGTAATTCTGTCATTCTGTAACTGTTTCCATCCATGCAGCTAAAATTATCCCCAAACTCAGGCTGTCTGTGCCCATGTATCTGCTGTGAATGGCCTCAGAGTGGTGCTAATTTTTTAATAGTGCTATGAAAAGAAAGCTGCTCTGAGCCAGAAGTGTGCCAGAGAAACCACTTGCAAACTAATATGCTTGGGCCCATGCCCCGGTTCTTTTTCTTTTATTGATATTGATGCATCCATGTAGTCTGAGCAGTTGCTTTCCCCAGGGAAGAATTTCACATGATTTACTGCTACTTGAATTTGTCTTTTTTGCCTCTGGCTTTCTAAAAGTACCTAAAACTTACAGCATGGAATAGGAGTTCACCAGCCCAGACAGCCATAGTTTGAAATCTTGGTGTCCCACTGCCCTCAAGTCTGTAAAAGCAGGAAGATTGTCTGGGAATGGAGACTGATGATATTTTTTAATAGGACAAGAACAAATGTACTTAATTTCTAATTTATAAAAGAATTGAATGTTTGCACAGGAAGGGATTTGAAGCCTTTTGTGTGGTATTTTTTAAAAATTTATTTTATTTTAGATAAAGGCAACCCAAGCTGTTGTTCTTAAGCACAGTAGTTTTACAAGCAAGCTCTCATAGGAGTGAAGAGTTACTCCCCAATGCTTAAGCATTATTCTGTATAATTATGGATATTTTTTTCCTTCCAAAAATATTTTTTTTGAGAAGCTGACATTTCAAAGGCTTTCAATTCTGTGTGTCACTATCAAATAATCTTTTTTGTACTTGGCTGTTTATTATTGGATTGCAACAACGATAAAGCTCTAGGGGTTTTGTCTCCTTTGGTATGTTAATTAGCTATTTTCTCTTTGATCTTTTTCTTACTGAAAAGAGTGAAAAGCTATCTCGGTAGGGAATCTTACTGATGTACATTCATCCCCTCATCTCCATAATCTGAGGATCAGAGGGAGACAACAAATTTCACTGCTGAGTGAGGTTGCTATAGGCCTTAGTTATAATGTACTTGGTTTCTAAATAATCCCACCACCATTTATATTTGGAATACTGAAGAGGAACCTTTGAGAAAAAGAAATGCAAAAATAATTAATTTTAAACTGTGAACTACCTTCATTAATTTAACTTTTTCTTGAAGTTTTATACTCATGCATATGCCACGAGCTCTTTCTTGTATGCCTCCACACATTTTTTCTTTTTTTTCTCCTTCTATTTTACTGTTGGTTTTGATACATTTTCAGTTCTCACAGAAATAAAATATAGGCTAAACCCAGAGTTACTACCGAGTGAACTTTTAAAGTAATAAATGTTAGAATAGCTTTCCTATGGAAATGATGAAACTCCTGTAACTTTGGACCATTGAAAAGGATTGGGCAGAACTGTGGAGTGGTGGGGAAAAAGCTTATACATATACACACACACAGAGATTATATGTATGTATTTCTGTCTCTCAAAGTCCTTCCTCAAAAGCTGCCATCCTCATATAGCATTTTGTGACAAAAAGAAGTAAAAACACTTCAGTGAGAGGCAGAGGCAGATCTGCTTCATGGGGCAATCCAGCAGTGGCAGAAGTGTAGGCAAGATTATCTGCTGGAGAATTTCCAAACAGTTTCTTTGAGCCAGTTTATCCATTTGCCCGGGAGATGGACAAAGCATGAGGCAACCTCGCTGCTGAGATTCTTGTATACTGCAGTGTGGGATGTGACCAGATCTTGATATTCACAGTAGAGACATCTACACTCAAAATGGTCATGTAGTCTGCCTTGGCAGTCAGGGAAGGGAAGCTGGCACTTGCAGAGCAAGAATGATGCTATGCCAAAGAAAATGTCAGGTGAACTCCGCCCTAATAGCATTCATTTCTCTCCAGTGCCCAGTTCATATCTGTATCAAATTGATATGGTGTTTTCTGAAACAGGATGGGACAAATCCTTCCTCTTCCAGGTTACCTTGCACATGGAAAGGTGAGGAGTACCTAAGGTGCTCTTGCTGCTGTCCAACCATTGCTGCTGTTGCAGCTCATCATTAGTGTCTCAGCTGTGTGCATGCATCGGAGGAGGTGCAGGATTGTTTTTGTGGTACAGGTACATCACCTGCTGAGGAATGTGTTGGTATGCTCCTGCTGTGAACCCTGGGCTTGGAAACCATCCCGTTAAATTGCAAGAAGTTCAATTCAGTCCTTAAAAGACAGGGGTTTAATTCAATCGGAGGTACCTGGCGCAATCTCAGACACCCATATGGGTCTGACTTATGAAAGACACATCACTAACTAAAGTTCTCCTGGAGCAGCTGGAAGTCTTATGGCATCTTTTATGGCATTTAGACAGCTCAGTGTCACTCTAAGAGTGGATGCACATTGAGGCGCTGAAATTTGTGTTTGCATGCAAGTGAGGTGTCTAAGCCTCCACTACGATGGATGAAGGT
The DNA here is from genome assembly GCA_013398955.1 of Callaeas wilsoni. Classification (NCBI taxonomy): domain Eukaryota; kingdom Metazoa; phylum Chordata; class Aves; order Passeriformes; family Callaeidae; genus Callaeas; species Callaeas wilsoni. The sequence continues at coordinate 81,009 of VWPU01015705.1, read as the reverse complement.
CTAGTCAATGCAGTAGAGTCTTGAGAGCTAATAGTCTCAGTCTAAAAGAAATACCTACATGTGACCAGCTGATTTCAAATATCTAATATGCTTCTGCATTCTGGACCTGAATTCCATCCCTACTATGTAAAAGTCCAGTTCAAGGTGCCTACATTATTGTGGCACCTGCTGCAGTTTAAGATGCTCCCACTTGGCTACTAGCTCCTATTCCAGGAAGACATAGGTCCTTTGTCATATGTGACAACCCCATTGGATACTGCAGCCCCTCTAGGACACCTGAAATGGCACTAGATACTTATGTATGTGCAATGGACTTGAGCATTAGATGTCTGCTTTTTCGTGAGCTCAGAAGTTCCCCAGAAATTATCTCGTTGTCTCCACTGAGTACTAAAGAAGCCTAGTTCAGATGTTGAGACATCTGTGGTAGATCCCTAGATGTGATCAAGTGAATTCTGTTTCTGATTTTCTTAGCACATGCATTTCAAAGACACCTGGGATTCCTACTTTTTCCAAGGTGGTAGTGCATTCATTGTTTCTCTGGAGCATTTACATGATATAGTCTCTGCACAGGTGTTTCTGACACAGAATCAAAAATGAGTGAAAATCACGTTGAAATTGTTCATGAGTGATTTTAATGCTTTTGCCTTCCGTTTGCTGCTCTACAACCACGGGATGCAAGTTGTTGCTATGATATGAAGAGCCAGGGATTTTTTTTTTTGCCATAGTGAAATCTCTGGTTTTAATTTTTGAAATGTGCTGCTTGCACACCAACATCTTTCCCCTCTGTCTCTAAGACTTAACATCTTAGAACAGTGTCTGTCATCCAAAGGTAATGAAAAAAAGCAGACGGGAGGATTTAGATTCTGTTATAGTCTTATGCAATAAAAATCTTGTTCCCACAAGGATCAGCTGTTCTCAGCAAGGCTCAGGTGAGATTCCCAATGGTCTGTGTAATTATAGGAGGAACGATTCTCTCTTTCTGCTCTAAGTTAGGCAACCAAGTCTGAGCTAGACACATGACTTTCCCTTCACCGGAACTGAAGGGAGAAACTGAAGTCTCCAGAGGAGATTTGCATTTAAGACTGCTCTAATAAATCACTCTCTGGATGTGCTCATTTCTGTCTACTAACTATAAAAGGAGTCTCAAATCATGAGCTCACCCAAACTCAGACATTTATAAAGTCAATGAAATAAAAGCATCTTATATGGACCTGAGATCAGTGGAGGATTTTCTCCTGGTCTTCAAAATTCAATGTTCTGTCATGAATGTGAATACAGAAAGTTGTATATACAAGACCATTATTTTTATTTTTATAAGCCTTTTACTGTTATGCTACTTTGTAAATATTCAAAAAGTGATCTTCAAATGAAAGACATCAGTTTTTTCAGGAAAATGTGATAAAGTCTGCTTGGCAATCACAGCTGTACTTAAGCAATGGTGACAGCCAAAATATGCTCTGAGTTAATGCTAAATGAATCAGGTGTGGTACAAAATTCCCTGGGCATGGTGTCAGGTTTCTATTTGTTCTGTCTATCTCTTCAAGCACACATTCTGCTTTTTTATTTCTGACCTCTTCACTCAAAAATTTAGCTGTCGTTCCCTCTCTTCTTTATCCTTTCTCCATCTTTTTTCTCTGTTTTTCTTTTTTGCTTGTCATTTGGTTGTCAGGCAGTTCATCAATTCTCCAAGCTGTGGATCATCTGCAGTGGATGCTCAGAGTTCCTTGATCCATGTGGTCTTTCTTTGTACCACCACATCTTAAGTGAGCGTTGTTAGTGCTCTGTCCTGACCCATGTAACATGGTTATCAGTGACCTAGAGGAGGTGATGGACTCATCAAGCCTGACTTGGAGGCACCTCTCGATACACTCAAGGGCAGAGCTGCCAGAGAGATACACCAAGACAGGCTGGCAGAATGGGCTGACAGGAGCCTGATGAAATGAGGACCACACAGACAGCAGGCTGCACACGAGCCCAGCAGCACAGAGGGTAAAAGCCTCCTCGACTGTATGAATAGGAGTAGAGACAGTAAACTGAGGGAAGTGACCTTCTCCCCCTACTCAGCACTCATTAGATCACATCTAGGTACAGCAACCTGTTTTGGGGTCCCAGTACAGGAAAGTAATTGGCAAACTGGAGCAAGTTCAGCAGGGCCACTATGATGGTCAGGTGTTGAAGCATGTGCCCTGTGAGGAGAGGCCAAGGGAGCTGGACTTGTTCAGCCTGGAGATGAGATGGATGTGGGGGGACCTTACAGAAGCCCCCAGCACCTATGAGAAGCACTGATAAGACAGAGCCAGGCTCTTCACATTGGTGTGTGTGGATAGGATGAGAAAAAATAGGCTTGTGGTGAAAAAATATGGGTTCAGAATGCATGTAAGGAGAATCCATAAAGACAGTCCAGCAGTGGGAGAGGTTTCCTGGCAGACTGTACAGTTTTCATCCCTGGAAATTTTCAAGATCTGACTGGATAAACTCCCAAGCAACTTTCTCTGACACCACAGCTGGCTATGCTTGGAGCAGGAGGTCAAACTGACAGCCTCCCGACGTTGCTCCCAAACAGAATTATCCTGTGATTCTGTCGTTTAAACTCAGTCCTTGCCCTATATCCTTGCTTTAGCTAAACTGCAGTCCCTAATTTTGCTTGACCTTGTTTGGCTCACTTGACCTTCAGTGTTATGGGCTTGATGTGCAGTGACCAACAAACCCATGGTGCAGTTGATTCTGCAGCCAACTCAGCTCTGCCTGGTAATCCCAGCTGCTGGAAACCTCACTCTTTCTAACTCTACAAGGACTCACTGTCATCATAAAAATTTCTGAAATTTCAGATTTCATACCTACATTTTACAACTTCTCCTTGCTCTTTTGTCTTCCTGGGAATAGTGTCTAAATCAGCCTGTCATCACAATGGGCTGAAGCACAGGCAAGAGGCAGTGGCATAATGGTTGCAGCAGAAGCATGTATTTTTCTTATTAACATCCTGAAAATGACAGAGAAATTGCAGTATCACTTCTGTGTGTAGTAAAGCCATCATTATATCTTCATCTGCTTTGAGGAAAAATAATTAGTCTACCTTGGAGCACTGTTGAAGAAATACAGGGAAGGAGACATTCCTGAGGAAACACACTGTGGGAGGAGAGAAGGCATATGGGATCTGTGAAGAAAGTGTAGGTGATAGTGATAGGACAGTTGTTTGGCTTTTGAGATAGAAAGGGAGAAAGATCTGGTTTATTTACTCCTGTGATTTATGTAAACAGTGATGTACAGCTATTAAATTTTAACTCCATTTTACACTTTGAAGACATGTTGCAGTATTATGCATATTCTTATGTTACTGCTAGAGACAGGAGGCATATAGTCTCATTGTTCTTCTGACCTTAGCCAGCAAGGATCTGTCTATGTAAATACTAAAATATGATTTTTTTCCTGCAGTTCAAGGTCAGCATCCTAGCAAGAATGCTCATCCCTGAGTATGTCATGCCAAACAAGACCAAGCATATCCACAGTCTGTTGATAGTTGCAGGTTGGAGGTGGTGGTGGAAAGGAATTTATGAGGGAGACGGAGGCTTTATATGTGACAAAATATTTTGGTATGGCTGTGCTGGACTTGCTCCATGTGGTATTTGGGATGCTGCTGTAAAATTATGTGGTGAAAGTTAACAGTGGATTTTGTAATCAGAAAAACTGTCCCAAATTCTCATACATGCAATGCTCAGTGACTAGCTGAGAAGCTGCAACTACTCTTCTGATTAACACTCCATTCTCTGGCCATCATGGAGAAGCTGTCCCTGTATGTTGTTCTTCAAGTTCCTGACAGCACAGACTTCTCACAAATTGCATTGCTGAAAGCTTATTTTGTTCCCTGCTTTCTACCTTCTATGTCTGCTTGTCCTTGTTAAACAGATATATCCATCCCACTTCCCTGCAGAACCATAGCCTCTCAGTTTTATGTGGGCTTGGAAGAAAAATGGGCTAGTGTTGTTTCTGACATCCTCTGAAGATTTGGAGACATTCATTAGGAATTTCTCCTCCTCACACTGATGTTGCGTAGGAGATAGATGCATTATTTTAGTGATGAGTTTGAATTGAGTGGCATTCTGTTTTCAAGTGTACTGTGGAACAAGGGGAGGCTGGTGTCACAGATGAAACTTTCTGCTAAATTCATCAGGATAAGCTAAACAAAGCTTGCAGATAGGAAGATGACAAACTGTTAGAAACATTTGACTGCAAAGGTCCTAAAAAATCGCTTATTGCCACAATCTGCAGTAAGGCAGGATCAGGTGTACCTAAACTTTTGGTGACAGTGTTGTCTTCTGAACTGTTACAAACCCTCCATTGCTCAGCCATTATAAAGCCTAGATTTCACAACTGCCCCTCGCAGCAAGCTCTGATGTGCAAGTACTCTTTCATTTGCAATGCCTTCTTAAATGCAAACTTAATCTTTGCTACAAAATACAGGTCTTTCTTTTTATGAAAGAATTCTTTTTTTCTCCTTGGTGAAAAAGGAGTACAGTTAATCACTATAATGAGCAGCAGAAAGACTGGACCATTGGAAGAGGACAATCTGCTTCCAGAGGTTTTGATTGTGTAGGGCATGCTAGTACCTTTTGCATCTTCCTGGTCTGAAAGACAACAGTGTGCAGATCACAGATCTCTGCTGCCCATCTATAGTGGCTGACAAAAAGCACCAGCAGGGGAAAGGCAATTTTCCCAGGGTTAAAGTAAGCTCAAACCAATCTTTTTTTTGAGGATGAGAAATGAAAAATATTGTAAAATCAAATGTCTGGCATTGCAGACAGTGTCCAGAGCATGATTGTGTAGGTGTCTGGATACCGGAGAGAGGAGCGGGTTATGACTGTTGTATTCACAGAGATGCCCTGTGTCTGGTCCAGGGTCATCATAGGAACTGAGCTGGTGGGGTGGAGAAAGGCAGCTTTGAACCTTTGTATGAAGGTGGGACTACAGACACCTCCCCAGCTGCTGCCCGTCTGCTCCACTCACACCAAATGTCCTTCCATTTGCTCAGAGTCAAACAGGCAGCAGGAAGCCAAATGCTGCACAAGCTTCATGAGGTTGCTAATTATGATGGCTGCCTGGAGTTGATGTGGTAAATAGAAATACCACAGCTGAGTCCAAATGGATATGCTGGTGTTTGTTTTTACTTTGCAGAAGCAAAATGAACATGAGAGCTTGATAACATCTGATCCAAGTCCTCAGAGCATACCCCAGCATACGGTACCCTGTGTAATGAGGGACATGTCAGATGGACCATTTGGACAAAGAAAGTGACCCAAACTATACCACAGACCACGTTTAGGAGGCTTTGGATGTATACATAGATAAATAACACAGCTGAACAGCTGTATATCACATAGCTGCCGGTGACCTTGTATTTCCAGTCTGTCCCAAAAGGTACTTACTCCAGGAAAGTGGTGAGTACATTTGTGTAAATACAGAAGGTGATCCTGTCTGCATTTAACATACACATTTAATGAACAATAAGATTGCAAAGTCAGTATTTAGGAATAAATAGAGTTATTATTAAACATATTCATGCAATATCACTTCTGACTCTTTGCATATATATGGTATTTATAGCTGTATTTACTCCTAGTTACAGCCTTTATTGACATCCGAGAAAAATCTAGCATTTTCTGTGGCAATTGAAGACTGCATCTTTAAAGTGCTAGAAGGTCACAGGAGGAATTTTAGAGCTGGCATTTTCTAAATTTACACAGTCATTTCTTCTTATACAGGCTTATTTTCTACTCATTTGTTCATGTATGTCTGCAAGATATATATGCACTTTATTCTGTATATATTCATGTCCACATCCACTTATTTTTTATTTCTTTCCATTATAAAAAAACATAGTAAGGACTATATTTCATTTTTAGTATATCTGTGCTACAGTGGAGGAAAATCAATTAGCTTTAGCCACCTCAGTTTCTTTTCTGTAAAACTGAGATTTAGAATTCTTCGCAGTCCTCCCATGGACAAGCTCTGCTGACTAGCACCTGGATGGTGTTGCTATTGCCATGTACTCCCTGTTATCTGTTTAAGGGGTTAGTACGTTTTTTGCCTGTACATTTTCAAGCTGGAACCATGGAAGCCAGCTTAGGTAAAGAGGTTTATTGCCTCTCATATGGTACTGTGAAGGTGTGACAATAAATACACGGAGGGTCCATGTGGAGGGTCCATGTGGAGGGTCCATGACCATGGAGGTATTTGACCTCCACTGGTAAGCTTCCGTGGAAAATGGAAGTACTACAGACACATCACTAGGGCACTAGCATTTGATCTGCCACATGGCACTGTGAGGTTCACTGTCATCTTTGGGACAGAAGTCAGCTGAGAGGGGAACTTTAGGCAGGAGCACAGGCCCCTCTATCTCCCCTCACGGTGCTACAGTACTCAGCCGATATTCCCCAGTGGTGTCTGTACTGCAGCAGATGTACATTGCTGTTCTAAAATGGCAAACAGCAAAGCTGTAGCATTCTGCACTGCTTTCTTAATGAAACGGAGCTGTCTGCATGCTGGGCTCTGCCACTGGAGTCTGCTTGTTCTGTGGTCAGTGCACGGAAACCATTTAATGTAGGTCACAATATGCTACAATGCAAGCAAAGCAAAATCTGGAGTGACTGCACACAAACATATGCACTCTTACACGCTGTCTTAAGCCGTGGCTCGGAGACTATTTATTTGCAAGAATAATTTCCTCTCCGAGTGTTTGCAAGGAAAACGGCTTCTGTGCTCGTTCAGTGCTGCAGGACGCAGTAAAATTACAACCTCTCTTCCCTTTTGAGTTTCTCAGACTCCGTTTTTATTTCGAGCCTCACTGTGAAGTACAGCCTACCTTTTTTTTTTTAAATTACCCCCTTCAGTATCCTCCCTCTGACTATCAAGGAAAAGCCTTTCATCAGTGCCTTGCTGAAGTCTAGGTGTGGTTTCTTTTCTCCTATTTTTTTTTTCTTGTGCCTGATGATGAGCATTTTGAAAAGAAACATGGAATCTGAATGCATGAGCAAATCTATTTGGGCACCTGCTTCTTGAAAGGGAGGAAGACAGAAGTGGATAAATGGCAGAGACATTGCCTGATTGCTGGAAACAGCTCTTTTCACATCCATGTTTTTTCAGAGCATTTTTTTTCTTTTCTAGTGGTATAATGGCTTTTTTTTTTTCACTGCTGCTTTTCCAAAATTTCCCTTTACAAGTGGAAATGAGTTAAAACTTGTGGCAGTCTTGTGAGAGAAGTAATATGTTATGGTGCAATTTGGCTCTGTAGATCTGTTTTGATATACAGCTGCAAACATGTCCACCAGTAAAATCTTTATGTTTACATTTTGTGCCAGAAAATGGGATATAGAGAAGTGTTTGGGGTCTACCCAGGAGACTTATGGTATAAGTTGCATGAACTTAGATTAGTTCCCAGGAGAGTCTTTCCTTCCTGCAGAACTTGCACCTGGTGAGGTATCTTATGGCATTTTTACCTTTCTTAATTTCTGTATCTTTTTCCCTTATCTGTGTCTGAGTGTCAGTGAAAGGTGAGGGATACCATGAAGCTGCAGAGGAACCTAAACTCACCTGTGAGATGACTCCAGTCCCTGGCAGATCTCTTGGGAGTCAAATGGCTGTTAGGTCTGTGATGGGGGAGAGTGGATCATACTGATTCTTCAGGTATGGGAAGGTCAGTTCTGATGTGTTCCCCCAAACAAATTGAAAGAAAACATCGTGTCTGCCCTCTCTCATCTGTTCCATGTTACTAGTTTTTCTGTGGGAACCATTACGTTTATTCATGGCAGCAGTAGAACACGGCTGCTACTTCAAAATGCCCATTATAACCTGGTCTAGGCTGTCTTGAAGTTCAGGTAGAGCAAATATGATGCTAACTGTGCTGCTGACTTGGTACTCTGTTCTAGCTCTGCACTGCCACGGCAGCAGTGCCCCAGTCCTTTACAAAGGAATGATATTACCTACTTCTCAATGCAATATATTTAGACTTCTGTCACAAACAGCCACAACTAAAATAAAAGTGTTATTATAAAATTGTAGCAGTCATAATAAATAAAAGCACTGCAACAAGCTGAAACTGTAAAAAGAATTTATATAGTGCTGTAATTATCTTATTTGTAAATTGAGCAGGACACTGCTGGTAGCAATTTTTATGTACAGTGCTGTAGGGTTTTTAAATGACCTTAAGTAGTCAGGGCATTTGCTCTGAGTGTATTGTGCAAGTTGGAATAAATGGCGGAATGATTTGGGCTTTTAAAACTAGGCTGAATAAAATGCTACAAGATATCCTGCATGGGTGGGCTCCCTCTGACAGGCAGATGCATTCAGGAACATAACGTGTCTTGTATGGCTCTGATTTATTTGACTCTGTGAAGGTGCCTAAGGGCTGGTTTACACACAAGCTCTCACTGTTTTAATTAAACCTGTTTTCAGTCTAAGATTTCAGTTCAGAATAAAAGTTACTGTCATCAAGACAGCTAAAAATTGTCAAGCTCTGCTTTATGCATCCCACTGTAGGTGTCTAAGTGAAATGGCACAGCTCTTGCAGGTACTGTGCATATTGAAAACAGGTAGGCACTTCGAGAACTAATGTCCCCTGTTCCCTTGGGAAGGGGTTTAATATGCACACTGACTCCAGGGCATAAGGAGATGAAGTCCATAGCTTAGAAAACTGGAATGAGACATCCAGAGGTGATGTAGTATCGTCTCTCATTTCTGCAGAGTTTATACCCAAATTGCCATTGTTGGATGGAAATCAGAACCACAAATGCAAATATTCTGGAAAAGACATGAAGAATAGCCTGGATAAAAAATGAAGTCTAATAATAACTCATTAAAATATCTGTAGAGAAATTGAAGTAAAAGTGGGAAGAAAAAATAAAATAAAAATGAAAAGGCTCAGATGAAGACTTCAAGAAGGTGAGGCTGGAGGTCCTATGAATAGAATATAGAGAGTTTTGTGACCATATTTGTTAAGCCGAGCCTTGAGTTTTAAGAGAAGTCAGAGGGAGTACATCAGAAAACTTAATGAGGTTTTGGCACTAATTTTCTTTCAGAAATCTTGCTTAAATAGCCAAATGAGAAAGTCTATTCTATTAATGTGCATCTATATTAATGTATATATGCATAAAATCCACATGTGTATACGCATACATCTATATTTATACATGTATATGTATCGTATGTTCACAAATATAAAATGTATATTTAATAGATTTCTGTGCACAGTAATTGGGTACACATATACAGATAGACCACCTCCCTCTCCTTTATATAAGTACAATCCTAAACTGATGAGACATTTTAGAAGAAAAAAATAAGGTATTTTGACACCACTTGCTGCTTGTACTTTAAGCACTGAGCTCTTAACAGAGGGATTCAGTCTCTCAGTTTGTTTAGCTCTCTGAGAAGCTGCAAGCACCCGTTTTCCTCCATGGTTTAAATTCTGCTTGCACAGATGCCCAGAAGCTGTGGGTCTCAGTCTATCTAGGACTTCTAAAGGCAGTTGCATCCTCGTGTCAGGTCTGTCAGACATGATCTGAGCCACCTGGCTGGCAGGATGGACTTCGCACAAAATACAGAGCTCAGAGAGGTAGAAATAACCTTGAGATGGGAGCACTGATCTGGGAATCAACAGACTTGGATCCAGTCTTCTGTTTCAGAGACTCACATCTATGTTGCCTCATAGAAAAAAAGCAGTAGCAGGCACTCCCGGAGGGCTCTTTCTGCTCCTGATCTGATACCACAGCAGCACCCTCATACAAGTGCGCTTGCAGTGAAAGCCAAAGTCAATGTCCTGCACTCATATTGTTCAGTGCCAAGCCCCTCTGTGCTGGCCTTCAGGCTCTTCTGGACTCATTGTAGCCCCAGTATTCCAAACATCTGAAATAAAAAACTGGAGAGAGCTGGTGCTGTCTAAAACACCAGAGGAGGACTGAACTGGATGCAGTTCACCTGTGCCACCGCTGAGGTCTTAACTGGGTGAGTTAAGAGTAGAAAGAAACAAATTTAGCAGCAAGTAAGTTGTTTCACTCCAAAGGAGGATTCCTGGCAAACTGCAAGTAAACAGATGGGGCATTGGACAGAAGTGAGGAGGTAAATCTGTTGGCATTTATAACATTTGTGTCTAACTGCTACAGGACTAGAAGTGAGAGCAGAAAGAGTGCCTGAATTTGCAGCTGAATCGGTAGGGCTCTTGATTGTGAGGATTCAGTTATGCATCATTTACAGTTCTTCCTCATGCATAATGTTCATCATCACCCCTGGACAAAAAAAAGAGGTAGAAAATATTCCCAGGCATGATCAATGGTAGTTGAAAGTCTGGCCCAGCTATTTTGTAGAAGGAAATACTGCAGTCTGGGGAGGGACCTACTGGGGAAAAGAGTATAGAAAAAAAGTGAAATCCATGGAAAAAGTGAATAGACAATAATTAATGTAACATCCACTGAAGTTGCCTGGGAAAGTTATGACAAACAAATTCTGTATTTTCACATCTTTAAACTATGAAATTTATCAATAGGGATACTGGGAGATCCCAGAGTTAAACACTAATGGGCAGAAGGCAGATTTTGGTGGGGGGGGGGAATACTTCTTGCAGCCTACTTGAGTTGTAATAGAATGTCAGACATGAGCACCTGATATAACCTGCGGCTGAAGAAGACCCCAACCTGTTGAATAGGGAAGGTTTGCTACTGATGTGCTTTTTCTTTCTTTCCTAATGTGTTCTTGATGCCTCTGCTATTGGTTGCTGTCAAAAACAAGAACTGGGTTAACCATGCCTTTGGTCTAACTCAGTGATGCACTCCTTATGTTCTTGTAAAAGAAATCACAGATTATCCTGAGAACTGTTACTTTTAGAGCTGGAAAGGGAATATTTCACATATTTTTCCTGTTGCCTGGATAGCTCAGCATACTGCTGCGATGCATGAAGTGTGCCAATAATCCCATTTTAACTCTCCTTATTCCACAGAGGATTCAAATTCAAGATAACAGCTCGAGGCACTTAAAATATCATGTAGGAAGACCAAATAGAGGACAGTGATCACAGAAAACTCCTTCTAAGCTGCTTGGACTTGATTGAAAAGTTCCTGCTTACGTCTCAGAATGTCACTGATATTTTGGAGCAAACTCCCTTGGCGCCTGCTTCTTATGATGGAGGTCCAGTTGTTATAATTGCTGGTTTATATTAAATGATGGGACACAGGCAGTTAAAGCCAGTCTGTGTGCCACAAAGGGAAGCCTGTTCCTACTTATTCCCCCTCCTACTATGGGCACATGGACCCATGAAACGCCAGTGTGAGCACAGGCACTTCTGCGGCTGCACACGGTCAGCTAGATCAGCAAGATGACAACCATATGGCCACATGCATGCTAAGAAGCAGACGTGGAACACAGGCTGAAATCAGTCTTTTGGGAGAATAAGATTTTATATTGGCTTAGACCACTTGTGGAAGCACATATATCCTCTTTCATAAGATCTAATTACTAAGTTTGCTGGGTCCAAGATTAAGTTATTTGGATGACACTGACCTCAGTTAAGAACTTGTGGAATTTATTGTACAAATGATGATTAACTCCACCAAATGTGGGGCATTTGGTCAGGAAGTAAAAGACTAAGTGTTTAAATTAATGTTCACATTGTGCAGATTAAGATGGGGGACTGTACAGCTGAGAAGGATATCCTTGCTGTAAGTCAGATATAATCTTAAGAAGATCCCCTACATCCTTCCTCTCTAAAGCAGGTGTGAAAAATTTACAGAGTCAGAAGAGGTGAGACAGAGCATATATCCAGCTTAGATATCAGGTGCCTCACCAGGGGAAGAAAAAGCCTTTTTCTTTTTTCTAGATGACTTTTTCCCTTCAGTGCCGATGTAGGGTAGAATGTGCACACAGCATCCTGTAAACACATCTGGATACACAGTTGTTTTTATTCCCAGGTACAGAATTGGGTCTTCTGCTGTTCTTCCTTTGAGTGCCATGAATTCTGCATGCCTGGCTGCACAAGAATTCAGCTTGAACAGATGTGGAAGCATCTTTCTACCCAGGTGAGCCTGCAGATTCATGTACCCTCCAGTACTTCTGGGAGGTATAAATTCAAACCTTGTTAGTCTGAGGAAGACACTGAACTCAGCTTTGCCATTTCCTGGATAAGATGTGTGGAAGAGAGCTCTTGTGGAGGCCTTCTCCTCAAGGGAAATCCAAAGCTTAAGCCAGGATCAGGTTTCTGTCTCTGAATTGCACACTGGCAGCTGTCAGAGTGCTCTAGCCTTAGCAAGGGACCATGTTTCAGGTGCACCGTCCCCTTCATGGTGGCAGGCTGCAGTGTAGGAACCAAATCAGCTCGCGGTACTCAAAGGGAAGCCTGGCAGCATCTGAATGGAGCGAGGCCCTCCGGTGAATGCCACAGCCTTGCCTCGCCCCGTGACACCGCCAGAGCTGGACGCGCGCATCTGCGGGCTGCCAACGTGGGCTCCAGGCTCACACAGGAGCAGGGGAAAACTTTTAATTAACCACATTCCACCTACTGTAACGCACAAATCCAGGCTGTAAGTGGGTCTTGGGTGTGTCCCTTTGAGTGCTGAAGGCTACAGCCTGCTTAGGAAAGCCCCGTGATAGGTACTCACATGGGAAGACGACCTTGGCTGTATTAGCATATGGGGCAAGCTTTCCCATTAATTGAATCGGTCTGTAAGTAAACTTCCAAAGAAATTTAATTGCATGTAGGGCTACCCATTTACTCAGAAAACAGGCATAAAGGCAAAGAAATTTGTAAAGAGTCATGTATTTTTATGTTAGGAATAAAGCCAAGTTCAATAGTGTAGTGCTGATACTCTTGTAACTCATTTAGAGGAATTAAAAAAAAAAAAGGGATGTCTATTTTGGGAATATTTATATATTTTTTAAAAATAATGATAATTAAAACAGTAAGAAAAGAGGTGGTGGGAGGACATCGTATATCTTCTGTGCCTTGGATGAAATTCACAAGCTTCAAATACTATCATCAGAGATAAAAGGCTTGTTGTGTTGGCAACTTTACAGTCGCTTTTCAAGCCTGTCAGATAGTCATGCTATGGCATCAGCCATTGTTCTTCTGGAGGCTTCCTTCTTCTCTGACTTGATGGGAAAAAATATGTCATCTTATAAATTATATTCCCTTCCCAAAATTAAAAGGAGGGCAAGAATTGGCAGATCCCTCTTTAGGTGAGAGAAGCCATCTATTATTTATATACCTCTTTTAACCCTGCCGCTGTTACATCTGATTGCAGAAAAATCCAACAAGCTGCCACTCACCGTAAAAAAAAATAAATAACATTGAAACCTTTGCTTTGTATTGAATTAAAATATTGGAAATGCAAAGCTCTACCTTGATGTTGGGATCAAGGGAGATGCATTTGTGTTGCTGCTGCAGTCATAAGACAGAACCCATTCTTTTCAAAGTAATTGGCTGCCTGCTGTCAGAAGTCCTGAGGAATGCTTGGCATGTTTGTACAGAGCTGCACTGTCGTGCTGTTTTTATTTAGAATAGGATGCTGCCTATAGCTGGACCTCTTCAACCAGCAGTGAATGTCTACCTACAATGCAGGTACTGCGTTTTGAGAATGTTCATGTGTGCTTGCTTTTACTGTGCAATGTATTTTTTTTGGTTTTGTTCCTTTAAACAGCTTTGGTTGGGAAGACAACTGAAAAGCTCCTCTGGAAACGTGGGGCAAACTGAATTCTGAGAGATTTCCACTTCAACCTTTACAATACAGACTTCTGAAATCCTTGTTTAGAAGTGTTTTGGAGAAAAGATGTGGCCTCAGAACAGTTCAAATGCTTTGTCCCTGACTAGAAGCTCAGAAATAATTCTCACACACCATCTGGCAGGGAAAAGTAGCAGACTCGGACCGTGGAGAGGAAATGAGACACTGACCAAATGCTTCCCACTCAAGTACCATTCAATGGATATTTGCCCCCTTCGCACCCTGAGAGCTCAGACTCCTCAGTGAGCCCCTTTGCCCCAGTACCAAAGCGAGTCTACCCGAGATGTAAGCTTTCAAGCAAAGCTACTGCTAGCTGAACAAAACCCACCAAACCTCACAGCAAACCAGCTGGCTAGTTCCACTAAAGCTTCATATGATGAACAATACAGAGTAGAGCTGAAGTTTTGCATGAAATCACAATGCAATTATAATCAAAAGGAGCTTGAAGAGATATGATATGAAATCCTGGCATTCCCCTGGGATAAAATAGCCCTGCAGGGCCCTTCCTGACTCTTGAGTCTGTACTAAATTGAAGGAGGAAAGTAGGACATATCAGCTGATAGAACAGATAAAGAAGTAATAAATTCTTAGTATTATGGACCAACCCACCTCCTGTTGTAAATGTGTTCCACATATTGAAGGGGCATATTCTGCCCTCATCTGCATCCTGAATCACTGTGGATTTTTGAAATTTAGCCTGAAAGTAAAATGAAAACCAAAGGCTATGTCTGAAGTTATTAGCATCCTACTAGTATCCAGTATTTCATGGTGAGACAAGGAGGATATCAGTATTTCTCTTGTTTTATATATACACCTTTTTTTTCTTTTTCTTTTTTTTTCATATTAGGAAAATAATTTTTGAATTTTGAGCTCTAGAAATTCAGGAAAAAAACATTTATCCAACTTCTGCATATGACAAAATTTCCCTCATCAACCAGCTACTCTGTACCTTTCTTTAATTTCAGATACCTAAAAACAAACAGTCTAGCTCTGGGCTAGCAATCTAGATACTTCCTCTATTTAAAGGAGAGAAGTAGGCAACTCCAAAATACGACACATCTCAGACTACGCTACCTAACATGGCTGGGTGAATCATTTTCTGTCATGCCCATCCTGATACAGTTACTTTCTAGGAATTCGATGGAGACCACCAGGCACCAAAGGCTGCACAGCAGACACAATAATTTTGATTCCAAATTCACATCACCACTATGAAACTGGTCTAAATCCAATTAGTGACCTGCTATAGAGGTGAAAGCCTGAATAGCCCATTGGTAATTCCCTGAATTATTTGGTCTCCCAAAGCAATTTTATTTAGCTTGAAGCCTGTTCTTCCAAACTGCTGATTTATATTTTAGCTGAGTACAAGCAGGATTTTAATCATTAAATGTAATAACAGCATTTGTTCTTATAGGGTAAAATCAGCTCAATCCATATCCAGTAAAGTAGCTTGAGTAATTGAAATAGAAACACACTACTCTATCCCTTCAGGCATGTAACAATAATAGCTAATAGTAAAAGATGATGTATTTCATTCCCTTAGAAACACTAGAGTAATTTGTAGGCCGACAAAAAGATCTGCTGTAGCAGCTATTCAAAGAGGGCAAGATGTTTTCTTTCTATTTGTATCTCTTGATTTACACTTTGGATAGTATTACTAATCACTGTGCTGGAGGTAGCTTTGAACAAGATATCTCTAACTAGAAAAATTACACATACACACTCACAGGTTCTCACTTGTGTCCACACTCACTCACATACTTTTCTTCTCTTAAAGCTCATACTGGAAAACAAATTTTTTTGTGATAATAATTTCAACTTTATAGAAGAAAACATTTCAGAGGAAGGATGTTTTTTTAAATGCCTGAATGTCAAGATATCACATCACTTTTTCACATTTGCAATGGTAAATGTATCAAAGCAAATGTGCGTGTGCTCAAAAGGAAAATAATATCACAAACCTGGTAACTGCTGCTGTCAGAATCTATCTGCTGCTTCCACAGTGAAAAAAATGGAACCAGTGTCTTAAGAGAAATTTATCACTAGCTACCTAGATGGTAACAGCCCCCTGTATACAAGAATAAGCATTGTAGAACACATCTGAAAGGTGGGACACAGCTTGCTTGTTTCAGGCACTGACACGGACTCTCTGGGTGATTATCCCATTCATGCTTCAGTAGGTTTCTAAAAAGTGCTGGATACTCACACAGCAGAAGTAGATGACCCCGAAGGTTTCAGGGGCAGAACCAAGTTGTTGGTTGGCAGTAGATGACCCCAAAGGTTTCAGGGGCAGAACCAACCAGTTCCAGCAAACCAAGTTGCCTGCTCCTGGGAAAGCAGTTTTCTTCCTCAAGAGGTCTTAACTGGCATCTACCTCTCTCTAGAGAATACCGAAACTTCTTACAGAAACACTGCTTCACCTGGCAATTTAAATGTGGGTACAAGTAAGGCATCCAAGTTAGCTGGATTAGATCACTCTCTTTTTTAAAATCAAAATACTCAAGTGAGTTCTTGACTTGGCTATTGTAAGGATCCATGCAAGTAAAAGTACTTCCTTTTGCCCAATTAGATTGTGGAAGCTTTTGGGAGAGTCCTTTTCTAATTCAGAGATGTGCACCATGTATCATGTGGTACATCGTTACTCGTGCTCTTATCTAATAGCTTAATTAGTTTTCTAAGAGACTACATAGACAGCTTGTTTCCACAGTACCTTGTTATGCCAGGATGGGAAGTGAAATGGGCTCAGGCTGCATGTGGATACAGGAAAAAACTGGCTCTCAGAATGCTGGCATATAGTCAAGAAAAAGATAAAATGGAATAAAGAGTGATCAGTTTGGGAAAAAGTAAAAAACCATGTAATCAATGAATTTAGATGCCTAACTTAGGTGTGAATGAATGCAAAAAAATCACATCATTTTGAAAATACTTGAAAATGCAGAGATAGAATGCTTTTTTAGGTGGCATGTAAAAATGCAAGACTATGGCATGGAGGCAGGAGTCTCTCTGAGTGAGTTTCATGTCACCTAATTCTGGGGGCTGGGCACTGATCCAGATTAGGCCATTTAAGATTAGGTTTGCAGGTATGCCTTCCGCATGCAGGTGAGGTTTCCTGAGATCCATTACAGGCAATGAAGGTTTCTTCTTCCAATCAGCTGCCTCCGTGCAGGTTTCTTCTACCACTTGAGAAGCCTAAGGTGTTGTGGCTGGTCTTCGGCTCCTCTCCAAAAGGCAATGGGCTCTCCACAGGCTCTGTCTCATTTGCTATACCCATCTAAGAATCTCAGATTGCCACAGATGACGCCTTAATATAGATAACTGAATCCTGCTCAAAAAGGATTTAATACTGGTGGAACCAAGTGTACTGAAGCAATAGGCTGGACAGGCTGCATGAAGGAGTCCCTCTTCCACCCTATAACTACAAGAGAAAGACCAAGTGGCAAAAGGAGCAATGAAATAATTAAGAGAGAAAAAAATCTGACAAAACTTTCTGAAAAGGGAGTGCTATTAGGGTTATGGAACAGTCTTGCTAAATTACATCAGCACCTGGCACTTTAAAAATTTAATAGCATAAGGCAATAACAAAAGTGATTTTCGACTCATTTGCATTGTAGATACTTTCCATAAAAACCTTCTGCTTCCCCCTCTGATAACTGTATTTGTCCAAATTATTTATTGCAAATGAAATATGAGATGAATTCAACTATTTTTCACTGTTTATAAATCACATTCAAGCTCATCTTAATTTGTATAAAAGTATTCATTGCACATAAGTATTTGCCAACTCGTTTATGAGGACAAATTACAGATGACAACTTGTTCGTGAACACTTATTTCAACTCTTTATTACTCCTGAGTTGTGATTAGTCATCCATATCACATGGTATTGAACTGACTGTTACTTTTTAATCAAGAAAACAATGATTAATGATGGCAATTAACTGATAATGAGAAACAAGAATAATGTGAAGTTCAGGACTCACAAACATTTTAAAATAAACCAACAAGTATTCAAAGACACACAGGCATCCAATACCAGTTTCCTGTGAGTATGTAAATGACTAACTTAATAAGTTCATTGATGAAACATGCACCTCCTCCAGGTTTTTTTCCTAAAAATT
Source organism: Callaeas wilsoni (assembly GCA_013398955.1). Taxonomy (NCBI): domain Eukaryota; kingdom Metazoa; phylum Chordata; class Aves; order Passeriformes; family Callaeidae; genus Callaeas; species Callaeas wilsoni. The sequence continues at coordinate 63,137 of VWPU01015705.1, read as the reverse complement.
CATGCTGCCATTGCTACATGCAAAAGGAATTCTGGGATAGCACTGAAGTAGTTCGGTGATCCGTGTCGTATTTGATCTCTTTCCAGGTGAAAGATTTTATTAGCATTGCATTTTCTCCTGTGGCCTGCAGCACTCTTAGATGTAGTCTTTTGAGGACCTCCTGAAGTCTAGTCCTGCACAATTTGTGGTGATCCCCAGTTTTGGTACTGGCTGGAGCTATATCAAAAAAGAAAAAAAAATGAACAAAAAAAGACAAGAAGCAGCTGTGTGGATTGCGGACAAATACTTGTTATTTTGAATTTACTTGGTTGAACTATCCTCTGGGAACCCTGGAAGAATCTTGTTCTAGGCTATAGGGAGCAGAAGGTGTCACTGTTGAAAGAGTGAGTGATGCTTCATAGCTGTGACAGAAGCAGCTCCAAGCACTGTTATTTGAGTACTGCACTAGCAAATATGTGGTAGAAGCAAACTTGCCTTGGCAGCAAAATATATGAGAGTATTAGAATAGCTTTTAAGATCTCTTCCTCTGATTTCAGAAAGAAACTGTACATAAAACAATTAAATCTGTGATATTTCTGTAAACGATGCCTCTCTTGATGAAGACAGCTTTCACCTATTTTAAAATTAGTTGGGTGGAAAGTGGAGCAGAATATCCTTTTACAGTTTCTACAATCTCTCTTTACCGATACATAATCTCCTTTGATCAGCCAAGCTATGAAAAAAATCCAACCTGATCACTCTTTCTAGATGGCAAAAACGTAGAAGAGCATGGAGCCACCAGAAAAACAGTGAAGCAATTGGCACTGCAGCCTTTCCCCTGTTTCCAAATTGTCTTTTCAGTCCCTATTTATTGTAAAAATGCAATGTTTTTGGACTTATTCTTGACTGTCAGATGTAGTGGTATCTGGCGAATGGATTTGGAAGGAACTGGAAAGGGGTAAAAGAACACTGTTGTGTCCCCCCTCAAAAAACAACAAAAAAAGAGTAAATAGTAAAAAGAGTAAATAAATGCATAAAGACTAAAATAATGGTAAGTTTATATGCATTTTCATAGGCAGATAGTATTGTGGGATCATAACTATAAAAAGAATTGGTTTAATTAGGTAAAAAAAAGAGATACATACACTTTCTTTATGTAGATATATCAACATTTCAGTTTGGCTGTGCAATTGTCATCAGCCCAGGCAGAAGAAACAGCCTGAAACACAAGAAAAAAACCCCCCAGTCATTAGAACAGACGAAATCCTCCAAACACAGAATATGAAGCCCGGTTGTAGGGTAGGTATTGCTGAAGCATCTCTCCTTATGACAATGAAGGAGTTGAGTTACAACGGATCATGAGCTGCAGGCCAGGTGAGGGAGGAGGTGTTGGTAGCCACATCTGAGCTGTACTGTGCCATGGCTCTGCCTGCCTGGCCAAACCACAGCAGGAGCCTAGGGAAGATATGATTGGGATAAATGCGTAACTGATATTCCTGAATGAATCCACTTAGGCTCCAATAAGTCAAAGTGCCAAGACTTTCTCCATTGAAGATAGGAGTGCTGTATTTAACAGCTCTTGATCGTTTTTTGGTTTGTTTTTTTTTTTGTTTTTTTTTTTTTACCCCATGGATTTTGCCTGTCAGTTTTTTAAGCTTGCTAAACTTTCAGTATCTGTACTATCAAGTGACAGGGACAAGTCCTCAGTTTACTTATGTATGGTGCAAAGTAATATTTGTCAGTGCATCATCAGAACTTCTCCACTGGCCCTGGCTTGCTGCGTTGAATATCCTCAGATTTGCTTCCTCTCTGCACACCTGTCTGGTAGTCACTGGGCTCTGAGACGACCCTGGCTTCCCAAGAGCTGCTCTACTTGGGTACCAAGGGAAGGGACTGTCTCCCTGCCAGTGAGGACACTGCCTCTGCCTGTCTAGCTGTTACCCTCCACTTTCAGCTCCCCTCCGGCTGTGAAGCAGTCCTGGCTGCACCCTGGCAGTGTTTCACTTGCCAGGGTACAGCTCCCACTCCTGTTTTGGATCTCTTGTATTCCAGTTCCCCTGGATGCTCTTGAGTTTTGGAAAGGAGAGTGATCAATTAATTTCCCTTCATAGGAACCTTCAATCCAACCTTCACAGGATTTTACAGAATTAATTTTTCTTTCTACCTTAGTGTCCTTATATAAAAATTAGTAACAAAGTTGATGTTTTCCTCTGTGAAATCATTTATAATCTAAAGCTGAAGTGTTATGTAGGAGCTGCCTAGGCATAGATATTGAAGGATCTTCCACTGAAACCAGCAGGAGCAGACACTTACGTACCTGTGTGGAAGTGGCTCCTACTAGAGCTAAGATAGGAGAGTTAATTTTTTCCTAGCTTCAATAGCCTAAATAATGGGCATTTAATATAAATTAGTCAACAGAGATACACAAGTAGTTTCAGCCTAGTTTAAAATCCCCATGGTGTCCACAAAGAGAACCTAAATTAATTGCTTGGATGGCTAGACTTAACTGGTTGTTTTATGCTAGGTGTCAGAAAGTTAATGGCTAATTTACTTTCGTCTGGACTGATGGATCCAGTATTAGCCTTTGCTAACAAGTAAAGTATTTGGTTATAAATCATTAGAATAGCAATACTGTCCTGCTGCAGCTTTATAACACTGCCAGTTTAGCACGTCTGAAAAGGCCCTTTGGGTAAAAAAGGCTTAAAAGATTAGAGATAAAATGGAGGTGATGTAATTCAGGAAATCATCTTCTGCATCTGGTCCAGATACCAATTAATTCTGATTCTTCCTTAATTTCCACCAAGTTAAAGAAAAGATGGCTTTGAATTGATAAAGACGATTTGTTCCTACTCTGCTGCGCTTTAGTAATCTCAACTATATTTTAACCTGCCATGACGGTACTGAATATAAGGCATATTTAGCTCTGTGTGAACCTGAATTATCTTTTTGGAATACACTTTATTACAGAGATGAGTATTTTTACTGATATCTTTCTTTTTTAGCAGGCTGAACCCTCTGGTCCTAGTCACAAAAGAAAGTAATATCAAAGATTTTAATAAGAATATGAGATAATATGACATTGAGACATTCTTCATTTGTATGCTTTTGGTTTAGATTATTAACCCTGGTTCTGTTTCAAGGAATGATTATAAAATTAAAACAAAACTCCTCAAACTCTATCCTTCAGATTTATTTCTCACACATATCTCTTTTTTCTTATGGCTTCCATTCTTGGTGTTTAAATCTTGAAGCTATTGCACTCATAGCACACTGTCATAAAAGCTACAAAATGTGCAGACAGATGAGCAATGCAAATAGTATTCAGGTTTTACAGGAATCTGCACCAGGGATAAAATCAGACAGAAATTGTTTACCTCACAGGGAAAACAAATGAGCAGAAGTTTCCAAGGTATTGCAGAAGTTTATGCGTCCATTAAGACCAGCCGTCTCACCGCTCACAGCGTTACGCTCCGGGAGCTTGAAGCAGCCCCCGCCCAGCGGTTTCGTTTGTTCGCAACACGCGCTGCTGACAGTTTAATGATGAGAGCAGGCGAATGTGCACCGTGCAGAATGAGACCAGGAGGAGGCTCGAGAGGGGAGCTAAATCCGCGGTGTACGACCCTGCACATGCACAGCTCTCTCTGCCCCGTGGCAGGGTCTGCCCGCGGGTGTTGCCCTATTCTTTTGTCACAGGGAGGGGAGCAGAGCTCGCTCAGGTCGCACCTGGAGTGCGGTTCTGAGCGCCGGCGGCCGCACGGTCCCGCAGCGGGGACGGGCACCGAGCCCCCGCCGCCGCCGCCCGCCCTCCTGCTCTCCAAAGTACAGCCCCGGGCTCCCTCTGTAGTTCAAGTGGGGAATTCTATGTACCTCAGGAGTTGATTCGTCCGAAAAAAAGAGTCCTTTGTCTGTGCATGCGTGTGGCAAGCGGGGCAACAGCCTGGGAATGGACGGGGGTGTGTGTGTCTTGGGAGCTCCCCGCCCCACCTGGCATGGGGAAGCATCAGGTGTCTCTTCTCCAGGACTCCGATCTCTCTGATGGGCAGGTCTACCCCGGCTGCCAAAGCAGGCCTGCTGAATACTCAGCACAGGAAAGACATGGACCTGTTGGAGCAAATCCACAGGAGGGCCACGAAGATGATGAGAGGGCTAGAGCACCTCCCTTATGAAGGCAGGCTGAGAGAGTTGAGGTTGTTCATCCTGCAGAAGAGGAGGCTCTGGGGAGACCTTATAGTGGCTTCCCAGTACCTGAAGAGCACTACAAGAGAGTCAGAGAGGGACTTTTTACAAGGGATAAGTGACAGGAAGGAAAAAAGGAGTTTTAAACTGAAAGAGTGTTGATTCAGACGAGATATAAGGAAGATGTTTTTTACAATGAAGGGTGGTGAAACACTGGCACAGGTAGCCCAAAGAGGTGGTGGATGCCCCATTCCTGGAAACATTCAAGGTCAAGTTGGATGGGGCTCTGAGCAACCTGATTTAGTGGAAGATGTCCCTTATCACTGCAAGAGGATGTCACTAGATGATATTTAAAGGTCCTTCTGACCCGTAGTATTCTATGATTCTATGATTAAGCTGTAGAGTGTGTGATCCACGTCAGGTCTATGCTTGATGCCCCAGGGGACACATCTACAGTGTGTGCTCTAACCTGCCTGTCGCTTCACGGGTGTAGCATTGATCTTGCCTCAGAAAATGTCTTCTTATAAACTGCAGATGTCCTTCATTAGCACACGCTGCTTTGTTTAGAAATGGTTGGTCACAGCACACACAAGAAAATAACAGGACGACCATGCACCCATGGCAGTCAGCCTGCAGGGGCATGAAGCCCAGAGCAAGTGTGACCCTGGAGAGAATTAAGTCCCACAAGAGCTAACAGAAAACATTGCCACCTCAGGCTTGATTATGAAAAAGTAAGACCAAGAGATAAGTTATGCACTGTTGGCCCCTAATTGCTAAAACATCGTTGTCAAAAGCATATCTTGAAATGCTACAGTAGTTGTCAGCCCTGGTGGGCTAAAAGAAACCTCCTGCCTTTATCAAGTAAAAAAGACATGTTGGAAAATCAAATCATTCACAGATGGGAGATTTTTCTGTATAGAGCTTATAGGATTAAGAAATATTCATGATTTCTATAAAAAGACCTTGTTCAAAGATAATTTTGCCACTGTTGCTAGGACCAGAGGCCAACAAGTGGAGCAGAGTAACTGCTTCCCAGTAAGTGCACTACTGCATAAAATGACACAAACTCAGAAATAGCCAGAAAAATACAGAGGAGCTACACATCTCCTTTTGACATCACTTCATGAAACTAAGCTTCTGTCACTTCCTAGCTGTAACCAATCTGTTCAGTCCCACTGGCCATTTGTGTACAAGCAGAAAAGTCCTCTCTGAATCAAAGCAGACTAAAGCTTCTTTGCAGTTTTTTGTGCTTTTTCCATGGAAGATGTGTTGCTCCTCTCCCTGATGCTTGACTTTAATGTGTCTGACTCTGAGAAGATCCCCAAAGATGGGACTACCCAGTGCCCAAATGACTGATTACTATGTTCTTCAGCTTCTTTATCTTAAAGAGAGGAAACCAGATTTGTTCTGTAAATATGCAGGTTATACTACAGCTAAGTATTATGCAGAAGTCTGTGCGGTACCTACATTACTACTGAACTTTTCTTTAGTTCTTGCACTTCAGTAGTTTTTAATCTGAATCATGTTTGCCCCACACTGATATTTAAATCTATGCAAAGAAATAAACAAAGATATTTTTTCCTTTAGGAGAGTCCAGTTCTTCTTTTCATCCTTCTTCCCTTCAGCAGAAGGAACATTCTACTTCCTACTGAAGGTAAACTTGTCTGTTTTGCCAAATTAACAGTTGGAACTACTGTACTTCATTTTCTTGTGGTGCCTGGAAAAGAAAATTTTAATAGTTTCCCTTTGTTTTTAGTGGCCATTCAGTTCCAGATCAATTGAGCATGAATGACAGCAGGAGAAGAGACAGTGAATTTAATGACAGTCATTCTGTTATCAGTGGAGGAAGGCTAAAGAAGCCACCTTCAGAGATGATGGCAAATCAGGTTGGAAAGTAAAAAATTTAACATCTCAATTTTGGAGTGCAAGACATAAATGGAAACAATGAACAGAAACAAACCTTATCATTCTCCTTTACAAAGGCCCTGAATGAAGAAAGGCAGGGACAGATTGAAAAGCAGAGATGTCTGACCCCCTAGTCACCAGTGTCCCTGACTCACCAGTGATGTTAGACACACGATGTAAGCACGGATGAGGATCAGTCCCGTGACACTGTCAAACCCCAATATGACTGGTTTCTAAGTGCTTCTTTTTTGGATGCTCAGTTTGGCGCACTGCAGAGAGGCTTGAGAGTGAGCATGTGCTGAGAATTGCTTCATTAATGCTTCTTGAACCTGAGTAGCAGAAAATGCGGATATTAAAATTACCAGGTACTCCTGAAACGTTTGGTCCATGTCTTTCCATGTGTATTGCAAAGTGCATGTTATAGGTATGTGCACTATAAAAAAAAGAATGAGGTATATGAACAATTGAACTGCTGAGTGTTCAATTACTTGTATTACATAGGTATATGTTTATTACAGCTCACTGCACACAGGTGCTTCTAGGATCCTAGCATCATATCTAGTATTCTAGTGTAATTTTAGGATAGATCTTATCTCCTGAAAAATCAGCACAAGGAAATGTAGGTATACGTATCTGTAAATCTAATAAATGGCTTTGTTTTGATAGAGTAGAAATACCTAAGATTTTCCTATTGTAAGTGTGATATTGTAGTCCCAAGGATAAGATTGCTAAAAATCAGCCATTGCTATGATAGTAAATTGTTTGGGATTTAGTAAAACACATTAGATTGTTGAATTCTAGAAAAATACCTTGTACTAATTTGAAGGACTTAAAAATATTTCTTCCTTTCTAGGTACTGTATCCTCTCCAAAGGAAAACACTTATGAGGACACAAAGAGCTATCACAGTTCTTACTCCTAACAGCTGAAGACAAGGAAAACACTTCCTCTCCATTATGAAAATGATCACATATTCTACAATGCCAATTTATTAGCACATATTGCAGTGTGGAAACTGTAATTTTTATCCCCAGCAGCCAAAGCTGAAAAAAAACCCAGTTACTATCAAGTGAGTATTCCTAAACTCTAAAGACTGCAGAGTGTATCTGAAAGATTTCTAAATGATAGTCAGAGCAGCCCAGGTACTGGCCTGTCAAGACAGCACAGAGGATTAAATCAACCTTCACAGAACACTTTACCCCTAAGTGCCTCTGAAATAGGAACATCATTCTGAAAGAGCAATGGAAAGATACCACAGACTATCATAAAACTGTTCTGGGTACTTTTGTGTGTGTTTATGAGAAAGCGTTGCCAACTGAGATGTGTAAATAAAATCCCAGCAAGATCAAACGTTACTTTAAATTATGGCAAAATCAATCAGTGTCTCTATAAATCATCTTCTTAAAATCATCTTCTCTATTTTGTCAACGAATCTAAGTGAAAGCTATGCAAAAGTATGCAACTGCTGCTGCTAGGAATGAAACAGTAAGTGAAACCAAGCCATGTCTTTATTCTGAAATGGTTATGTAAATAAGTAGGAAGATATAAGTGTACATCTACAGTCAAGCATGTCCTAAAGTACTTAATGTGTGATATATCAGATGGCGTATTTATATTTTTTTACCATTTAAAAAAAGCATCAAACTGGCCTTAGGTCTGCATCTGCAACAGTGCAGGTAGATTATTATGCCCACATGGCTTGGTGAGCTCTGTGCTACTGCATGAGCAGAAGCATTAGGTCACTAAGAAAATCACAAAAATAGCTGTGCTTGAGGGATGAGGAATGTAGCTTATTTAGGAAACTATTGGACACAAACATAATTAAATACATGTCTCTGTACATGTATAAAAACCTTTCAGTGTTTCTTTTCATGATTGTAAGGGGTGTGGCTGGCATGAAATTAACATTCTTCGTTGCAGCCCTTATGGTTCCATGTTTTGGATTTGTGGATAAATCAATAATTTATTATTGTTGGTAATACAGCTATGCTTTGTCTATTAATGAACAATGCTTGCACATCCTCAAAGCTTTCAATTTTTTCACTCTATCCCCAAAGTGATTAAGACAGTGGTGTACAAGAATTTAGGAGCAGACACAGCCAGGACAGTTGATTTGAACTCTCCAAAGGGAATTCCCAAAGGTATATTCCGTACCATATAGTATCAGTGCCATCTCAAAATGTTTACTCTCAGAAAATGCTGAAGAACTAATTTACCACCTGTTTCTGGTCATTTCAGATAAGGCTAACTCAATTTTCAATGAAAAACAAAATTTTAGAGCAGTTTAATAGTGATTTTAGTTAAAGAAGATTAATTAAAATTAGGTAAATTAGGTGAATAAAAAAACTGTTGTTATTAGGCCAACTGACCCAGATGAAGACAATTTGAGGACAGGCTTGGTGATCTCCACACTCAAGCAAAATAAAGAAGGAATAGAGCAAAGATTTCCTATTTGGAAATGCACACATTATCCTGGTACTTTTCCTGGATCATTTTATAAAGAGTTGCTTTTCACAGCAGAAAGAGATAACTCAAGCACTTCACAACATCAAAAAAAAAGCAAAAAATATCTGAAGTATAACATAAATGATCGATGATCCGGGACCAGTAAGCTATTTTATTGGATGAGTTAGGACACTCTTTACACACCACTTGTATAGCTTAAAGCACTTCAGGACATAGCTACATTTTGGCTGCATATTCTTCTAAATGATGCTCTTTTTTAGTTTTTAGTTACATTGTGTACTTACTTAGGAATTTTATATATGCTTTTTTGAAAACTGAGGTGATTCTTAAATGAAAACCATGGAGTTAAATGCTGGTTCTTAACATCAGATGTGCTTAGAAGTGTGATACATACCTGAATCTTAGTCTAGGGTCAGAAGTTTGATCCATGTGCCCCACTAAATGTATTTGTCTAAGTTACATTGAATATAAGATTGCTGTTAAATGTGATAAATATTTTTTTTGTGTTTTCATTCTTTTTCCAAGTGTGAGTATATGAACTCTCCTAGATAGGTTGTATGAATGCCAGCAGCCTGTATGGTACAACAGAAACAGGGCAAAGATATTGTGGCTTGGTTGATGTATGTGTTCTACCACAATATCATTATTAAATGAGACATGATTGTCACAGGTGCCAGCCTAGTTTATTACGGGAAGCCCGTTTACCTGAACAAGCCTGTGAAGTATGACAGCACAGTTGCTGCCTCATTTGCAGTTGCAATGTCCCAGCTGAGACGTTTATATGTTGAGAGAAGGGTGGGATGAGTAACTAGGATTAAGAGTCACTAGAGTCATCCCAAGGGAAGCAGCTGTCACTCTGGAACAGAACCCTTGCTTTGTTTGAACTGTGTATATATATAACATTTATTTTAGGCTGCTGTGGTGATTTATCTTAGCTACAATTTAGAGTCCAGAGGTAATAAGTAAGGCAGGGAATTTCCACATACAGCCAATGACAAGAAGCAGGATCCTCCAGGGGGCAATTCAGAGCATGCATGTTAGATGCTAAAGTAGCTGAAAATGGATGACATGCTTACTTCCATCTACACTTCATTTTCATCATCCATTAAGGGAGAGCAAAAGTATTTCTTTTCTTTTTCCTCCCCCCCAACTCTTTCATTACATATTAATTGTTTTTCAGGTACAGCTTCCTCCAGTGGCACACAGGCAATTTAAAATCCTGCATTTCCCATATGTACTGCATGTTCTAGGAGCAAACATATCCTGCAAGCAGTGAATGCCAGGAAGGAATTCTGCTCTAGTATGCACGTCTTTGGCTATCTTGGTATTGCTAATAGCAGGGGAATAGAAAATAGTTTTCTAGAGCCTATTTTATTGCTACATTGACTATCCTGTTTGACCTTTGGTGGTTGAACTGAATTGATCTTGCTGGAGGAGGAGTTCATTTCTGAGATTTGTGGACCATGCGTACATGCATGCACACATTACTAAGCCATAAAGTCCTGAAAGAAGACACTGTGGTTCAAATCCAGTCCATAAGGCCTTATCACTGAGCTCAGCATACAGGTGAAGGAACCCATTCTTAACCAACATAACCAGCACACGCAGGCTCAGAGCTGGCATGCAAGGTACTATGGCAACAATATAGTAAAAATGGAGAATCAGCTGCTGTCTAGCCTGTGAGCTGGTTTGAATAAAAGACATTAATTGCTAAGTGTCTGTGCTTTCACCAGATGCTCAAGGGCTCATTAACCTCAGCAGAATAGCAGACTCATTAGCAGGCTTGTCTATGGATTAACCATTCAAGACTGATAGAGATTGCATTTGCCCAGGGTAGGTTAAATTAACTCCATACATTCACATTATTTTTATCTTTTACAGAAGCTGAAGGATCTTTGGAAATACATTTCTGTAATTTTCTTCTATCACAGCTCAACCAGGTTTTAGAAGACAAGAAGGGGTTTTACTGTTGCTTAATAAGTGTGTCAAAACTGGCACCAAAGTGCATTTTTCTCTAAAAAAAGTCAGGATTGCAGGTTTGGTACTTTTGCTCCTTTGTCCATCTGCCTTAAATATTGGTGGAAGGTCCAATGCCAGTCTAGAAACATATCTAAGATGATTGTTCTTCTGACATTTCTCAGATGTAAAATTGAGTTCTGGCAATTAGTCTGGATCCAACCCTGAGCCATCTTTGTCTTTAAGACACTTATAAAAGAAGATAAAAATGGAGGCAAGGTTCAAAAGAAACTTCAATCAGTTAGTTTAAAATCGTGGTGATAACTCTACTTCACCCATCTGTCGTGATTGCTTTCCTCTCAAAGGGAGCCAAGAGGACCAAGAGTATCTTTCTTGAAGGTAAGAATAACCCTGTGCTGTATGGGCTGAGGAAGAAAATTCTGGCTTATTAGCAGATATAGACTTGAGGCTGAAGCTAAATCTCTCCTCCAAATCACTGAACTTGATGCCACTCTGAGAAATGAGCAGTGGCAAATTCAGTATATTAATGAGGTTTGTTCATGTGATTAATTGAAAAATAAATTGACGGATCATAGATCATAGATTCATAGAATGCTTTGGGTTGGAATGGACTTTAAAGGCCATCTAGTTCCACATGATCTGTGATGGGCAAGGACACCTGGCACTAGACCAGGTTGCTCAAAATTCTATCCAACCTGGTCCTGAACACTTCCAGGGATGAGGCATCCACAGCTTCTTTGGGCAACCTGTTCCAGTGCCTCACCACCCTTTCAGTGAAGAATTTCTTCTTAATATCCAATCTAAACCTACCCTATTTCAGTCTAAATATATCTTAGTCCCCCTTGGCCTATCAGTATATGCCCATGTTAAAGGGGCTCTGCTTTAGTGCAGAGGACAGCACTGATCCTAAAGTGACCCACGATCTTTTGCTATGAATTTCAGAGCCTTCAGCTTTAACTCTTGATCGATTTCTATGCCTCTGCTCCTGAACTGGTGTGCAAACAGAGCATTAACTATAAAGTCTCCTGGTACTCTCCTCTGATTTGAGTGGACATTTTCAGTAAAGAAATCACAAGCTAACTAAAGCCACAGGCAGAAGTTTTGAAAGGCGCAACAAGAACTAGTTTTTTAAACTTTGATGTTGCTTACAAGCAAAACCATCAACTGTGAATTGCAGTGAGTCAGCTCTCTCCTTACAAGTTCTGGATGACACCTGACAATATTTTTCTTTTGAAAAAGGCACTTATGTATTTCTTACAGTTGGATATTTGTTTCCTGTTAGGAGAACTAAGAAGGGGTTTCTTTCGAATCCTTGTGCACAAAAAAATATGTGTAGGCAAGATTGTTTGTGAGTGATACCACCTTCATTCAATAAGACATGTCTTAGAAAATGTCTCTGAAGTGTTCTCAAAAGTGTAAACCATGACTGTGCTCTACCCATCTGAGGAGATGACTTCTGTCAAGCCATTGATTTTTCTCAACCCTTTGAATGATGGCTTGAGAGGTTTTGCTGTGCTGTAATTAGCCAAGGAAGAAGCAAATCACTTTTAAAGTTAGCCCATACAGGCATTTGCTGTTTGTAATATGCATGAAAATTAATTACACTTCGAATTTACTCAACACAAAGAGAAGCTAGTGCATCACAATTTGCAGTTCATTGAATAAATGTCAGTTATTGATTTCTGTGGTTCAGTACTAGTGAGGTAATGTCATGTTTGCTACTCATTAGAGGTGACACAGCACAATATATCATAAAATGTAATTAGGGGAACATCAATCATTTAAAATATACAGCTAAGATTAAATGTATTGCTGTGCACAGAGAAACGAAAGGGCTCATTAACAACATAGTGTAATGCGACAGCAAGAGAGAGCCTAATTTTCAAAAAAAGGAATCTTTCAGTGTGTTGAAGATCATGACAAGCTTCTTCTTCATGTTTTAATTAAGATTTTAATCTGATTTTGCTTCTGCTGCTAGAACAAATGAACTTTCATGCATGCCATTTTGTCAAAAATATTTATGATAATGTTCATTAATTGTTGATTAATAAAAATTCTCATTAAGGTTCTTTTAAAACTGGTCAAACGTCTTTTTGAATGGGGCTTTCAGTTCATCTTTGCTGAGATCTGAAATGTAATTGTTTGATCACAACTTACATCAATAAATCTTTATGATTTTTTGATATCTCACTTGGAGACACAGATAGAGAACCAGAACAATAAATAGCAGGAAGAGAGGAAAAAAAAATCAAAGATTTACCTTGCTGTGAGGGAACTTCTGCAAGGAGCTACTGGGCAAAAGAAAAAAGCAGAGGAAAAGCTAACATCTTAACACCCTTCTACTGCTTTCTTTAGCAATGCAAGTAGAATTTCAGTGAGGGTGGTTCATACAGCTCTGTAAAGCATGATTTGAGTCTGTGAGTTGTTAGAAATGCTTGAAAAGTTGAAGGCCTGTAGAGTAGGCTAATTTTAGCTCCCTGTGCAGTGGAGGGATCCAATTCTTGTGAATGGTGGAAAATGATCCTTTTACCCCTGCCTGTAGAGTCCCTTATCTGCTCTCTCCTAGGCTGTTCTTTCATCTGGGCTGCCAGGCTGAAGCAACAGCTGAGAAGTCTCCTAGGAGGAGGAACACTAGCAAGTAGCTTTGTTAATTCTGCCACTTGAAAAGCTTTAAAATTTTCCTTACCTGAGGGAGCAATAGATTTTACAAGTAATCTAGTTTTAGGAAGTGTGGCTCTGTGAGCAAGGGCCTTATTATGCCATTTGCTGGAAAGGAGGCAAAGATCTTCTCTAGCAGAGAATTTTTTTAATGATTCTTAGGTATTCAGATCCTGAACATTATCCTAATATGAAGCAAACTATACCAGCATTTCCATTCACACTGGAAGTTGTTAGTTCTCAGATATCCTTACTTGTTCTCTCTCTTTCTACTTTATTCAAAAAAGAGAAAAAAATTGGCCACGATGGAATGGCTAAAACATGAATTTTATTTGCAAATATATTCCTTCTCTTTTTCTCTGTTTCTCTGCCCTTCTCTCAGGGCTACATCTGTGTTGGCAGCTTAACTCATTACCGAACTCCAAAAAGTTTCTTAAAAAGACTTAGTCAATGCTGCCATGCCCAATCCCTGTCCCCAGGAACTTTTTCTCAGTTAAAATTTAAAGCCAGAGCTAGGAGTTGTGGCACCAAGCCTGTCAGAGTTAATGGAGCATCTAGAGTATGCTTTTAGTCATATATTTATCTTTAGATAGTCATGTGAGGAGCAGGGAGTTGGACTCTGTCCTTATGGGTCCCTTGCAACACGAGATATTCTGTAATTTTATGGTTCCATGACCCTGGCCCTCTGGGAATACTTGGGTTTGTGTCAAGCCTTGAATTCATCCCTCTGCTAGACTTTTTCTGTAGATGCAAAACCCTCCAGGGCTTCAGTCCTAAACCAGCTCATCTGTAGGTCATGTTTTATTTACATGAAATTCAATCCCAGTACCCACGTCTGTGCAAAAATGCTCTTTTACCTGTACCACCACGCCCTTTCTCCACCCTTTAGAATGAGCTGTGTTCCCACATTTTCTATAACAAGTTTTTCAGAAATTTTCTGGTTTCTGTTGATATGCTCATGTCTCTGAAAAGGAGAAGGTACCAAAATGGGAAGAAAGCAGACTGTAGGACTGAAGGAAGTAGATTGTAGTGCTGCAGGCATGCAGGCCCTTCTTCCCATTCCAGCAGCATCACTGAGAAATGATCTTCTCTTGGTTAACAGGCCCTCTTGACCATATTGATCACTGCCATTTGTCTTTATGGAAATGGGTCTTTTAGGTAGATATTTAACAGGAGCTTACGCACCTACCATGCTGGGAGATGCCTAGGTGCAGGACCCATGGGTTGATCCCCTTGCCTGAACGTTGGTCTGTAGTGGCGCTGCAGGTAGGTTAGGTGCTCTGTTTGACTTCCAGCTGCCACTTCGGCTGCATAAGATGGGACTGCTTGTCCTTATTGCAGTCTTGGTAGGGCTGATGAGATTTTATCATCCTCCCTTTCGCTTCTGGCCTTAATCCTGTGGTGTTCCCGAGTTGCCTAACTCGGGATTTTAGCTGAAAGCACAGGATGAGCATCGGCTGCCTGCGAGTTCAGTAGCTCCTCTTTTAGGAAGAAATTGAAGCCACATGTCCCACCACCCAGTAAGATGCTTCTAATTCAAATAACTCCCCCTAAAATTTAAGCATTTAGTAATCATTAAAGAGTGAACATTCAAAGTTTGATAAAAGAAGATGAGCTCGATAAGGTCTAGTCTCAGAGTTAGTGGTCTTGGGAGCAAGTTGATCAGAATTTTGTTTGGAATAAGAGGCATGTATGGGGCATGACATGTGTAGGGTTACTTGAGGGAGGACAAGTCCCAGTGTGTTCATGCAGAACAAAGCAGGAGTGAGAAATTCCACTGTGCCTGTTCACAAGGCAGAGACTTGGTTACGCACTGGGAAGCACTGGTTGTTACTGAGGTCTTTTGTCATAGCATTGAAATTGTCCACATTTAAAGGGTTATGGCTCGAGAAAGTTACAGAAATTTCAATATCTTGGATATAAACTAGGATTAAATTAGCATCCTAGTGACTCTTGTTAGAACACAAAGTCTGCCCTGGGACTACAATAAAACCACAACCTGCCCAATTTTCACTATTTTTATTCTAAGCTGATTCTTTTTTTGGTCAGATTTTCCTGAATATTTGATGCTAAGACAGTAGACAAAATTTTAAACAAAAATTTCAAACAAAAATTTCCAGGTTGAGTGAAGTAAGTTTTAATGTTCAAAAGTCTTGCACAAGCAGAATAGGAAGTTCTGCGAGATATGCCTTTAATTTATCTGTAATACTATTTTGCATACATGTGTAATGTATATCTGCATATTGGTCAATAACAGAGCAGAAAGAACTAAGTAAATTGATTGCTTATACAAATTCAGACCCAAGACAGTAATTGCATAATTAATGTGTATTGCACAGCTTTAGATGAAAACTTATAAACCTCATCTACTTAGCAATATACATTTAAGTAATGTTTCAGAAGTCCAGGGAGACACTACAGCATGTGAATAAAAAAACATTAATCCATGCCTAGCTGAATTGAAAGCACAGCCAGACTGTATGAATTTGTTTAAAGCAATCGACAAATGTGCCCCAGCACTTTCTTACAAAGTTAGCCATGTAGAGAACCTTTGTTAGCTTCCTTTTTATCTTTATTTTCAAGTGAAAGGAACAATTAAAGAAAGCATTTAGCTAAATAAAGAAGGGAAGGCAAGGTAAAAAAAAAAAGGTTGAGAGTCAGCCAGTCTTTCTGTCCCATTCAGAAGGCAGCAGATGGAAATTGGCAGCTGGCCACCTTTCTCCATAGGTGAAGGCAAGAGTCTGAGCTCCACCGAACAATGACTTTTCCTAATGCATCAAAATTACAAAGGCATCTATCCTAAATAACTTTGTCTTAGAAGCATGTGGAAGTTTCAAATGTGTTATTACCTCTCACAGCTTTTCATTTGGTGAGGGAGTCTTCTGGTTGCATATTGGCCTGCTAGTACAGTGAACATGAACAGTTGGTCATGGTTGTAAAAGAGATTTTTAAAGACACAGATTTTTGCAAGGTTTAGTAATTCTGAATCTCTTTCTTTCTATTGACAAATAGATGGATTTTAAAGCATTCATTTGACTGCTAAGCATAGAACCAAAAAGGGAGAGGTGTCAAGGACACAGGATTTTCTAAAATGTGATGTTGACTGGTCTTAGGTCAATAGATCAGAATCTGCCAGTGTCAGGAAGGCATAGGATCACAGCATAATTCAGCTTTGCAGACATCTCTGGACATCTCTAGTTCAATATCTTGTCGTTGGTGAGACTGAAATGTCCAATGCTTCACTGTGTTTGAAGAGAGAAACTAGATATGAGAGAATTTGATAGGTACTGGGCAAATCGTCTTAAGTACAGAGGAATTAATCTCAGGTAACATTAACAACCTTATGATTACGTTGATTTTACCTAGTCACTCATGTTCCCTCTCAAAGGAATAGAGATTCTTCAATAAAACAGTATATAAATATTGAAGACAGATTAGATGACTCTTCCAGACTCTCAGATGATGAAATTTAGGCAGATATCTAAGACTGGCTGCCTAGTTTTCAGATAGACAAAGTCAGGTGAAGTGAGTCCTATGTGTGATATTAACCTCCAGTAGCACAAATGAATGGAGGCTTTCTGTGTCAGCCTGTTTGGCTGAAAAGGAATCAGATTAAGTAATAAATAAAAAAGAATTATTGACATTAAGGTCGATGGTGTTTGATTATTTAGAGTCTGATACATTAACATATATTTCTTGTTTACAGTATATAAACTTTTTGGAGGCTACTGTTCTGCTGGGTATTAATTTGAGAATTAGGATCACATGATGACGAGATATTACCCGGGATGTTCAAATTTGATTGCCGTTATTCTCACACATGAGCAAGGCAAAGAGTAGCCAGGCAGCTTAGGTTGTTGGAATGCAGGACTGAATGAAAGAACATTATTTTCCTTGTCATCAGGTTTTAGAACAGCAAGAGGAGATGAGAGACAAATCAATGTTTTACAATTGCAGTCTACAGTCTGCCTCCTATTCTATTCCTTAAAATGGATTTAACACCAGATATACAAGCCTGAAATGAGCTAAAAAAACCCATGGTGACTGGAAATGGTAATCTGTGTGCTTTCTCCATTTTTAAGGGCACCAGTGCAAAGCAATATTTCATCTGAGATGGAAGTGAAGATAGAAACTTACAAGCTTACATGATCTTGTGTCAAATTTGCGGAGTCCCCTGCTGAGATGTGGACAGCTTTCTCTGTTACATGATGGAACACACAGGGCCAGAAGCAGAGAGAGCTTAGACCTTTCTCATTGATATTTTGCAATCTGAGCTCAGTGACAGCCAAGCAATGTTTTGCATAGCTTCCCTCTCAGCATGTGGATTTTCTTTTCTTTTTTTCTTTATTTTCTGTGTTTGCCGTTAGTGTAATTTTTCCCTCCCACTTATCAACAATTGCCAAAAACATATTGCTTGATTTAAACTGAGAATTTGCTCTTAGAGCTGTGGTATTACCAGCCTCAAAAAGTTATAAAGAGTAATTTGCAAGTCAGACTTCAAAAGCCACAAGAATTTGTTAAGATAAAAGCCTTCCATTGTATTCTTATTGTATTTTGCTGCATTCTATTATATTATTGTATTGACTTATGATTTATTTTTAATGCTCAGAATATCATCCAGTCTCCTAAATTTCTGGACAAAGGTCAATCTCCAACTTCCATCTTGAGTTTGCGTACTCTTTCATGCTCACATTCACCTCTACCAGTCATGCTGATTCTGTCCTTATATCCTCTGCCTCACACTGTCTACTGGGAATCATATGCCCAGGCATAAAATTTGTTCAACCCTTCTATTCTCTCCTGTCTCCCTGCTAGTGAATTCTTTGTGTTGCCAGGGTTGTACTCCAACTTGATGCCCCATATTCATCCCTGGATGTTCTGATCATCCAGTTTGGGATTTGTCTAACCAGCTGTTGCCTTTTACAAAGTACATGTGGATATTGAAGCTAGTCAGCATCTGCAGCATTTCATAAAATTAGGGAGAAATACGAACTGCACCTTGTTTTAAATCTGGCAGGGAAAAAAGGGTCAGATGAATCTAGTTTTGCAAATGAAGTTTTCTTGGAATAGTCTACCGGGAAAGCCCAGAGTGACAGGCTTGATGGACAGGTCTGTATTGCAGAAATCAAAGGAAAGACAATATGGACTCTACCTTTGTAACTTGTAGGACTTCTCAGTCATTTGTTTTTCTCTTTTTGCATTGGACATAGAGGGAAGACATCTGGAATGATGAGTCTAATTCAGTTTTTATGAAGGAGGTGAGAGGAAGAACCAATACAGATATGATGGTGCTTCTGAGGAAAATAATTAGTTAAAGAGAATTCTGAGTGGATATGGAAACAAAGGACTGGCTCCCTTGAAACCAGAGAGTCAGGTAGAAGATACACATAGAAGTCTGCAGGCCGGCTTGCTGAGAAAGGAGCGCTTCATGATTTGTATGGAAGTGGTAAATCTCAAAGATACTATAACTTATCAAAAATTGTTTCTAACACACTTTGTTTTCTTTCTGATTAGCCACTCAAATGTAGGGGAATTTTAATATTTTTTTCATGACCTTACATGTGAGCCCTACATGCAGAGATTCTCAAACATACATACACTGGTGTGCAAGCCGAGGTATTCTTGTATTCTGTTTGGCAAAACAAACATACATGCACCGGTGTTCAAGCTGAGGTATTCTTGTATTCTATTTGGCAAAACAAATCACGATGAAGTCCAGTGATTAGTTGTATAAATCTGTGAAACTCAAGAACCAAAGCCACGGACTCTTATGTCTCTTTGACCATAGTGGCTGTTAGTTAAATACATAGCTGTGCTTATATTTGAGAGGCACCACAGAAATATTTAAAAGAGTTAAAATTCCTTATGGGACAGGCAAGGATGAGAATGTGCGATCAGTGTGTCTCAACCATGCCGAAAATGCCAGAGCAGACAAATGCCCTGGAAAACCTGTATCAGCTACTCTTCTGAGACCTGTCTCTCATGCATGCAATTATTTAGGGTTTTGTTTAAAATAGCTGGAAAAGTTATAAACACAGCTCCCAATGTGAACCTGACAGGTATGCTCAACAGCCAGAAGGAGGAATGTTAAATAGCATCTACCCAAATCCCTAACTTGTGTGAAATTCAAGTGCTGAGGAGAAAATCAGGAGCTTGATGATTAAACGTAGAGAGCTGTCATTGCTGCATTATATTAAAATAACTTGCCTCTAGCAAGCCGCTACTATTTCTTCCTTTAAATCTGTCACTTTTGAGGAGCCTGTTACTTCAGCTGGCTGCATCAGTAGCTTTGGAGCTATGTAAGTTTCACAGTGAAGAGGGCACTTATAGAGAGACTTTTCATGAACAGTAGGGGACCCATTAACCACTGAATAACCACTGCAATGTGCAAGTTATATTTTCCTGTGACTCAATAGGACTCGTCACAATCAGAAACTTAAAGCAGAAATGATCCTCAGATGTGTTTTTAAGACACAGCAAGTCTCCAGGCAAAATGCAACTTATTTGTTTATGGATTACTGTCATTAATATATAGATACGAGACTTATTACTGCCTCAAGACATAGCACTTTTAATGATGTCCAGAGCAGACAGCTATTAAAGCTGCAAACAGTAGCACAATGGCCCTGGCCCGAATGAGCAGAAGGAAGAGGAATAGCACGTCAATGGCAAAGTCCCTGACACTCGGAGAATGAGCAGAGGTTTCTCATTATAAAGACTGCTCTTTCTTTGTAGCCTTTGTCTGTCTGAAGCAGACTCCAGTGTCCTCCAATAGATCTCCATTAAGTTCATGTTCTTTTTCTTGAAGCTAGAGGCATATTCTCTTCTACTTGACGTCTGGGATTTTTCTTTCCTCCACAAAGGCCAGCTTTAATACATCTTTGTGAGAAGCGATTTTCCTGTCACATGAAATTTTGTGCCTTAAAAACCAACCAGAACTCTCTTTTCTTTCTGTGGTGATTTTCTTTATTTTAAACATATGTGTTTTTCACATCCCAACTGTGTGACTGGACTATGAGGCTATTAGGTAATATGGAGATAAGTATCCGCACTTCTTTTTAAAATTTTTTTTTAATATAGGTCTATGACATAGGCATTTCTCTTTCTTATTTCCTCAGGGAAAGTGCTTCTAAAAATTGGAAAAATAGTTACCTCTTTTTTGTAGTAGAGAAGTGGATTCAGTTGCCATGTTAATTTAGGGATCAAGTTGACTCAGGTTCAAGACTCTCATCCATTGAATATTTGGGCTCTGTTATATGGTATGAAGAACAAGGTAAGTGCCCCAAGTGCAGACTCTCTCCTTTTCCTGTGTTTTCTTGCATCTCTTCCTCAGAAACAGCCTGTCCCCTGACATTAATGTCCTACCTCTTTCCTCTGCTCATGTTTCCTGTTGAATTGGTGGGTGTACAAGGAGCACATCCCTCCTTTCAAGCGTGCAGATTTCCTCACAGCCTGGAGCTTGCTGAATGGCCCTGAAAACTGTGCAGATAAAATTTAGTCAATGTAGAAATTATTTGCATGCATTTTGAGGGCATTTACATGCTTGATGTGTATTTATGCTTGTGCGAATGTTTGTTGCATGGATAGGCATGTCATGTTCATTCAAACAGCACTTCTGTTGAAGGTGGCTGTGAAATTAAGGGCCCTTAGAGTTCACTAGACTGGCTAGGGATAGGCTGGAGGAGGTGTGTGCAGGGAAAAGAGAACCCGAAATGAGAATGTTGTGATTTAGGAATGGTATTCTTCAGTTTAGTACTCCTGCAAAGCCACGTGCCGCTCTCCCTCCTGCATCCAACTGGAGGCACAAAAAGCAAAGGTCACTGGTTGAGATAAGAACAATTTACTGGAAACACCAATGAGATGAGAAAAATGAACTGCAGCAGCAACAATATTAACAACAAATGTGTATGAAAGAGAGAGTGATTCACATGCAAAACGCTCACCAAGCCCGACCTGGCAAGACCACAGCTGGAGCCATCCCACCCCAACTAGTCCTTCAGCCATGCTTGCTCTTTTTCCAGGAAATGAGAGTCTCTTCTCCTTGCCCCCAGGCAATGAAAAAGGTAGTATAGAATAGCTCCCTGTCTTAGCCATGCTCCCTCCCAGCTTCTGCAAAAATTAACCCTATCCTGGCCAGAAGCAGATCAGGGAAAAAAAGGAAAAATAGGAGGATCAGGTCTCTAAAACATGTAGGGTTTGTATGGTAATAGTAAAGCTTGTGAACTTTATGAAGGGCAAGGGACTCAGGGCGTCAAGGGGCTAAGGGGTGGGGTGAGATAATCTGTGAATTTATCTTTTCAAAATAGAAATGAGTTAAAGGCCCTGGTGAAGAAGAAGATACAGCTCCTCTTTTCGGTCTGCCCGGGTGACAGAGCACACAGATAAGACATGGAGCCACAGGAAAGACAGAATCATAGGTCAGTTGTTCTTTCCTCCAGAAATCCTTGTGAGTGTATCCTCTCCTGATGGGAAAAGGTGACTAACATGGCCAAAAAGGGTAGAGTGGAAATTATAATTACTGAGGGCATGGTGAAAAGGGGTTCTCCTGTGACTAGTTTTTCTGCCTTCAGCAAGAGTCGCTGCTTCTTCTAAGGTGCTGTTTCTTCCATTGCCAGGAAAGAGCCATTGCAGGTATCTTCTTCCTTCACATCAGGGGACTTCGCTTTAGGACTTTTTCTAAAGACTGTGAAGGACTATGAGTTGTCTCATAGTGAAAAATGAAGCAAGAGCTAGAAGAGGAGGTGTGAGATACCAATTCACACCTCATTTGTGCTCTAAATGTAGCTCATGGGACCTATTTAAAAATTCTGAATGTTATATTTTTTTTAAATGCCAGTGTTTATAAAAATGTTTATATCAATTAAATTCCTTCTAAAATGTCACCATTAAAGTTAAATGAAATGGAGTTGAAAAGAAAACATTCCATAAAATGCTAAAGGATGGTTATCATACCATTGTACTCTTGTCTTAAAATTAAGAGTGTATGTGAAAAATATATGGTATTTCCCCTAAGTCTTGAAAAATAATAACAGCTTGTGACTTTTCTTGTTACTTTTGATCTTATTAGCTGCTTAAGAATGTTTCAGTCATCTACCACAAACACAAAATTATATCTTTACACAGTATATGCCTTAGTCCGTGTCACCTAGCTTCCTAGGAGATAGTGGTGGTGGTTTGTAACTAATTAATGAGTCTATGTTGTATTTGCTCTAAAATCATATCCATCTGTGCAGATGATTTCAGTGAATTTTAACAGGGTCTCTATAAGATGTTATTACTTCTGTCATGCAGAGACAACTATATAACGATTTGCATAATTGTAGATGGAGGAAAATGTTAGCCTGCATATTTAAAACTGTTATATACATTTCCACCTCATTAAAGAAAATCACTGGAGCTAGGTAGCATACTCAGGTTGGAGATCAGGTGGCAAAGTATATACATTACACAATCTAATTTTCTACTGTTAAAGAGTTCCAGCTGAACAAAACCAATAGAACTGACCTTGCTCACTGAAAAAGTTAGAAAAGAAAACTCATTTAAAGAGTGCTTCTGTGAAAACACACATGTTCCTCTCTGTCATTGTAACTCTAACCTTGGGGATCAGTCACTTTGGATGTGCTAAAGAGATGCTTTCATGAATAAGTGATGATAGGCTTTAACATAATTAGGGATCTTAATAGGCAGAGAGGGAAGAAGGTTACTGTACTTGCAATGTGAAAGCAGAGGGACAGACTCACAGAGGGGATGCATGTACTCAGATCTGTAGTTTAGATCTTTTCTTCTTCTGCCTAAATGTGGTATTGTGTAAATTTTTGCTGGTGAGCATTTGTGGAAGTGCTCAAGTCTTGACAGCTCTGCATGTCTCAGCACATACTACATGCCATAACCTTGGCAGGCCCTGCAAGGAGGCAGATTCTGCTAATATCGCACTTGAGGTTTAGCCCTGATCTTGTGGCTGCTTCAAAACACTTCTGGAGATGGTCCTACATATGAACAAACACATGTACTTCTGTCATGCTTTTTCTAATACAAAGAGTGGGAATACAAATTGACCCTCATATTAATTTGGATAAGATGCTTATTCTTTTTCCATGTTTCCTTGATAAAAGAACAACTTTCAGGGGTGGCACAAAAAAGAGTGCCTGAAAATTAATTAAGGAAGTGAACCTTGATTACCCACATTTATTAGCTTCCTCCCTGGCTCTGTCTGAGAGTGCTCCAGTCAGTTCTCTGAAGGACTAATGTGTAAGAAGCTAATCAAAAACATTGTGAACTTCATCCTTGATCTTGGGGTCTAGAATGCCTCTTGTTCCTTTTTAGTTGGTTATTACAGATGTAATCTAGAGTTCTTACTAAATTCTTCCAGAGCAAGGATTCTTACAGGCACTGGTAGGAATTACACCTGGTAAAGTGGTGTACAGGGGCTCCTTGCTGGGGAGCAGAATTTTAGCTCTGTAAGATCCTACAGGGTGTCCCTAGCAATTTCTTGATTTAGATAGAATTGTCCAAATTTTGCATGGGGCTTTCCCAGTTCTCTTCCCAGTTTTAGCACTGGATTAGGAAGAAACAAAAATGCTTAGAAGTAGAAATCTCCAGGATAATTTCAAATGGCCTTGGGTGCCTGAAGATTGGGAATCAGTGCTGGAGAGGGATGCAGGCTCAAGGCTCAGAAACTTTACATCCCTCGCAGGGTTGATAGTCTCTATAGGCTTTCAGTTGCACATGCCATATCAATTAGCAGAAGCCAATCAGTGGCAGCTGAAAGCAATGACTTTCTGTTTGGGGCCTCCATCGTCTGCTCACTGCACCACATCTGCACCAGAGGGATGTGAGAAGGCAATTAACAAATTAACAAATTGCAGTTGCATCTTCTGAAGATGACATAGAACCTGAATGAAGATGTCTAATAAAAACATGTCCAAGTCCATCATCCCAACTTCTGGTATATCACATATTCTTCAGTATCTTCACTGTTAATTTTGCACTGAGATTTAAAAATATAACAGAGATTCCATATTTTTTTTATGAACTGTATATTATAATCCAAATTTAAAGGAATCACACTTTGACTATGCTATGATTTAACTGGAAATGTGAAAGACATAATTTTAGTCAAGAGAGGTTTGAAAAAGACTCTCAGTGGGTAGGTTTTTTTGGCAGGGAAAGCAAAAGAAATAAATTTCATGCTCCTCTTTTGGTGCAAAATGTATCCGGAATGAAAAGTTTTGAAGTAGGTTCCACTGTATATCTTTGCCTACTGTAAGATTTGGCAAAATTTAAATTTAACATGCCTTAAACTATTATTTTGTGATCACTAGTTCTCATAAATATTTTTATTAGGCTGCCATGGTCTTCCAACAGGCCTACTTACATCAGCTGAATTTGGTGAAAAATGAATGTGGGAACAGGTATTTTTGAAGGTTGCAGGTTTTGTTGCAGGGGTGGACCTGGTATTCAAATAAGCAGTGCTAGGCAAATGGATATTATATAAGCTCAGTGAATCACGGAAAGTGATGAATGGTACAACACCTAACTCATTACACCAGGAGAAAAAAAATCTGTTAAAAATATTTGACATGCCAAATTTCTTTCAAAACACCCAACTGCATTTACTATGCATTTAACACATTTCATACATGCATCATCCAAGTATTCCCTTATGCGCTAACATGTTTTTCAAGCAAGAAAGCTGAAAAAGGAAGGGGCTTTAATTACTGTTAACACAGGCAAAATAGCAACAGTGCAACATGTTGACACTAGAAAACAAAAGATTAATCATAGTCTCTTTTGTATGCCAATGCTGCTTTTCCATGTGATTTTAGCAGATGTGTGTGAAAAAATCCAAAGGCACTGTGAGGCAGTGGTAGTTTTGTTACTGATTCAGTACCATTACATTTTCTCTGTGATACTTATCATTAGATAAAAGCACTGAGTAGGGACAAACTGATTGATCAAGGTCACCATAGAAGTATTTTTGAAATACAGGCAGCAATGTCCTAAAATGGCAAACAAGTTCTAGTTCTGTCATTTAGATGCATGAGCAAAGCTTCAATAAACAGGAGGAATAGTGAACATTTATAAAACTCCTGCCCTGGGTCTGCTGGTGGTAGTCTCATTTGTCAATACAGGGCCCTGAAAACTCAGTGCTAAGATGCTTCCAAATGAATTTTGATTCTGCAAGGAGCTACTCACCACAAGAATGATTTGTCTTTACTCTGACTTGCTCAGCTTTGTAATGCTTCACCTTTTTATTTTGTAAGCTGTCCCCAAGCAAAATTGTGTGGAGTCTGTTGCTGATCCTCTCTCTCTCATGCAAAAGTACTTTGAAGACAGGAGAGGTGATAACATCAGTTTTCGAAAGAAGACTATCTACATCTTTGGTTCTGTGCCAACTTTCCTTTCATCTCAGAGTCTCCAACAGATATGGACGAACTAGATGTTTCCATAACGTCCAGAATGACAATTTTATATCTATAGTTTCATCAAATACTCCTGGGAGATCTGCTCAGGGACATGAATTCACACATGCTGCTTGCAATACAAACACAGAGCAGAAAGACAGCCCTTTCCCAAATACTATTCCATATAAAAAGAAGAGGTGGTTAAAGACAAGTGGGAAGTACCAAGGGACAATATGATAAGACTGAGGGAATCTTGAAAATGAACTGCAAAGAGGTCTTCCTAAAGTTTATGGGGATCATTTCACAGTCATGGGGGAGGCACATGTCAAAGTGTGGCAGCTGTTACTTGAAAATGCAGCAAAACTGTCTCTGAGACTGAGCATCAGTCAGGATAGGATGATGGTGATGGCTGGCAAGAAAGGAAGTAAGGGATGAAAAACACTGTTTTACTCTGATTACGCCTCCTCTCAGATGAGGCTCAGAGTCTTCACTGCTTGTTCTCCTTCTGCTCCAAAGACTTGTATTCTTAGACATCCAGTGGTGCAACTTCAACAGTGAGGGAGGCCAGTCCCTTGTGCTCACTGCTGGGCAGTCCACCGTGCTCGGAATGCCCTCTAAGGGTGTAGGGTTTAAGATCTCCCAGGGCTGAGGCTGTTTTCCCTCCAAAGTTGTGCTTCTGTTGGCACATTGGGTTAAAACAATCTGCCAGTCCCTGAGGGTCACTGAAGCTAGCTGCATTGTCTTGGCTATCTGAAAGGGTCTATCAGACAGGCGTCTTGTCGCACTGTTCACAGCAGCAGGCAAGCATTTTGGAAGGGCTGGAGCTCTGGTCAGATTTTCCTTATATGCCTAGGCTAAGCACTTGATATTGGACACAGCCGTAACTGACTCCAGTGTCTAACTTAGTGGTGTGTGTTCTGTACAACAGCCTTCTGATGGAACGTTGTGCGAGTTACGGCTCTGTCCAATATCAGGTGCTTAGCCCTGGCTTAGCCCTCTGAGTGTGCACACCATGAATGCTTTTTTTCCTTCCCACTTTTGGTATTACTATTGCACATGAAAATCCCTCGTCCTTGAAGTATTGACTGCTGATGCATTTCACCTCTACTATTTCTTGATCAGCGTGTTCCACCAGTTCATTCTGAACAGGCCGTGCCTTTGTGAGATCACATTTTAAATAGTGTTGTCACCAGTGCCAACAAATGCATAACAAATTCCTAGTGAGTGTCTGCTGCTGAGAGGGAAAGTATTTCCTAGGATGAGAGTTGTGAGATGGATGAAAAGAGCCCTCATCCCCATGCTGCAGCTGTATTAGTCTGCCTACCTGGTGTGCTCAGAGCAGAATTTTGCTAATGGGCTTTCCATGGGAGTGAAGGCCCATGGCCACAAAATCGCTTGCTCCACACAGCCCCATCTGTGTTACTGAGGCATCACACTTGCTTAAATGACACAGTTTTATTGGTTCCTGTGAGCTGGCAAAGTCTTTTTAATGCTGGAATTATAGATGCATTTTTGCTTTATATTGCATGAGGGTTATTTTTAATGTTAAGATAAAATGCCTTTTGGTTTTTTTCTTATTTGCCTCTTTGACTTTCCCAATGAGCTCCGAGGAGCATTCAATGTGTTGGGTGATTCCTACTAAGGGACCTATCATGTTTTAAACTTTCTGTATCCAGACAAACGGATTAACAAAATAGAGACTCAGGCTTTTCTGTCTGGCATCTACCTGGAGTGTCCCCCGTGTACAACACTGAAAGATTTTGAAAAATAGTGGAACTAGTGCAGGATGATGATGAAAACTTTTTAAGAGCAAAACTAGTATCATTATTTCCTGACAAGAATTAGATCTATGCTCAGTTCTATCCAGAAACAGAGTTTCTCCTGATCAGTTGTGATTGTCTGGAGCCATTTACCTCTGAGTACTACTTCTACACTATTTTGTAGTTGAAGGGAGGTAGGAAGGGCCTTTGTGGCTCAATTCACCTCGACAGGAAGGAGAAGGTATCTAAATTTTAGAAGAAAAATGCATCAAGCTCACCCATTTATTTTCTCAACTATTAGAAGAACCCTCAGGCAGTTGGATGAGATGTGAGCATCTGGTAATCTTTGCAAGCCTGAAGCTAAGGAAAGTCAACCCAGAGGAGGAGGGATTTTTCTTGTCTCGAATACAGAATGGAGCTCACACCACTCTTTTGTGACCAGTGAGCCTCTTTTTCTGATGAGAGGCACACTAGGGAGCAATGGGAAATCTTCATCTGCCTCTAAGTCAACACGTGCATAGAAGGCTGCCTGCACATTGGATTCCAGGAGGAATCATTACCAAAGTACATTTAAAAGATCTGTATCATCAGGCCTGAATCTGAATTTGTTCGCCCTTAAGCAAGATGGCCTAAATGTTAAAAGCAATTTTGAAGGAAAGTATCTGAAAATCCCAGCGATTGACTACTAGATTCTTCAGGTACTTAGGCACTGAGTCCCAGGGGCAGTCCTTGTCTATGGCAATGCCCCTTTTCCCTGTTTTTAACAGTGTATCTGAAAGCCTGGTACATGGTACGTGTACAAATAAAAATTACTCTCTTCTTGTTTACTGAGCTCGACAGGATGCATTTGTGATTTGGAAGCACAACTCAGCAAATGGTGGAAGAAATATGAAACTCAGCAAAACTGTAGGTATTTTTTATGTCTTGTTTATTATTGTGGCATACTACAAAGTACAGATCATTTGACTTCACAAATTATAATTGCTTTTGTAAAAAAAGAGCTAGATCTCTCTCCTTTTAAAGCAAGCTTAAAAACAATCAATATTTTTTATCCTTCCAAAATCCCTGAAAGTTTAGATGATACAATAAGGGGAATATAAAAGTAGCAACAAACCAGAAGTACAAAATAAGCAAGAATAAAGGGTGCATTTAACCTGAAAAGCAATTTGCACAGTGTCTTTTGTTTTGCTGCTGTTAAAATAAACTACAAATAAATGTAGAGGTTTATATGTCACCTCAGAGGATGGCTGCAAAGGTTTGCATGGAGTAGCAGGACACTAAGCCTATTGAATCCATTCCAAAATGGCTAAGTAGCTTGTTGTGCAGCCAGCAGCAATAGATATTTTGATAAATATATATATATTTTTTGCCTGCGTAGTCTTAGAACTAGCCACTAGATGGCACTGGTTTTGCACGGCTGGAAAATAAGCACGCTTTTTCCAGAGAAAAATCCATGTGGTTGATTCCGTTAAATTCTACATTACATCAGTAGATGGCAGGTTTGGGCTATTTACGGAAAAAAACCAAAGGCTTTAATTCTCTGTGTTGCTTCTTGCAAAAGCATTTTCATTTATGTTTTCTTAAGCCTTCTATATGTAAAATATTATACAAAAATAAAAATTGCTGGCTGAAAAAAGGACTTTTGTTTAAAGCATTTGTTTAATCTTTTTAAATTACAAGCAGAAATATACAGGAAAGTAAGAGTCTATTAAAACCATTAATAAAAAGGGAATCAAAACATAAATGAATAAGAGCACACTTCTAAAAACTATTTCCAGGTAGTGGCAATAAAAAAGATATTCTAACATATAAGAATACTTAAAAGGCAAAAATAGAGAAATGTGTCTTGATTTAAAAATATATGACAAGGATACTTTTCAATTCTATGATACTTTCAGCCTAAGATCATAAACCTGTCATATTTTTTTGTCTCTGTGAACCCTTTTAAATATATTTACAGAGGTGAGTAAAAAGGTGTGCAAAGAAAATTATCGCCTCATAACATCGATTTCATTTTTGGATGCTTGTGCTCTCTCTAGAGCAAGAAATCAGGAAAGTAGGCTTGGCTTCCCTGAAATCAATGAAAAGTGTTTTTCATGGAGCAACATTTTTCAGCCTAGCTGTCTTGAAGATCCTAACAATCACACCCAAAACTTATTTGCCAGGAAGCCTTGTGTCTGCCTGGTGCGGGTAAAGTTCCAGCTAGAGACAGCTGGGTTAGCTCTGGAGCAGTAGGAGAATGGCCGCAGTTCATGTGCTGTTTTGTCTATGTAAATTAACTTTCAAAGGGTTGGGTGGTGAAGTTGCTCCCGAGACCTGAGCTCTTACCTCTGCAAGTGGTGCACTGCAAACCAGCCAACAGAGACAATCTGAAGGTAGGAATCCGTCTTGTCCCCTCTAATATGCTACTGTGGCAGCAAGTGCCTTCATCCACTTGGACTCCACAACTTGTTATTTTACTCTCAGAGTATTTTTACCTTCATCTTCCAAAGTGGTATAGAGGTCTCACACGTTTTTTTAAGTTTTATTTTTTTGCACATACAGATATGCTGCTGAAACTGTGTCACCTTCTTATGTAACAGCCCAGTGCAGTCACTGCAACAATGTCAAAAGCAACAGCCCACGCTCAGCTCCCACATATCCTTGGGGAGGCTGCAATCCATGTCTCACTGCTCCTTGGAGGTACTGTGAACACCTGACTGCGGGGTGCTGGAGCGTGGAAGCTCTCTTTTCACTTGTTCTGTGGATGGTGCACATTAAAAACATCACTGATGTCAAAGCAGGAACACGAGTGCATTCCCTGAGGGATGTGGGTTCTGGTGCTCTGCTAAGTGGGTGCATGACACTCTTTCCTTCTGCTTCCAGCACCTATGAAGTTAACCATTTCCTATGTAGTGGAAAACTGTCAGTAAGAGGCTGAGGACTACAAGCAGCCAACTACCTGAGAGTAAGAGCCTGTGTTGCTCAGACCCTCCTTTGGGATGTTACTGTAGGCTTGAACCCAATCAGGTAAAGGTGGGGAGCGAATGCAGGTCCTCTCTGTGATCTAGACCTGCTGTAACTACTGTGCAAAGGCAGGAACAGAAGCCTCCTCTTCTGTGTGCCTTTTCAAAGCAAGCTGTGGAAACCACAGTGTTTGATAAGGACCCTAATTGTGTAGGTGTGTTAGGTGAAAAACATGAAACTGAGAGGGAGTTAGAGTGGGTTTCTGAATGTTAATTGGGCTTGGGCGTGAGATGGAGCTCATCAGTGCTGTCAGAACTGAAGGTTTAGCTATGCACACCCAGAAGATCTTTAGGCACCGAGGGAAGTTTGATGCAAAAAACCGTGTGGGTACTTTTGTAACTAGGAGAATCCAGGAGAAACTAAGGAAAGGTTTTGTCTTTGCATCCTACAGCCCACATGCTGATTCTTGCAGACACCCAACAGCTCTTGGATCGGTCCTAAACAGCCAGCACAAGAACTCGGAAGAAATTGATCTATATGCCTAACCAGAACTGAGCAGACATAATTCTTTCTCTCCTACACACCTGGAAACTCACGAAGACACAGGAGACTCCAGTGGGGCTTGAGTTGCATGGTCTGGCAGAAGGATAGCAGAGATTAAACCAGAGTATTACACCTAGAGCAGACAGATTCCCTAGGGGATGTGTGTGTAGAACGGATTAGGGAAACCTGGATGAGAAACATACAGTGCGTAACAACTCCAGGCACATTACACTGATGCCTGCTGCTTGGGCAGGATAAACACAATTAGTTATACGTGCTGAGCTAATCTGGCAAATCCCATCCCAGCCAATTCTCTGAAATTGCATTTTCCTGCTCTCCCTGCACTTGTTGTGTAGACATTCCCATGCCTAATTTGGGGGGTTTAACCAGAGCATCACTCTGCACAGAGTTGCTGGAGGGGATCATAGCAGGAGTTATGCCCTCACATGTTCTGCTTCTCAGACTTATAGCAAATGCTGTCCCTGTCTTAGAGTGTCTCTGAGCTCCTGCAATTCCTGTCAAAGCCAACTCAGTACCCTGGCCAAATGCAAATGTGAGATTAGGCAGCATCTCCCTCAGTTTTAGGTGTGGGCTCATTTCTTTCAGGTTGTATTGTGCAGAAGATACGTGCTTAAGCTATTCACCCGAGCATAATCTCTCTAGACAAGAGACATTGTCATCTCCAAAGTAATGGTGCCTATCTAGTTCCTCATTTCAGACCCTCTGTTATGACAAGATGGATTTCCATTTATTCCCCAATTATGAAGGGGGATCAGAGCTAGCTGAGGCAGGAAATTTAACTTTGAGGGTCTCACTGCTAGATGAGGTGAATCCCATACTGTGTCTGCAAAGGAATTTGAAAACAAAAAGTATCCCCTAGCTGATAGCTCTACTCCAGGGCTATAGGCACTTCTGAGGTGCTGCCCTCTTCTTCCTAAATCACCACAAGAGCAAATCCTTCTGGAATTTCTTGGGTAGGTTATAAAATCTTTCAGATTGGGATGGACTTCAGAAGGTCTCTAGTCAAACACAGTGCTAACTCAAGGCCAGCTGAGTCAGATTATGTTGCACAGGGCTTTATCTAGCTGTGTCTGGAAAACCTTCTCTGGGCAACCTGTTCCATTGGTTGATTTGCCTGAGAATGAGAAATGCTTTCCTGATACCTGCTCAGAAATTCTTTCTTTCCTACCATGTACTGTTGTAAAAAGCCTGTCTCCATCTTCTTGGTGATCTCCTCACAGATGCTGAGGTTTGCTGCATGGTCACTCTGATGCTCTCTCTTCTCCAGGCTGAACAAGCCCCACTCCCTTGGCCTCTCCTCACAGCGCAAGTACTCCAGCCCTAACCATCATGGCAGTCTTTGCTGAACTTGCTCTACCAGAGCAGGAATTGGTGGTTCCCACCCCCAGCCTGCAAGATTTCTACTTCTCACACACCAACAGGAGCTGGATTCCCACTAACCCCATCCAGTATGTGTAAGGACCACCGGTCTCCCTCTTGGTCTCCCAGAGGAGCAGTGCGAGAGCAGAGGCTGACAGGCTAATTATTAAGGGAAGTATCTCTATTTCTGTTAGACTTCTGGTTTCTGTCCCTAAAATTTTCAAGCACGAGAAACAAGGTCAGGTGTTCTCTCTGTGCTGTGTGCCCCAATTGCGAGGAACCAAGACTTTGGCCTTGATCAAGACTAAGCTTTGTGGGTGTTCTAGTGTCAGGCCTCCAGTTAAGAAACTGAAAAAGAAGATAGAAATGTGTCTTGAGAGATTTTCAAGGGGTATCAATACTCGATCCACTTCCACTGTAACTCAGCTGACTCCTAATGACATTCTGCACCAAAATGTACACCCATATGGAAGTTGCCATATCTTTGTTTGGCTAGCTTTGCATACTCAGAAATTGTTATTTCTAGTAGGGTTCAATGCTCATGGTTTTTCTCCTGTTTCAGCAAGGCTAGTGTTTCTTCCAGCAGTGGGTCTCATTAGAGTGAACGGGTGTATTTCTTCTCTCCTTTTGTATTCAGTACAAAGCAGTATGGTTCTGACATGACTGAGTTTAAAATGAAGCAAACCCTAGCATCTGCATTTATGACAGAAGCTGCAGTTTGTTCTTGCCACTAGATCTATACACAGCCTCAAGAGCTGACTGTAACCAGACTGCAAACGAGATGCCTGCACTGGTATTGTTTAAATTTAGAGGCTACCTTGCTTTTTTATCAAGTGTCACACCTGCAGCTCACGTGTCACACCTGCGTCTGCAGCCTCTCTGGGCAGTCACCAGGAGGAGGTTACAGTCACAATGTCCTCTTTTCTGTTCTGCTTTAAACTGTCCAGTCTCCACCTTTGGTGACAAATCTGCACAGTAGCTCTAAGCTATGTGGGAGGTATTTCTGTCTGCTGTGCACGTCTGTTTATGTCCCATCCTAGCCAGGGTGAAGACGCAACAAGGAATCTGGCTCCCCTGCTTGTCTCCACAAGCCCCGTACCAGCAGAGGAAAAAGTCTCCCACTCCTCTCATTTGCTATTAGAGCAGTCCCAGCCTGGATGTTAACAAGGGCTGGATTTTGTCTCAGTTTACTTCTTTGACAAATGTGGGATTCCACTACTGCCTTGGCATTAAGCACTTTTTAAAATGTAAATTTCTCAGCTGCAAGGAATCACATTAAAAAAAAAAAGTATATTCAAAAAGCAACTGTCTAAATCAAAGACTAATTGGCTGCCAAATTATGGGTTTATGCAATTCCCTCATCACAGCCTGTTTTGCTTTTTTACCAGAGGTAAGTAAAAAAGCATCAGAAAACACACACAAAAAATTTTTGTTTTCCTTTCATAATAAAACATGTGATGTCAACCCATTTACTTTGAAAGCTCTTGCTACCTACAGTGAAAATCTTGTCCACCTGAGATTGCCTGTCCAGCCACAGGGAAATGGGAAACACTCCTGTGATGAAATCCTAACTAAAGGAAAACTGAGGCAAGCAGCATGGTCAGCAGTAAACTTTGGTTTCTTGGGAATGGCAGCAGGTTCCTCAAAGATCTGGGCATCATGTCTTCCTGCAGAGGGTTCAAGGCAGCAGCACAGAGATCATCTTCCCCTAAATGCGTGTCAAAGCACTCAGAGATTCACAGTCTTCTTGTACCGGGGATGTTCTTGGTGAGTGCCCTCTGGGACTGAGGCCATATAGGTACTGAGTGTGCAACTGAAAGCTCTTGAAATCAAAGTGCAGCTGTTGGTTAACTTTATTGCTCAGGTCTCCATGGTGGCCTCAGTCTCACACCCAGGGAACTTAATAGGAGGAAGAAATTAGTTCCTTGACAGATGTTCACAATCACACGGGTGAAATGCTCTGAACCACGACCCACGAGGCACCAGGGTTAATGTTAGACCTGAGGTATATTATTCTGGGTCACTGTCTTTGTGGTTGACCTAGTATCGGTGTGGAATTTGGAGACAAT
The DNA here is from genome assembly GCA_013398955.1 of Callaeas wilsoni. Taxonomy (NCBI): domain Eukaryota; kingdom Metazoa; phylum Chordata; class Aves; order Passeriformes; family Callaeidae; genus Callaeas; species Callaeas wilsoni. Next base: position 28,875 of record VWPU01015705.1, on the reverse strand, counting down.
CTCCCCGGCAGGAGTCAGATCACATTTTCCTTTCTTCTTTCTTTCTCTCTGTGACAGTTCCTCATCCTGCCTCAAGCTCTGTACTTGCCAGCCTCTCAAAAACATCATATGCAGCAGACTACCTGGATGCAGTGATGTTCTTCTCTATATGACCTTGCAATGATGTTTTTCTTCCCCAGCTCAGAACCAGGAGTTTTATCTTAATCCTTTGTTGCATTCTCAGCATGTGAATTCACGCTTGCAATGAAGAATAAGGATTCCAGGTAAATTACAGCAAAACAATGAGAGATTCTAGTAAAGCATTTACCTTATTTCTTCAGCTTTAATTTTTACCTTTTGTCTAAGTTTTCCCAGTGATATGTGTCTAAAAGAGTAACAAATCCATTGCCACTGGGGAACCATATACCCAACACTATTCTGTAGAATGATTACTCAGGAATTCCCATTAACAGTGGGATAACAAATCTGATTCTTCTGTTTCAGCAACACAGTACCTTAGTAGAGGATTGGTGAAGGAGGTAAGGGGGGTTGTGGGGAGTGTGGGGAGTGTGATGTGTGTGTGTGGGGTGGCAGCAGGCAGAGGGGCCGGTGTGCAGAGTAGTGTCCCTATTTTACCAGCACGAGGGCTTTGTGAAGCAATGAAGGTCTTATCCAGTAACAGGCTTGTGCTGCATGTGCACACACACTAACCAGGCTCACCTTTGAAATATGCTCACTGGTAAGCAACAGCTTAAAAAGAGAAGGGTACAAATACCATTCCAAGAGCTTTTCCAACTGTGCTGCATCTTTGCTATGTCAAAAATAAACTGCAAAATGAAAAGATGAAGAATAAGCCTACCATTTTGCGTCCTCACCTCTTAAAATAAAAGAGTAGTTTTAAACCGCATAAAAATGTTCTGCCATGATGAATTACACATTTATAACCCTATTTAGTGGAGTATTTTACCTATGTAATTTTAAAACTGTCACTTTGACAAAAAATATAGATGAGCAAGTTGGCCTTTCACATTTAATATTTTCGTTCTTATTTGCAATTCACCAGGTTCAGCTTTGATTAAAGAAGTGGTATAAATGGAATGCATAATGGTCAGGACTTGAAGAACATATTACTCTGACACTGCAGGATAAGACTTTTTCCTTTGTATAAGCAGATTTGGTTTCTTCACCTGAGAAACTTCTTGATCCTGAGCCTGCTGGCTTTATTACATCTGAAATGCATCTTGCCTTTGACTCCAAATTTGCAGAGAATAAGGTGCTTGATTTAAAAAGGAAAAGACAAAAGTCAGTGGACGCATATATTTATAACACTTTCTTTTAACAGACTTGAGGGAATGAATCATCCTGTGAAGTCTGACTTTCAGTCTAAGATGAGGTGTGGCTGCTTCAAAAGATTTTAGAGCCAATGCTAAGGAGTGATCAGAAGAGGTTCTGCTCTGGACACAGCATGTCCTGTTAACAGTGTTTTTTTTCCACAGCAGCTGCTGTGAGTGCTTGGCATAAAGTGACCCTGAATTAGCTAAGAAGAAATATTTCCCTCTGTCTCCTACATGTCAGAGACATATTTTCATGTCTTCAACCCATTTTTCTCTGGAAGTCTCAATTCTTTCAGGTTAAGTTAAAATTTGGGTATAAAATCCCCAAAACAACCCCAAATCTCAAAACCAACCAAAAGAACAATCCCCTAGAAAGGCTCCCTTTTAAAATAGTTACTCAAATACACTAATATTTTCTTTTTCAGTAGACATGTTAAATACAAATTCTCCTCCTTGTGACTAGCTGTAAGAATTACACATTGCACTCCAGCTCCACACTCAAAATGGTTTCCTAATGGAATCACTCCATATAAGTATTTAACCACTAAGGATAATAAATCCAGATGATCCTTCAGTAAAGACCTCAGGTATGTCACTGGATTAGTGACTGTTAAGACAGGTATCTCAGCAGGGAAGTAGGCAGCCATTTAAAAGCTAATGACAACTTCAAAAAATTATCTGTGTTTAGTTCTGTTTGATTAAGTGGATCCTCCTCTCAAGGGTCAGTGACATCAGAGTTTGCTTTAGGATCCAATCTTACCAGTTTGGATAAAATGAATATAAATAGATAAATAAATGAATAAAAAATCAGATGTGAGAAACAAAGGAGATAACAGAATTCAATTACACTATTTGGAGATGGTCTTGACAGAAGGCGTGAAACATCTACCTATTTAGGAAAGCCAATTTTAGGAACAAGGGTAGTGGTTCATTGAAGCATTCATTCTTCTTTTTTAATTTCCTTCTTTGAATGTTGGTTTGCAGTAGACCACTTGGCAAGATCTTTGAGCCAGCAAACAGATCTGACACCTGGCTTCTAGCCCCCGTTCCAGGGAATCCCATAAGCAGTTTATGCAAAGCTGAACAGTATGAAGAAGAGATATTGAGCTGATAATTTTAGATAATGTACCCTGTGCCATGCAGGAACATTTCTTTAGAGGAGAAGATAGGGGTCTGAGTCTATTTTAAGAAGAGCTCCTATGTCGGAGTTGGTGACAACTGGAAGAAAGAAGTGGTTCTTTCAGGTTTTTCTTAATGCTAGTATAAGTTTTAGAAACCCTTCCCAGCTGAAACTGTTTGTCAAATTAATGTTGAATTCATAAAATTGTTTTGAAATGGATGAAATTGCTTTTTGGGGATATGAATAGTTCATTCACAGGAAGAAAAATGTGCCCAGCTCTGGCAGATTATATTGGCAGGAATGCACCCAAATGTTGCTAGAAATGACTTCCAGGATGAAGAAGAGTGATGAATCCCACACTTAACCTTAAAAATGTGCTTAAAAGCTTTCCTGAATGCAAAGTATATTCTCATTACTGGAAGCGCAGGGCTGAATTCTGCTCTGCTTTATGTGCTCATGTACATCCAGGCAGGCTAAATGCCAAAAAAAATGCAATACACAACGCTTTTGCAGAAGTGTTTGCTACATGTCCACCTATTTCCAGAAGAGTTTATGCTTATGTAGGTTTTCTTTGATGCAGAGAAGCAGGTCCAGTTTTCTAAAAACCACATTGAATATGAGTCAGCAGTCAAGGGAGGGGATTGTCCCACTCTGCTGTGCACTGAGCGGCCTCACCTCAAGTCCTGTGTGCATTTTTGGGCGCCACAATATAAGAAAGACATTAAACTATTAAAGGGTGTCCAGATGAGGGCAATGACAATGGTGAAGGGCCTTGAGGGGAAGCTGTATGAGAAGCAGCTGAGGTCTCTTGGTCTGATCAGCCTGGAGGAGACTGAGGGGAGACCTCACTGCAGTTACAGCTTCCTTGTGAGGGGAAGAGGAGGGACAGGCACTGATCTCTTCTCTGTGGTGCCCAGTGACAGGACCCCAGGGAATGGCCTGAGGTTGTGTTGGAGAGGTTTAGGTTGGATATCAGGAAAAGGTTCTTCACCTAAGGGTGGTTGGGCACTGGAATGGGCTCCCCAGGGAAGTGATCACAGCATTAAACAGTGACAGAGCTCAGGAAGCATTTCCACAATGCTCTCAGGCACATGGTGTGACTCTTGGGGATGGTGCTGTGCAGGACCAGGAGTTGGACTTGATGATGCTTGTAGGGCCCTTCCAACTCAGCATATTCTGTGATCCTGTGATTTTTTTATATCATTTTGTCTCTTTTGATTTGCCTGCAGAGATTGTTAAACAGAAAGTCTCCAGTGAAGTAAATGAAATCTTTTGCTAACTGTCCAGGACAGTTGAAGGTATTTAAGTCAAATATGACTCTTCCAGACTGAGTGTGACACATCTGCTGTGCCTTTTCTTCCTTCATTGCCATTATCCCACTTAACACTGGCTTGATTAACTGGCTAAGTGGAAATGCTGAACTGTAGCTGAAATTCTTTCTTTTCCTATCAGTTCTTGAAAGGCCAAAATGATAAATGGGATTCAGATCTCAAAGCCTCACTTGCATCACAAAATGTCAAACCAGCTACTACATGGGTTCAGCGTTTCTTAAAATCTGCTACATGCCTGGTGTCTCTATTTTCCTCTGCACCTGTGGAGGTACATGTGACAGCACACCTTTGTGTTTGTAAAGCCAGCCTCTGGTTGTCTTGAGTTGTAGGCATAGGGCAGGTAGAAGATTTTAGTATGTGTCTTTGGCCTCTTCTACTTGTCAATATCCAGCAATTCAGAGATCTGATACAGAAAGATAAGAAAATGAAAGGAAGGAAAAGGAAAGGAAAATATTTTGAAATTCCAGAACTATACAAGAGATACGTAGAAGGTCTGACAGTATGCCAACTCCAGCTTGAACCTCCTGTTAAATGTTGCCCAAAAGCCATTTCCATAACTAAAACTCCATCACACCCATTTCCACAGCAAGTGGTTAACCTATTAGAAAAGATAAAAAGAACAGAAATGGTATATTACATCTCTAGAGAAACCAAGATTGGTCAAACATCCTAAGGTCATTTTTGATCCCAGAAAACAGACTTATTTTCACCATGATGAGAAAGATGGGGAGTCTTAAATAGCTCCCTTTTATTGGATTTGGATGGAATTACATACCTGCCCCCTGAAATCTATGGGATTTTTTCAGCCTGAATATACAAGCAGGACAAAATTGCACAGCACAAAAGAGAAATTAGTATTACAAGGAGCACTGGTTTTCCTTCCCTCTGTCTGTATCTGCAAAATCTACTGTCCTGGACATTACAATGCCATTGTATCTTACAATTACAATTTTATCACCCTGTGTTGCGCACCTGTGACTTTTTCAGACTTCTAATTGTACAAAGCTCATTCTGGTGAAAGGATCATGAGCATTTTCAAGCAGTTTATAATGAGGATGTCATTGCTTTTCATAGCGTTAACAAGATTACCATCATGTGTTCATGAATACTTAAGCACATTCAATAAAAAGGATGGGATGTGAAGAGGATGAGCTATTGCAGCTCTGAGATTGTTAATCAAGGTTGTAAATTATCCATATCCTTTAAATTCATAGTGGAACAGCAACGTCAAAGAACTGTTTCTCCAACAGGCTGCAGTCAGAAAATAAACTTTTTTTTTTTTGTTTTTAAGGACGTTGCCATATTCTGCAATCCTTCAGTATAGAAAATTAGCTCAGAGTCCCAAAGTACATATGGTTATGAGCTGTGTCTGCCTTTGCTTGCTTCTGTTAGCTGATAAACTGATGATTTGAGCTAGAAGGAGCACTTTATTCAGTGTATTGGTTCTGGGAGAGGTTATGATACAGGTTTGATGCTTTACAATGTAGGCCATCAGATACACAGCTTTGTTTCCAGGCAGCTCCATTTATTTACTTACTGATTTTTGTATTGAACCTTCTTCTGCCACCTAATTCATTCTTGTTAGTTTTCTAGAGTCTGCTCATTCACACTCCCCCTGGAAAGTTCCCATTGCTTCACTATTCAAGGGACACAGGACCCATCTCTCACTGATGGGTATTTCCTGGGTGCACAAACAGGCACAGATGAGGGCCAAGGACTAACTGCTGGCCCAGAAATCAAGTGACACAGGCCAGTTCCTGTCAACACTACTTAGAGCAACCTTCTTACTAGAAAATTGTTGGAGTTGTCATAGTGTAACATTGGGGACTGACAGTTAAGTCCTGTGGACAATGAGGTGAACGCTCAGGCTCACTCCTCTTTTTTTCAGCAGAGTGGACAAAGTCTCTGAGTAAGAGTGATGTTTCTGTCTGCCTGCTGGGGTCTCTCCCATGGAAACATATTGTCTGTGAAAATTATTTTAGAACTACAATGGCTTCTAGTGAACTCTTCAACCATAAGGGCTACTATATTACCAAAATCCTCACCTGTTCCTTCTTTGTTCAAAAAAAATCACTTCCAAGCTTCTTTCACCCTTAAAAGTAAAATGCACTGCTGTGCAATGTTTATTTTTGCTGTGATACTGTTATAATTCCAAGAGGCCCAGTTATTAACTGGAGTGCTGAGATCTTGCTAGCACTCAAATGCCTGCTTCAGTGTTTTGAATGCAGAGAGGGAGTCCTGAATTCTGGGCTCTGCTGAAGACTTCAACATTTTATTTAGTATGACACACTAGAGGAAGTGGACACAAGGAGTTTCTATCTATTGCATGTCTCTGGCTGCTATACTAGAGAGTTTCAGTCCCCTATGTTTTACTCCATTTAGATGTCTGTAGTCCTTCTTCTCAGCTTTATGGCAGAATGTCATGGGCAAGGTTAAAGGCAAGTGGTCCCAGCTCTTTTCAGCCTGCTGTGTCCCTTGGTGGTTTGGACACTCTTGTAGAAGGTAGAAGGAGGAGGTGACTCAGAATCTCCTCCGGCAGAGCAGCCAGTTAAAGCTAGACTTTTGTGCTACTGCTAAAAAAGACCAGATTATTGAAGAAAAATTTGCCACAGAACTGATGATGTTTGTTCAGGGCTGTCAGAGGGTGTTAGGCATGTACCCTCTATTAAGCTTAATTTGCTATTGAGCAGCGTGTTGGAAGGCACATTGACCTTGTTGTGCCCTGTTGTACTGTGTTGAATCTAAACCTATGCAAGACTCAATTAATATAAGCTTATTTGTAACCATCTGAGAGATGAGTCTTTTATATGACACTCTGTTTGATGCAGGGGAATATAATGTCTAAAACACTTACCTGCTCTCTCTAGTTACGTTGGTGTCAATGCCAAGCGGTCACATGAGGAAGACATGTCTCCTGAGCTTTTGAATTTGATCCCTAAACTGATGCCTCCGTTGTTTTGACTGACATTAACAGTAATTAAATATTGGACTCTAGCAAGCTCCCACTTAGACTAGTTAGCCCTAACTTGTGATGACCAGGCATTGGTCTAAAGAAAACAGCTTCTCACACCTGGTGGTACCACAGGAGCTGGATTCCTCTTGTTTGTCTTTAAGAGTGCAGTGAAACAATAGAGAAGACAATCTTTGCAATTAATGTGATCGAGTTGTACAATGTAAACCTCTGACAAATTAAAACAGACTCTGTTGCAAACAGGCTTTGAACATAATTTCTCCTAAAGCTGACATGAAAATACACTTTTAATCAGAAAGCTAGAGAACAAAATTCTTTCATGTTATTATTGCACTATGTCTTTTTTATCTTTTTTCATCCCCCCCTTATTTTTGTACTGTGCTGAGCCTCTAGTATCATAATTGAACTGAACAGATATTTTTCATTAAACACCAAGGATCTTTTCTGTGCCCCTCCTCAGATCCCTTTGAAACTCTCAGAAGCAGCAATCTGATTTTCTTCATATTCAAAGCTTCCTACTTGAGACAACAGTAAAAATATGGATGATTGCTTTAAACCTTAGTTGAGGTAAATGCAATGTTCAATAACTTCATCAAATAAAGCTTGAATTTTATGGTGCATATGCCAGTCTTCATGGTTCACTGAACTTTTTCAAATAGTACACCGCCTGCCTATATCAAATTTGTAGAAAGGGATTGATTTTGTTATTGTTGTTGTTGGAATAAGGCCATTTCAACCTTGTTGCATGCTTTCCTGAAATAATAATGCTATATTAAAAGATAAATGATAAGCAGATTACTGTTTTTAAGGATTATTCAGAATGTTAACAACAAATACGACAGACTTGCTGCTGTAAACTTAAATGGCAAGTCTCAATATGATTATTAAAGTTCTGTTTTCCACAGTCATGTAGGATTATAGGGCAAGCTTTTTTTTTGTCTGCTGGACAGAAGCATTATGCTTTCAACTATAACCATAGACTGCAATGATGATTTTTCCTCCATGTATTTCCTTCATTTTGTGGTGGTATTGATAAGATAGCAATGGAGACTGCAAAGTGCTTCCTGAACATAGCTAATGTTACCAACTGTGATAGTGGGAGAATATGTGATGAAAGCAGACACATTTAGAACATTATCATTTTCTAGACTGATAGTCAGTGACAAGACAAGTGGTAGCTGTTTAATGAATTATTTTGAAACCTGGCTAGTGCAATGAATTCCCCTTGGATTTTTTTCTATCTGCATTTTCTAAGGCCATTTGTATGTAGCTATATTTTCCCACATTTATTTGCTTTTATCTATAGCTAGCTGATGAAAGGACTGCCTTTAGCATACACAGGAAGCAGCACATTTAAAAGCATCAAAAATGCAAATCTACCTAAAATTTTGGTTACGAAGTATGTAGTAACAGCTCCTTAGCTGCTGTCAGAGAACATAACTCCATAAAAGTCACAGGCATAGTGCTAATATGTCCAAGCTGAGCCCGTATCCTCCTTAGGTCCCTATCAAAGCAATAAATGATCAAAGCTTTCTTTGTTCCTTCTCCCAAATAGTTTGCAATGTAGCGTTCAGTTCTAATTGGTTTATCCTAATTTCCTTTTTGTCAGTGCCTTTTTGTGGCACTGGCAATTTTCAATGACATGCATCTCGGGATTTCATAGGCAAAATTAATGCCAGTAATAATTAGACATCACAGAGGCCCAGGATTTAAAGAGAAATAGGTTCACACATTGAAGATAACAGTAGTATTATCTGAATGTTTCAGTATTGTTTGAATGCCAATGGCATGGTATCAGGTAGTCTTTGGTGTCCAAACAGTATGGAGAAAATGGAAGCTTATTTCCATTAGCTTAAAAACAGCCAAAACCAGATTATTCCAATTTATCTGTGCAAGCTAAAGGTAAAATGATGGTGGCAAATCACACATTCTATATTGGAGTAGAACAGAAAAAAACTAATAACCAATTTCCTGTAATTTGGGAAAGTCTATACAAAGGTGCTTGTAGGACTTCTTATGAGGAGAAAGTAACTTTGGACTAAAACTAACAGCTGTAGTGGGGGCTGGGTACGTTGCAGAGAAATATATAGTAGGCATTTTTTATCCTCTGTCCTTAATTTGCTTTGAAGCCCCCAAAACCACTTGGCATTTTGTATTGTGTCTGGCTGAGAAGGGGTTCACTTTCCCAAAGCAGCCCTCCCAGTGTTGTGCCCTGCACTGGTAGCTGGAAAGGTGCTGATAACACACCAGTGCTTTGGCTGCTGCTGAGCGGAGCTGGCACAGCATCAGCGCTGTCTCCCAAGCATTTCCCCCCATCAGCAGTCTGGGCTGGAGCAAGATCCTGGGACGGGACACACGTAGGCCAACTGACCCAAGTTAACCACAGGTATATTCCACACCATTTGACATCAGCTCAGATACAAAGCTAAGAAAAGGAATAGGAGTGGGGCCATTTGTAATTTATGTTTGCCTTTCCAAGCAACCACCACATATGCTGAAGCCCTGCTTCCCAGGAAATGGCTGAACATCACTGACTGACAGGAAACAGAGAATTAAATTTTTAGTTTTTCTCTTTGCTTGTGCACAGGCAAACTTCTGCTTTTTCTTTAGTAAACTGCCTTATCTCCACCTACAAGTTGTTTTCCAGCTTATTTTCTCTCCTCTGTCCAGCTGGGAAAGGGGAATGATAGAGTGGCTTGATGGGCATCTGGTGTCCAGTCAAGTCAAGCTACCACATATTGTTAAGGCAAATCATCTGAAATAATTTCCTACTACCATGATCAATTCTCTCACATGTTTTCCTTACCCTCTTGTGGGGCTTTGAAGACAGTTACCATCTGCAATGTAGTCCTTGGGTCAGAGATTCCTTTTTCTATTTCCTCCCCAAGATCTGTAAAAGTGAGGCCCCAGTCCTCACAAATTTCCATACTGATGGTATAAGGAGTCAGTAAAGCAGGGTCTGATGAGAAAGAGGAATCATGCAACAACCACTAGAGAAATCTGTGTTGCTGGACTTGTGCTTCAAGATTGGGATTTTTAAACCTATATGATATAAGAACCTGCTTGTAGGATATGCTTAGTGGAGTGAGAATGTGATTTATTTAGTTAGGGTGTCCATTAAGGTCTTGTAATCTCCATATCCTAGTCCTGACAAGTAATGGGTGCTGACCTGCTCAGAAAGTAACCTGAACATGAAACCAAGTCAGTAGTAGATATGAGATGTCAAGAAATAAATAGATAAATATTAGAGAGTTAGAGAAAGCACTTCATTAAAAACTCAGTATTCAGGCAAGGTTAGAAGTAAATTATAGATTCAACCTGCCTCTAGGTTTGTTGGGAGCAAGGGGGTATGTGCTGAAATCTCTTGGGTACGGTTCTAATCAGCTATAAAATAAAAGGTACAGCCAAGGGCTTATGTGGATTTTTTTTTTCCTGAACATGAAGTGTAGGGGGAAAAAGAAAACGGGAAAGCTTAAAATAAAAGAATGTAAGAGGGGAAGGAAGAGTGGTAAATACTGGTTAAAACAGTAGGAAACTTACCTTTGACCCATGGTGGAAGGTCGGCAAGGTTAAGCTGGCATTGCACGTTGGAGTGTTTAACATATTGTTCTGTGCATCAACATTTTGATTTCATATTCATTTGATAAATAATGCAGTGAGAACAGAAAAAGGTACATATGAAGCTCCTCTGACATTGCTTGTAACAGTGGAAAGGAATAGACTTGCAGTGCCTGGAATGTCAGTTGCCACACATACTAACAATTATACAGAAAAAACTCTCAGACAGCAAAATGCAAAATTATCCTCTTACAAGTAACCATGCTGCTGTACTGGAAAGACTTAAATAAACTTGCATTCCATTTGCACATGCTGCAAAGTGAGAACTGTATCTCTAGTTTATTTTGTGTTGCATTTGAATTGGGCATTTTAAAACCTAATGCAAATGAAGGATGACCCTCAAACTGAGACAGTATTTGGATTCCTTACGTGTACACGCACACACACGCACATAGATACACATATATAAAGAGAGACATACATATATTGCAAGCATCAGCCAAATATCTGTAGCTCATCCAAGTCCCTGGGGAGAATCTCACTGGAGACACACAGTCTCATCTACCAGAACAAACTGAGAGCACCTTCCCTGAACCAAGTGATGCTCCTCTTTCCCAGTGCCTTTACTCCTTCCTTTTGTGTGTGTTTTGCTGCTTGTTTTCTAAGTGAAAACAGCCAGTATCGTGAGACACCAAGGAATGCACAGTTTACATAGTGATGAAACCATCCTTAAAGGATGAGACACCCCACTCCTAGGAATAAGAACGGAGTAAAGTTAGGGTTAGGTCCAGTATAATCAAAAGAGATTTGCCAGGTTGTTTTCAGAGTATATGTTGATGACAGGAGTTAGAAATAGTTAGTGGCATTTCCTCTTTTCTGAGGTAATGAGGCTGATTGTTACTTTTGACTTTTATTATGACTGGCAATCTGATTCAATGAGCAATCACATATAGTATGTGTAATTCTATTATTTATTGCTTTGTTCACTATTCACTTTACAATTTGGCTTTAGATAGCTATCATTTCAAATTATTCGGTTCAGTGCTGCAATTAGACAGTCGATAGTCAGTCCTAAGTAATGCTTTCTTCTGGCACATGGTAATACTTGAAGAATAATTCCATTCTCCCAATCGAGACAAAGCTGCTAAGAACAGTGCATTCAATTTTCTCCTACTTCAGATTGGCTGTTTGAGTTACTGTATCTCCTGAACTTAAGCAGTTTCAGCTGCTTACTTGTCTGCATTAAAATTGTTAGAACTAAGGAGGCTCTGAAAGCTTTTCTGATTAACAGGCTTGATGTCTTGTAGAGTGCATTACTGCTATGGTGAGAACTATATATATGGGAATAAAGAAGCTTGGTAGCCTTGGTGCCCTAGCAATATGAAGGAGATGATTTTAAAAAAAGAAAAAAAAAAAGTTAATTGGGTGCATTTGTGCTTGAATTTGGTCAGAGGCAGCAAGTTGCATTTTTTCCTAGTGAATTAGCTTTATGAGGTAGCTCTGCCATGAAACAGAGTAAGTTCTGCTGGATAACTAAAGATTCAGGTGGCTGAAAGGCTTTTATATAAGACAAAATTACTATAAAACAAAAATCTATATTCAGATGATGGTAGCTGTCTGCCCATTTCTATTTTTGCCACAGTCTTTGTCCTAAATCTGAAAAAAATGTTGTCAGACTCTGTTTTTGTTACAATTCTTTTTTCTCAGTAATGAAATATCAACATTTTCATGGTTTGTACACTACATGAAACATAATATTTTGCTGGAATCCTTTGACCTTTTCAAAAACATGTATTTTGATTGTCTGGCAATTCTGCTATTTCCCTGCAGGTTAGAGATGAAAACTATGTTTTGTGTAGGGGGTGAATTTACAATGGCATTGCACTGGGCTCTGTGGCAGGTATTCATATCAGCCTGCATATAGAGATGGTGGTGATTTGTAATGGTTAGTCCTGCAAAATGCAGTAACCTAGACAGATTTTCTTTTCTTTTCTTTTTTTTTTTTCTTTCCAGGTATCATGGTAATAGGATCTGTTTTGATGAAAAGAAAAAAAAACCTCCTCAGAAAATGTCCAATTACCCAAGATGAAACTCAAGCCAGGCCTCCAGGAATGACACCCGATTCTGTCTTGCACCTGAAGCCATCTTCTTTTTTTCCCAGCAACACCGGTAAACACAACTTTTCTCTTCAGCACAGAGGCTTCAGGCTGACAAAAATTCCCTGCACACTATTTTGTGAAAAATGTCAGTGTTGAGAAAAAAACTTGTGTTCTTTTTGCATCAAAATGAAAATCAGACTTTTCAAAATATTTGATGAGAAATAAAAAGACCAGTCCCTTATCCTCTGAAGTGGTATGAAATAAATAGGCAAGACACATATATGTGTAAGACAGAGAGAAGCAAAAGTAAATCTGAGCCACCAGTTTTCTTGGGCCAAGTGAGGGTGTTGAATAGGCCCTTAATGCTCCTGGTAGTGTCTCACCTGATTGGGATACCCCTTGGAGGTTAGGTTATAGTTTTGACAAGCTGATGCAATAGCCATAAAGCTAAAGATGCCTCACTTAAAAAATTTCTGCCCAATCCTACCCACAGATAGAGAAGTTCATAGAGCATCAGACCTGCCGGGTTGAATCACTGCTATCTCTTTCTGTACCTGAAGCTCTGTGGATGCTGCTCCAGCCAGCAGCAAAACTCCTCACCATGCTGGACATTGCAATATTTTCATCTTCCTCTGCATCTTCTTCATTCCATGTGTTTTGGTCCAGACTAATGGCACGAGACAATTAATTTTTCCTATCAGGTATGACAAGCCTCCTATGCACCTGGATGGATTTCTTCATCCCATCCTGGATGGGTTTCTCCTGCACCTTTTCTATTTTCCTCCTTCCTCACTTCAATTTGTTTAAAGTCTTTTTCTAGTGGGAAGCACTCTCTCTTTTCATGGCCAGTGTCCTCTTTTAAATTTCTGCATAAAATGTGCATATTAGGCACTTGTGTTTCATGCCGCATAAAGCTCAGCTGCAATTTCTTGGACAATCTTGCATTTTACATCTTTTACATTCTTACATATGTTTAACATCTTTGTTGGTGACATGGACAGTGAGATTGTGTCCTCAGCAAGTTTACCAATGACACCGAGCTGTATGGTGCGGTCAACACACTGGAGGGAAAGGATTCCATCCAGAGGGACCTTGACAGGCTTCAGCGTCATTAAGTTCTACAAGGCCAAGTGGAAGCTCCTGCCCCTGAGTCAGGGCAATCCCAAGCACAAGTAGAGGCTGCGTGGAGAATGGGTTGAGAGCAGCCCCAAGGAGAGGGACTTTGGAATATTGGTGGATGAGAAACTCAATGGGACTCATCCATGTGTGCTCGCAGCCCAGAAAGCCAGACACATCCTGGGCTGCATCAAAAGAAATGTGGCCAGCAGGTCAAGGGAGGGGATTGTACCTGTTTGTGAGATCCCACCTGCAGTGCTGCTTCCATTTCTGGGGCCCCCAACATACGAAGGACATGGATGTACTGGAGTGAGTCCAGAGGAGGCCGCAAAGATGATCCAAGGACTGGAACACCTCTCCTATGAAGATGAGCTGAGAGAGCTGTGGTTGCTCAACCTGGAGAAGAGTGGGCTCCAGGGAGACCTTTGAGAATCTTCCAGTATCTAAAGGGGGCTGCAAAGGAGCTGGAAATGGACTTTTTACATGGACACGTAGTGATAGGACAAGGTCGGTTTAGATGACATATTATGAAGAAATTCTCCACTGTGAGATGCTGGAACAGGTTGTCCAGAGAAGCTGTGGATGCCCATCCCTGGAACTGTTCAAGACCAGATTGGATGGAGTCCTGGGCAACCTGGGCAAGTGGAAGGTGTACCTTCCCATGGAAGGGGGTTGGAAGTACATGATTTTTAAAGTCCCTTCCAGCACAAATCATTCTATGGTTTTATGATATGACTCTATGATAATCTTTTGTGCATGGGTCTTTAACTAAAGTCCCATGGGCTTTTTTGACCTTCAAGTAAGTTGAGATGAAAACAACATCAGGAATTATATAAACAACATGTTCTGGAACTACAAGTAATAAGGCTGTTTTTGAACTTCCGTAAGTTACAGGAGAGAGGAAAATACTGATATCACTTTTATATGCCTCAGCTCCAGATGTAATACACCTTTCAAACCTTTAATATTAGTGCTGGCAACCTGGACACAACCTGCTGAGGATTAATTTATTTTTAACTATGGTATGTGATTTAGTCTGCCATCACACAATTTTTGAATAATAATTTTACTGCCTAGCTATTTTCACATTTGACATTCACTTAAACCTTTCTTACACTGTAAAGAAAATAGCTTTGATGTAGGCAGTTATACGGTAATTTAACATTTACCTCTTCATTATTTGGGCATTTCAGTTGTATAACATGCCTTGCTTAAACACCTGATCCCTCCCTCCCATCCATCAGATCACAGTAAAGATACCTGTATCAGTGAAAATTTAACTTACAATTCTAGTTTCGGGTAAAAGTTTTTCAGTATAACTTGCTATCTTACAAAAAAATTCTTTTGACAACAATATTAGCTTTAAGAAAGAGACTGATCTTAGTGACTCTGTAAAAAAACTTTCCTTGACTACATCAGATCTTTCATTAGATTTGAAAACATAATTTTATTGCAGAGAGAAGAGACAATCTTTTTTATAGATAGATTTTCTAGGAATAAGTGTAGGAGCTTGAGCTTCCATTCTAGACCTGTTTGATTATCTCCAAGGTAAAATCTGGATTAGATCTGCCATGAGATATTTATATAAATCATCTTTTCTTAAAAGAAATATTTAAGATGCAGCTCAAATCTTGTACAGAGGCAGAACTGCACTCACACAGCCCTTCACAGAAATGGGGCACACTTTACAGTAGATACCTGCTTTCGTCATGCATTGCTTTTACACGAACTGTTATGAACCTCTGCTTGAATAAAAATGCATTACTGAATGTTGATCATATAATAAGCATTCTGTGTTTTCTTTCAGGGATTAATTGTCAGATTAGATTATGTAGGAGTCTGAAGCAAGAACCGTTTCCTTTTCTCCCTCTGGGAAAAACAGAGAATGCAGATTTCTCTAGCAAAGTTTTGCTACATGAGAACTTGGTATTCACGTGAAAAATATGCCTTTAAGCTCTGCTATTACTGCCTGTCCTCTTTCTAAAGTTTGTGGAAGTGCTGTAAAAGAAAGAAGTGTAATAGGCATAGTCAATAAAAAAGAAATAAAGTCTGCCATGAGAAATTGCATAGCATTCTAAAGCTCATCTGTACAAACATGTATACTAGTTCAAAAGAAAACAGAATAAACCCTTTCTTTTATAAGTTCAGTGAAGTCTTTTGCAATTAATGGGTAGGTAATTGATCTAACAGCTACAGGACTTTAAAAAACAAAGATGGTTCTCAGTACACAATTATATGAATTTTAAACTCTAGTTGATAATTGGAACGGATTGAATTGGAAATTTTAGCTTTAATTCTGTTACAATGTTTCTGCACACATAAGGATTTCTTTAAAAATCAGATTTTTTGGACCTATACCTTGATACAAATGAATATTTGGTTTATTGAATATTTCAAAAATTTATTTTCTTTGTTTTCCTGGAGACCCTTTTCTAGGTCTTTATAGTCTTAAAACTCATGTTATCCTTAACAGAGTTTTTCTTCATGCCACACCTGACTGCACCTTTAAGATTTTACCCATAATATCTCTTTTAGAGTACAATTGCTGCAAGACTTAAAATGGAGATGTAGTTAAATATCTCTCTTTCCGTCCTATTTTTTATTTTCAAGCCTTATTTTCTGAGAAACGCTTGGGCAGTGTGGGTCTGATCACATGTCAGGGCCAGCTCAGGCTGGAGGGATGAGATAATAGAGAACAGCGAGAGCAGAAAATTCCCCTCCCAAACCTACTCTGCCTGTTCAATTTCTATTCTGTCCAGAGGAGCTATAAAACTCGAGAGAGGTGAGTAATAGATTTGAGAGTCATCAGAAATATAAATTATAGCTAGACATTTCCTATCAGCATCCCATGCAGTTAATGATAAACAGTCAATGAGATGTATGCACTTCTAGCATTTTTATAATGAATCTATTGCTTCCATGACAGCTTACTGTCAAATATTATGCTTTGGAATTTATAACTTTTGATACCATTTTAATACATGGTCTGGATATGCTAAAATCTATTAATTTTCTTTTTAAGAGTATGACACTTTCACCTAATGAACCTAATGAACATGCCTAATGGAGTCCAAATGTCTCTGCAAACACTTGCCCCTGCACATGAGGAGGATCTTCTTTTTTCCTTCTTTTTGTCTCTGCCTCCTTTTCTTTCTCTTTCTCTCTCTCTTCCTTTCCTTCATGTCTTTCTTTTAAATGACTGCCAATCAAAAGAGAACAAACAATATTTTTAGAGATTAATGGTTCAGTGGCTCAGAGGAAATGAAAAAAAATACAAATGAGATTATTTAAAATTGTAATTGCATAAAAAAAGGATCACTGCTCTACTTACCGTCTGATTTATTATTCATCTTCCTACTAGGTCTCTATGTGTTTACAATCATATATGCTAGATGTCTTCAAAAGCATTCAAATAATGGCTGCTCTCCAAGCCTGGTTTCTTCTCTGCATCATTCTGGGCATGCAGAGTTGTTTGCCCAGTGATCAGACCAGGTTCAAGAGACAGCAAAATGCAGTATTGTATCCGTGCTAGCAGAAAAGCAGGTTTCACATTTGAAATTATGCTTGAATATCAACCTTTTCACTCATCTGTGTTTGAATCAGATTGTTTGTACCAGAAATATTTACATTAAAACTCTCCTGCCCTTTGCACTCATCCTAGCCCTAAGGAGGCTATGGTTTTAGGTGACAAGAAATGTATAGGGTTGAACACAAATCTATTTCTGCTATAAAGGTCTGGTTCCCTCCATGCTACTTTTATGGCAGTTTAACTTTACAGATTTTTTTAGCTGCCAAGGCAGGTGACCTGCTTGGGAAACACTTTCCTTTTCCTGCACTGCCTGGCAGGCAGTTCCAGCCTCCTTGCCCTCAGACTTCTCCACAGTGACAGATCGCAAAGGTAGCTCAGCCTTTTCCTGGCTTCATTGATGGCCTGCTTTGCTCACAAGCTATTCTTCCTTTTCTGCTAACATGGGAGGGATGAGACCTCCCTTGTAACAAAGAAGTTTTGGAAAGAGTAGGTGACATATTCTGGTCATGTCTGGAGGAGTTGCTTACTGCAAGATAAGTAGCACTGAAGATCCAAACATATGAAAATGGCAGTCAAGACCTTTTGTTTATTTTTATACTTTGTAATTTGAATATTAATCCAACCATTTAGAAAAGTATCACATGCTTATTCTTTTTATAAGTACAGGCAGGGCATTTTTACGCGCTGTCTTGTAGCAGAAATCTACACAATTGCTAATAAACCTGGTGTTTTTCAAATAATTCCATGCTGAAGTTGAAAAAAAAACCAGTTTCCTGTCGCCTTCTAAAAGAAGAGCTGGCAATTTTGTAACATCTCATAACATGTGTCTGTTTCATGTGTGTTCATTACCTGGAGTCCAGGTACTGCTGCCTAACTGCACAATCAGGCAGGCAGTTACAGAGGAACCGGTCGCTAACTCAGCTGCCGTCGAGCCCCTCGGCTGCTGCAAAGGCTGCATATAAATATGCCAGCAGCGCGTGTGCCTATCCTACTTACCAAAGTCAAGGTGGGAACAAACGGAAGCATGAAGGGAGAGCTCCACAGAAATGGGTGCAAAGCAGTACAATGGACAGGCTAAATGGCAGAGGTGGTGATGTGGCAGCTTAAAGGCAGGAGAGAGGGATGAGAAGGAGAATTTATAATGAGTGCTATGGACTCTAGTCAGATTTTCAAATGTTGTAGGGCACTTGCAGCAGAGACGTGAACAACTAATAAGGGCTGTGAGCAAATTATGATGGAGACCCCACTGGGATAGGGGCATGTGAGACAAGCTAATTTTCCAGGAGATAAAGCAGTCGCTATCTATCTGAGAGACTAGTATAGGCAAGATGGCTGTGAATGGATATACTGAAGAGAAAGCTGATAATGAAGCCACAAGTGAGAGAGAGAAGATAAAATGGAGAAGACTATGGTAGCTGTTCTGTAGAGGAACGGGGAACTGAGTGTAAGACAAGGGGATGTGCTACATCACCCCACATTGCAGGAAGAGAACGGACCTCAGTAGAATACAGTCCTGTGTTAAGTTTTTTTTTTTTTTTCTTTAATTCACTGAAAGGGACAACTACATGTTGAATTCTATAATTTTGTCTTTTGCTATATTCTCTTTAAGCAAATTTTTCTAAAGTCTTCTTTCTAGTAAGTATCTGAACAGTTCATAACAAATCATCCCTTCCAGGAGATCATTCATTATTAGACATATTGATGGCATGTTTGAATCTCTGAAGTGGTAATTTATGCTATTAGCTGAGTTGTCTTGATGACCTTCACTGCACTAGTATTTTACTCATTCTTTCATATTCTTGTACTTCATACATACCAGAGAATAATTCATATCCTTGGTAACCTTTGCAAATGATTTCCCCAGAGGTTTTTCTTCATCAATACCAGAGAAAACTAACCCATTGTCATCATCCCCTAAAAAGTAATTAGCCATGAATAATTGCTCCTTTCTGACATCTTTCTAACTTTGCACTGAATTGATTTTTTTTTTTAAGTAGAGTCTATTAATTGTGGAAGCATTAGGCTGCCTTCACACTTTTATTCTCCCATTCCTTATTCTATGCTTTTGTTACAAGTGCTCTGGATTACATTTTGTTTGTCTTGTTTAATGTTGCTTGCACAGTTCCCTAGCTTTATGATACTTTGAATTCCAGACTGGTAGAATAGATTTTTCTATGCAGTGTTATTAGATTCGATTTTGGAATACTTTTACACAGTGAGTTATTTTTCTGGAAGTTTTATGCCACTTTCATGGGACATTTTTTCTCTTATTTACCCAGCAGGTAAATAAGAGTTTATCCCTGCCAAGCAAGATCCAGGGAAGAAATATTGATCAGAGGTCAATACGTGGTCCCCTATCTTTTTGTAACTGATCCCCTGCTTTATGTATGTGGCACAGTTTGTGCTTCGCAGGGCCTTCTGGAGTTAGCTAACCTACTGCAGAGGGCTCGAGGATGTGGACCACCTGTGATACACTGACGTCTCACCCTAAAAATCATAAAAAGAGATGTCTCAAAAATAAAAGAGCAGAAGAGAAACACCTCCACATGTATGCACAGGTATTGCCCTGAAGGGAGAATCTCTTCATCAGTGGTGACTAAGTTACTCCACTTTCCATGGAGATATTTTTATAAAAATGGGTTATGCTAGGAATGTGTCGCCAATGGACTAGGACGGAAAAACGTGTTCTCCTTCAACATAAGGGACCCCTTCAAACATACTGCTACACAGTGAGGAAAACTGTTCTTTTAAACTGCTGCAGCTCTGTTGACACTTAACAGGGCCACTTTTTTTATTAAAAAGAGAGGACGCAGGCAATACGGTGCTTTGTGTTCCACATGCCTGTTCCTCTGCTTCTACATAGGAGTAGAAAATCACCCTATTTTTCCTTACTGTCCTGTCTGAATCCTTCCTTTCATTGTCTTAGTCCTGCTGCACTCCCACCTCTTTCATACAATACAGTGGTGCTCAGTGTATGCTTGAGAAAACTTTGAATCCATTTTAATACTTAAAATAGGGTTTTTTAAAATTTTAAAAGCACTATTTTCTTGTAAATTTCTACACATTTAAGGTTCGGCCTTCTAGATTTGTGGGCCTCTTCCTTTCACCTAATGTATTTGTGAAAGTATTTTAAAATTTTTTCTTTATCAATCCTGCTATTTTACTTCTCTGTTTTTTTTTCTACATAACTATTAGACTAAATGACTATACTTTTGTCTGTTTGCTTTCCCATCTTTTATAGATTTAATAGATTTTTTAAAACCTACTATAATTGTTTACTTCATTTGACATTTTATTCTCCATATTCCTTCTTTCTTTTACATGTAAGTCTAGAGAATCTTAATCACAGTGGAGTTGGAAAACATGGTGGATTTTAATACTTTCTTCCAACTTTTCCTAGTAGCTTCTTGTTTTTGTAAGCCTTATACATGTCAGGTTCTCCTTGATTTCCATTAAAGTTTTGCCTTTAGGACTGAACTCTTGTTTACTTAAATCCTCCAAGTGCTCCTTTCTGAACAGAAAACCTTTACACTGCTTTATTACATGAACTCATTCTTTACTCTGTTGGATACAAGCATTCAGTAGTCACTATTTTCAGGTTTATCTACCTTTCTTTTTTCTTTCTATTTCTGTTCTATCTGTAAACATTACTATAGGCTGAGGATATCTTAGCTGCTGACTTTGGTAGCTGCTTCATGAATCCTAAAGTTAACTTCAAAAGGATTTAAACATTTGTTTCTGTACATACATCAGTATACCGGAAAAATATAGCAACCTAATGCGTTAGCTCAGAAATATTTTATATTTTTCCTTTTGCATGTTTTGACTGTGCTTTCCTTTTCTATTTGAATCCCAACTTGTATCTTCACTGTGAGCTATAGCTTGTTGAGATAGTGAATATTTTCCTGGACCATAAGAGCACATGATTTCTCCTTGTTTTTCTGTCTCAATCTTGAATGCAGTGCTTAGATTGAAATGACTGCTTAGAAGAGAGATTAAAGGACTGCCAGGGAGATACCCAAGGAATCTGTGTTCTTATGGCCAGAAATTCTAGTTATAGTTAGAGATTCTGGCTATGCAGTTGCCATCCTAACAGGATTGTTTTGTATTCACTGGTAAAAATTTATCTTGTTTATCTACACGTATATGACTGAGTAGTACCAGCTGAAAAAGAAAACATTCAGATTATATATGTATGTATACAGTAGGGAATGGAAGTTGTCTCAAAGAATTTAAAAAATTATATATGTTTCTCTCTTTTTGTTTTTTAAACTTATTCTGATAAAAACATATTGGACTATATTAATAATGGACTCAAATACTAAAGCAGCATCTTCATTGATTTATATCCCTCTGGCATAGCTCAATCTACAAGATGTCAACAAACAGAATGTAAATTTTCTCCCAAATGCATGATCCTTTCATGCCACCACAGACTCTGAGAGACTTCTTATTATTACTTTTGATCTCTGTGGGTCTTGATATTATGAAATCCTTCTGTTAACTCAGCTGCATGCACATTTCGTCTGTGCAGAAAGCACTTAAGTTGACTTTATAATTTTTTCCACCTTCAAAATTCTTTGTTTCTGTCCATGTGAAGCTAAATTTCTCAGGGGAAGAGGGATTGAAGCCTCAGTAGAATGAGAAATTGGGAGGAAAATCCCCGATTGACTACCCAGAATGAAAAAGATTCATAGGCATCTCATTGGGAGTGTTATCTAAGCTCAGATGCTTCTGTGCTGCCTTATATATATAATCTGATATTTTTCATTTGGCATCCAAGTACATCTAATTATTTTTACAAAAATTTAAAATAAATGTGCATATAAATTATAGATTAGGAATGAGGACACCTTGGTAAGTAATTTCATATAGTTCATCCACTTTCTTTTTCTATTGCATTATTGGTTTAAGTTTGAAGTAATGAAATCCTTTTTTAAACTTCTGGAATTACTTGTACTATTCCTTATTTGTTCCTTCTGAAGCCTCCATGTATGAAAGGTTATTTATTGTGGCACTAGCACTTGCTAAAGCTTAATAGGAAAAATTCTTGTAATGTCACCATGGTATCTGTCACAGTTGCAAGTAATAATTTTGTTTCCAGAATCTCGTCTCCTTCTTTTTTTTTTCAGTAAAGATGCCATGCTGATATGAAAATTGTCTGTGCTCCACTCAAATGTACAGAGAAAAAACACTCAGTAGCTAAGTTTTTCTTAGACAAGCCTGCTGAAATTCCTTATCCAGATGAATTTTTGCCTTATTCAAGTGAAATTACTTATGCCAGCAATTAATTTGGTCTGCTATTGTTCTAGAAGGCATTTCAAAAGTTAACAATGTGTATTTCACTGTACCTAGAAATAATGCTGACTTTTCCATGTCACTTCTGGGTCACGGTGTTGTCAGTTTCTGCTTTTTAATGGAGTCTCATGATATTTGTTGTTGGTTTTTGTTTTTTTTTTTTTTCCCCCCTTGAGGTCCCAGATTCTGGGGGCATATCTCATATTTCATTTAAAAAAATGAACAGGTTTATAGTTCTTGTGGTACCTCAGAAACCCTTGACAACTTGACCTGAGTTCACCCTATGGTCTCAGAAACACGATTAATTAAAAGAAACAAGCATTCATGAGATTGATAAAAATTTCATATTTTTTGTTTTTTTGAACAGTATTTTTGCTTGGAGACTGTATTGGAGACAATTTGTGACTTTTGAATGCACAGGTTAGCTGTGCAGAGTGCAGTAAAGCATGCCTCCAACTGGTGTGTGCTCAAAGCTCAGGGAAGTCCCGGTCACATATTCTGAGTAGCATCTTTTCTCCTGGAGGCACTTTGGCCATACAGGCTTGGGCAACTGATGGACTGAGGTTCAAACCACAGATATGCTGCAGCTTGTCTTGATAACTGCTGACAACCCTTTTGTGATTTCATTGCTGCCACAATAAAATAGGACTGATATTATTTTGCCCATGGCAAGACTGTTCTGAGCATTGACTCATTATTGTTTGAAGAGTATTTGAATATACTGAATGGGGTGGAAGGTAGAGGCAGGTTGAAATTGGTGGGCCAAGTATGTGTTGAGAGTTAAAGAAATGTTGATATTTACCCTTAATAAAATTTTGGGTAAATTTATTATTTTCTGACACTATCAGATAGACAGGAATATGTATATTTTATGTGTTTATGTATACCCACATATATTTCCAATTAATTGCTTGGTAGGTAGCTGAATCTCTCATCCCTTTGTTTTTGAGGTGTGCTCTGCACAGCACATTGAGGGTCAGTGCAAACTCTGCTCATGCCTCGAGGTCTCCAAAATCTGGGTGGTCAGAGGAGTGTGCTGCAGTGTGCTGGCGATGAGTACCAGCTGGAGGCCCCTCTGGAGATGTACATCCCACCTGCGGCTCTGGTGCAACTCCCACCCAGTTGCAAAGGTATAGGATGTGTAGAAGGGCCATAGCTGGGAAAGGACTGACAGCTAACTCGGTCCCTGCTGGGTGTGAGCAAGTTAGCACAGACAGCGGGTAAGATAAAGGAACGAGAGGTTTAAAACAACACGGGCCAATTTGCATGTCTATCTGACTTGGGTTGCTGCCAAACGGTGACAGAGCTACTAAATAGGTTTCCTGTTCATTGTCAGCCCTAATGCCTGTGGTTAGAGCTCTAACCTCTGTCTGTCTCACTTACCTGCCTGGGAAAAGCCTACCCTCTTCTGCAGGAGTCATATTTTATGGAGAAATCTTTAGTCATCTCCCCTTCCTGCATTTGTAAATCTCACGCGTGTCTGTTGAGAGGCATCTTGTCTGAGGTTGTTTCCTGCCTTTTCTCTTTGTTTCCCTATTTCCGTGTTGATTTTACCCAACACCTTTCTCCAGTAAACCATAGATTAACTGGATTAAAACTTGGTATTTGGGTATTAACCCAGAGCTGCTCCATTTCTGTCACAGGCTGTTTCAACATTACAAATAGTCTTTGGGTTTTTGGTGAATACTCACTCCATTTTTTATGTTGTCTAGTGAAAATAGAGCCACTTTAACAATCAAGGCATTATTTTATAGCAAGATAACATTTTACAAAACAAATGCAAGGTTGCTAGAAGCTTTGAAACAGAATTTTTTAACTGTTCAAAAATGCATGACTTCTTTTCTTAAACTATGAAATATTTGGACAAAGGTTTTACTGCAGTGATTCCCACTCGGTAGTTTTGTGAGGCTGTAATACTGCAGGAATCAGAAGCAGGTATGACAGGGAAAATCTTAGTCTGGTTAGAGAGTTGCCAAGGACTTAAATTAAGCCAGGGCTTTGCCTGAAGTTTCTGGAAGGCAGAAAGCCTGCTATAGGAGGAGTGGAGAGGATTCTGATGTAGTCTCCTTTCAACCAGTACTGGAATTCAGCTCATCTAACTTAAGCTGCCTGGAAGTCCAGTATCTACTCTAAACCAGTTTTGCAGGCTATCCTTATAATTAACAAGAGGAGATAAGCTCCAGAGGGCAATTCATGCTGCTTTTCTGAGACGTCTGCTTTAGCACTGGATAAATCAGCCTCCTCAGTGTTTCTCATTCTTTGCTGACTACAGGTGGATGCCAGACAACTAGCTCAGACCAGACGTTTCCAGTTAGGGAGGTGAATAGGTTGCTTGTTATCTGCATGGTTTCATGCCTGTGGAGCGTGAGTACAAACTCCTGGAGGATTCCTGCTCTCTTGCTCTTTGTGATTAAAAAGGAAATCGATGTTTGGAAGTGAATTTGCCCCTTACTGTTTTAAAAATACAATCCTTAACAGTGTAGCAGTAGCTTGGTGTGGAGTAGAACACAAAGTCGACTGCAGACATAAAACACAGATGCAGCAGCTTGTAACCAGCAGTGTCTCCTGCAGTGGTCACCATGCTCCTCTCAGGCACTGTGACTATTATAATGTCAAACTTCGGCCCACAGATCAAACACCTGTCTACTCCTACCAAGAGAGGAGACATAAACATAGCATCCATATAACACACCACCTATACGTCCTGGGTGAGATCAGGAGTGAGCAACAGTGACTGTGGCTTGACTTGCCCCTCAGATGCACAGACGCATAGCAATGATGAGTTTTTAAGACGTCTGTCTCTATTCTTCTGTAAGCCATGCAGCCCTCATGCATTACTGCATTGTGGTGCAGTGGCATTTGTGGATGTTCATTGCTCCACACCTTGATACTTATGGCAGAAGAACTAAAGGGGAAAAGTGCCGCACTGCCTGCTGCTTTGCTCTGGCTTGGCCTGTCGACCCAGGCAGCCACTCTCACAGGATAGCCGCGTCTGGTCCAGATAGGGTCACTTCTGGCCCGAAGCTGTTTGCAACAAGCAGTCTCTGGGCTTTAGTTTGTCAGGAGTAAAGAGAAGGAGGAAAGAGTTGGAATTTCTATAGCTTTAATCCAAGTTTATTTTCTTGAAGGGGAGCTCACAGAAAGACCCCTTAACTCTTTGGTTACATGTTTTTATAGGGTTACAAAGTGAGAGAGGTATAATAGAGATAGCCAATCCAAAGGTGACACGTGCGACAAAGAACTAATAGAAACATCTCAGGGGAGGAACTTAGCCTAAGTTACAAATGGTAGTACAGCTAAAGATAATCTTGAAACACACTGTCCTGTGAGAGGCCTGAATCTCTGAAACAAAGAGAGGAGGCAGGCACAGGTGACCTCAGGGGTTAAGAATTTTTATGCTGTGGACTCTTCTTTGAACCTATCCTGTGAGGCAGAGTCTGGTGCCGTGAAATTAACCCTTTCTGAATCGCCCAAGATAGTCTGGGTCACTGCAACTGAAAAGGACTCGCAATACCTGTCTAAACCCTTGTAAACGGCAAGGGGGCAGAGGCAGAATCTGCAAATGGCAGAGAGACAGTTCTTGAGTTTGACAGGCTAAAGCAAAGTTAAAAAAACAACAAAACAACCAAGCCTCTAAGTAGTGTTTGTCTAACTATTTTCAAAGACGGCATTTTGAGCTTTATGTTGCTTTAGTCAGTGATGTGTTTTAGCAGAGAAACAACAGGAATTGCGTTGAGCTCATCTCAAACACACATAAAATATTTTAGTTTCTTTTCTTTTATCTCCCCTTTAAGATACAGCTCAGGAGAACTATGTTCCAAGTGACAGCATCTTTGACAACCTGTACTTTTTGTTCTATCTTTTGTTCTTCTTCCTGTGAAAAGCCGTGTGATGAAGATTGCTGTAGAACCTTGATACCAACCCTACTTATGTGAAAAAAAAAGAGGAAGAAGAAGAAGAAGTAACCGTATACTTCCCAGAGGGTCAGACTGAACCTTTAACTGCAACATCAATTGAAGGGCTCTGTACCTCTGAAGCAGCCTGGGGCGGGATGTATCCTTGCCCATACGTATCAAAACGAAGCAGTAGAGCACTGAACAGAATTCCTCACGCTAGTGTTAACAAAATTCCTTACAGTAAGATAATAAGTCTACCCAGAACTATGGAAATGCCATTGGCTGAGTTTTCTGAATATACCTTCTCCCTTTGTGCCAGCAAATGCCACTCTGATGGTCAGAGAGAGATTCCGAAAATGTAGGCACTGTTTATTAACCGCAAAATTATTGATTTCTTGAACTGTAACATCACCTTTTCATTTTAACAATTTGTAACTTTGTATTTTTTCCTAATTGCATGCATCTTGAACTTGGTCCAAAGATGGCAAGCACTTACAAATGTATTTAAATTTACTCGTGACCAATGATAAGCCCAAGCACAACTAGTTTTTGAGAGGCTTTTCCACAACCCTTTATCTCTGGTAGTAGAGGCTCTCACAAGAATAATGAATTTTCTTCACAGAATCCTAGTGAGATAAATGTTATTATCAAGTGCAGAAATGAATTGCTTTTCTTAAAGTCTTATTTCAGTTAAAAAAAGAGGTTAAAATTTAAAAAAAAGTTCATTGTATTATTTTAATTTAATTGATCTTGCTGTCCCAAAGACTTTTTCCTGTGTATCCATACACAAAGCAAGTGGTGCTCTAAAGTGCTAGCAACCATTTATGATGACAGACCTCTGCTGAAAAATGAATGAAAACTCTTTTGTAATGTGAGCCTCTGTGTCTGTAGGTGCATGTGTGCCTGTTTGAGTGCACATTTTGGAGTTTAGAGCTACTAAACTAAAGTTTAAATCCTCTAGGTCTCGCAGCAGGGCAGAAGTTTCCAAGAATGCTGAAAAGTAGAAACCAGCAGAAACTATAGAGAAACGGTGAAAAATCACAAGCTGTATATTTTCAAAGCAAGGTCAGTGTTCATTAATATTGCTATAGAGAGCTTAGCTACACACAGAGTCCTTCACGAGCTCTACTTACCGAGGTGCCTGGCACTCCGAATCATTGCCTGCTCGTAGCGCAACACGACTATTGCTGCGCTCACAGACGTGGGAGAGCTGGCTGAGATTGCGAGGACTGGCCTTCAGGTTAACACTGTATTTCTGTTTGGAGGTTTGATATTCCTTGGGAGTCGTATCCCACTGACTGCACAAGCTCAGGAGCAAGCTGTGTGGAGCAGAGCTCAATTGATTTCAATGACAGACAACTGGAAAACATGATGAGGGGCACACCCTCCACCTAGCATCTGCTGCGTAAATCCACCCACTATTATCAAAATTGGTGTTCTCTCCAGATTACAAAGCAACTCTGTGGAAAAGCACTTTCTTACATTAAAGCAAAGTGAGTCCCAACCAAGTTTCAAAACTCATCTAACTTCATAGAGAAGAGAGGGATAATGAGAGATTAAGACCTATGTGGAAATGAGACTCAAATAACCCTGTATGGATTGCAGAAGGCACAATGGTCTCTGATGTACTGGAAGCCAAGTAATGAAGAGAGACATAGAGGCACTGGAATTGGAGAAGATGGAGGAGGTGAACACAGATATGGGAGGAGATTGGAGCATCTTGGTGCCCAGAGTGGTTATGGAAGCAGAAAAAAGCCATTACTCACCAGAAGGAAAGAATTACAGATCCTTAATATACAAGAAGCAGGACTGCAACAAGTCCCTAAAACAAAGGGTAAGGGGAAAATAGAGCACAGAAACATTCTGGAAGGGTCTCTAAACGTCTTCAGAGTGTGTCCAGTAAATCTAGGCTGCAGAAGCAACAAAGCATTTACCAGTCCATGAAGCACTATATATTTGGATGTGCCTGTTCGATTTTCAATCTGTTCAAGTTTCCAATACCGCCTTCAGAAGTATGGGACAAGGACATCCATAGCTGAATCTTCTCTCTTAGCTGTCTGTGAAAACTGAATAGGTCTGAATCCTGATATAGTATTTCTATTTCAAGGCCCAGGAGCAATCACAGTGTAGCACCATAGTTAAGTGGAGAAGAGAGCATGGAAGTTAAAACTGAATAGACAATCAGGATCTGAAGGCAGAAATTTTTTTTCTAGGAGAAAACTATAGGATCAAATAACATATTTTCAATATTACAAAATATTTGTTTATTCATTAAAAAATGCCTACTTGAAAGAATTTCCCAAATCCTCTCTCCCTCCCTATTCAGTTAAATTTAATACCTGAGGTTTCCCAGCTATAGTGATTTAATTTCATAACCATCTTTCAGATGCAAAATGTCTGCAGAACAGGTGATAGCCCATGATAGGTCACTAGTTTGCAAGAACTGTTCAGGTGTGTTTTTCCCTTCAGCTGAAACCTCACATGTGGAAACTGTGTGAAGTTGAGAAAACAGATAAAGGCAGTGTGGACAACTCAGGAAGAACAAGGAGGATGCCTTTTTTCCCAGTGTTTTGAACTTAATTTAAAACACTGCTTCCAGCTACAACAGAAAAAAAAATACAGGCTATATTAATATTAAAAAATG
>VWPU01015703.1:32915-100535 GCA_013398955.1 Callaeas wilsoni | reverse complement strand
TCCGGGCCGCCCCCGGGGCTGCCCGCCGAGGGGGGTCCCCGTCCCCAGCCCCCGGCGGCGCCCCGGGTGCCTTGGCGGCCGCCGGGCCTTGGAGCTGTGCGCCGGGGCTTGGCCGGCTTTTTGTGTGTGTGTGTGTGTGTGTGCGCGGCTGACGGCTCCTGGAGCGTGAACTCCTGCGAGGGAGAGGTTTGGTTTCCCAGCAGCTCAGCTTTCTGGGTTACTTCCTGTCCCATTCTTTAGCACTTATCTTTACTTCCATTCCCTGGAGGAGCTGCCTTGACAGGGCAGCGGTCCTGCCGTTATTATCCCTTCAACTCCTTAGTATCCTGAGAGAGTGTCCTCGTTTTCCAGGAGAGATCCCGATTTTTATGAATAAATCCCTTTCCTTCCAAATTTGTGAAGGCTCTTCCTATTTTGCCCAGCTATAGCTTTTGTATTAACCAATTTTGTTCTTCATTTCTCTCTTTTATGTCATTGTGTAGCTCAGTTCTACTTTTATTCTTTTTTTTTAGGTTTAAGCTGCCTTAAAGGAGAATTAAAAATAGTGACTCCAAAGAACAAAATAACACAGAAGAGAGAAAACAGCACTCAAAAAACCCCCAGAAAGGTGATGATTCATTTAGACTCTCAGAGTCATCCTAGACACATGGTTTGGCTGGGATTGGGGCCTCTTGTGGTTTTTATGGATTTGAATAGGTAGCATTAGGTTTCTTTGTTCTCTTAAAACCTACTTGCTGTTGACTTTTTAAAGTTTGAAAGCTCTGAAGCCCATTTGGAGTACAGTTCCTCTTGTAACACTATATCATTTTCTGAAATTATTCTGCAAGTGTTATTTTGATTATGAATTGCTACTTAATGGGATTTTTGTGTCTCCATCTCAGGAATGTCACTTAAAATTACTTTGCTCTAAGTCATTAAAAGGATCTTTTCTTAATGTCTTTCCATAAATTTATGGGTTCAGCACTGCTTCTGTTTCTGTTTCGATTCTAAAATCTTTATTGGGCTAGGTCGTGGTAATTGCATTATGTTGGTTTAGTCATTCCTCACTCCTGCGTGGGTCACTTTTTTGTGTGTGTGTTGTAACGGAGCTGCAAAAAATGAAATTAATTTAATTGGATGGTGTCTGCTTACAAGTACTTACTTTTTGGGCTGAGATCATAGAAGAAGATGATGCTGTTGGGTGCTTGAGGGGAAAAAACGAAAGGAGTCATCAAAACCAATCCTGCTGGTAGGAGGGAGGTTCTGTTTCAGGGGGAGAGCTGTTCGTAGGGAGATTTGCGTGTTTTACGTGGTGAGATGAAGAGATGGATCCTCGGAGAGAGAGTGGGGGGTGAATGATGTCAGTCAGTCTTTTTCTGCATCCTACAGTTAGCGTGCTCCAAATGATGGCGTTTCCGCGCGTTCCTTTAACGCAGAGCCTGTCTTGAAGCCATTTTAATCTGTTTCAAATGTAGGTGAGTTTGGTTTTCTGGCAAAGATGCCCTCCCTAGAGATCCCTCTGGTCTGTGTCGTGTTTTCAGAGATGTCACTGACTGTACCAAAACGTTGTTCATTGTTGGCAATCAGTTGTTTTTGAGCATTAGCCTGCAGGAGAAAGAGCAGTATTTGTTGCCAACAGCCTTGGTCAAGGCCGGATCATTTTTCCAATACAGATGTCTTTAGATTAAGACAAAAAGTGGTTGCTCTGTGTTGAAGATTAAATAGAAAATGCTTCCATAACACAAGTGCAGCAAATCGCTTTGGAAATGCAGGGAAGAAATTTTCCATGTTATTTTGATAACCCACGAGTAATAGCAGAACATGTGGACATGCTCGGTGTGATTCTGGGAGGGATTTTCTTGCTAATAGGTGAGACAGATGTGCATCAGTACAAACTTACCAGTGCAGTTATGGCACAGCTGTTTCATCTGAATTTAGTTGATGATAACTCCCTTTTCCCAACCCACCCAGCTCCTCTCACATCAGGGTTGTAGCTGCTCCAACAGGACACCTCTTGGTGCCAACAATTCACGAGATCTTTGGGATTTATTCACAACAGGAGACGTAAGTTTTCATTTGATTTGTGAAGTTCCTTCCTAGTGTGAAATGCCAGTGCAGCAAAGTTTGATTCAGATGCAGAGACTGGAATTGAGTTCATAGGAATCAGGGAATTAACTTCTGGCAGAAATTTGCACATGGTTGAAACAAGGCAGAGATCACTGATACGCTGAAGTCCTGCTCTTGATCCCTGGGAGAAATACAGCATGTTGCAAGTATAGCAGCCTTTTAGAGAAAGCTTTAATCTTCAGGCTAAATACTCATTTTGGGTTTGTTTTTCCTCATTGTGAATTCTAAACCCTTAAAGGAAAGGTGCTGTCTGAGGGATGGTTTTGTTTTGTTCCAGCAGTGCTTACAGAATGATATTATCATGGTGAAAATCTTGCTTTGTCCACTAAAGACATCCAACCAATTTTGTCCACTTGCATTCTTTTAGGCTGTATTAAATAGAAATACATACCAAATACACTTCCAGAGATTGTGGAATGACACAAACTCCGTAAGCAGCACTCAGTTGGTTCATCAGCTGTGCTGTGAGAATCAGTGCTGAACTGACTCCTTTAACGTGGTTTGAACTCGCCATTGGTTCCTGCTTCTGTCATTCCATGCAATGTTGGTGTTTGGGTTCTCTAATGATAGTAAGTCATGTGAAAATACATAAATCTTAGCAATTAACACTTGCTACAAATTAATTACTTTTAAGGCTAAGCTTCCATCTGACTTTTGCTGTTTAAAACTTAGTAATGGCACTGCTGTAAGTTGGAGGAGGATTGGTATTTTTTGCTTGGTACACGAGGATCTCCAAGCATGCTGCAGAGCACAAGCTCCCTGCAGTTTGTCAGTGCACATCTTGAGGGAGGAGGTTCTGGCTGTGTGAACCTGATGCAGCATTCTCTACTGAAGAAGAGCTGTAAGGCCTTGCTTTAGCATCAGCATTGAGGTCCTGCATTCAGAAGGAATCGCAGGATTTTATTCACGGGGCTCAGCTTGTGCTTAAGGTTGCCAGTGTATGGGTGGGGTGCTGAGGATGGTGGATACTTGCTGTGCTTTCTGAAGGTGAAGTTTCCCTCAGGTTTGCAGACCTGAAGTTGCTTGAGCTGGGTGATTTCTCTGATTCTCCGTCAGGCCCAAAGTCAGACCTCACCTCTCTGTGAGAAGGATAATTGTAGTAAAATGACACCTCTGTGCTTCAGTTTCACCCACCTGCAGAATGTAACAACACAACAGCTGCTTATTGGTGTGTAACAACAACATCTCCAGTTCTGTGAACACCTGAAGTTGGTGGGGCACTTGTAGTTTAACTCTTTTGGTTATTTTAAATTTAGTACGCCCGAGCTACGAGCTGGCCTTACGGGAGCTCTTATGAGAAATGTGTGACTTTTAATGATGGATTCTGAGGAGTGAAGGCTCCTTTCCTTTGAAGCAGCAGTTCCTCTGTGATGTTTTGGATTCATGCACTGTTAACTGCTTGCTTTCAAGCCCAGCGACTCTCATATGTTGCTTGGTGATTTTCATCTCAGCCACAGGGATACCTTGCTTGATGGCTGGGCTGTAGCATGGAACATTCAGCAGAAAATATATTTGGGATTATAAGGCTCTGTGAAATTTTAATATTTCACATGTTACTTGCAAACTTCATGATTGTGATGTGAGAATGCAAATGACAGCACAATTGTTTGCCCTACTCTCTTGTCTGAAGAGCTCCTGGAATAGGAACCTGAGTGACAGCTGAAGATGATGGTTGTGTTTAGTTTGTCAAAAATACATTGACCATTTTTAAAATGCCCTTTGAGTGAGAACACATTTAGCTTGTTCAAGTTTAGAAATGGGTAGGAGAAGTGAGTTGTGAGACTAATGAAGGCTGATGTGATTATCCTTATTCCACAGGGCTTTCCTTTTTTTTTCTATTGTTTATTTGATTTAAATGTCTCAGAATACTTCAACCACAGGCAACTCAGATCTACACTGATTAGGTCTATGCCAGACACTAAATGTCATGTGTAATGGTACACTTCCCTTGTTGTAGAGAGTTAGGCTGACATCAGTAACTTGTGGTCCTTATTCTGCTCTTGGATGTGTAATCTCAGAGTTTAGGAATCAGGCCTATCTGTCAGAGTGTGTGAATGAGCAAAATACTGAATTTTGAGGTCTTGCTTTTTGTACCAACCTTTAACTTTCTTTAAAGTAAGTGTATACATATGTTGGAATTAATTTTCCACATGATGTTTGGAGTGACTTTAAAGAAGTGACACATTGATGTGGAGAAGTCTAAGATCTCTTTGACAACATGAGACATTATCAATAGATAATGAGGATGCTTGTCTTATTATTTTTATTTAGTGCTGCTTCTGCTATAATTATTAGTGTTTTAATCAAACTTTGTTAAGTCATTGAGTGAGGGAGCTTTACTTTCACTAAATATGACTTATTTTTATTAAAGTTGCAGATCTTACTCTTGCCATATGCAGCTAATTTTCCTTTGGGGGGAAAAAGCTTGTTACTTTTTTAGTGGAGCAATCTGTTACCTTGTCTGTAGTCTGTGAAGTCAGTGCAATTCTAATTTGCATCAGCTAATAAAAAATGTGTGGGTTTTAAAGTGAAAATCATGCAAAAATTTAAAAAAAAAGGTGAACGACTGATCATCTATGCAAAAAAACAAGGCTAGAAATGTGATCAAATTAGGTCATGGCAGTGCAGTTTTGTGCAGGGCTGTAAGCATATCTGAAGACCTTGCATGCTTTATCTTGGGAAGCAAAGCTCTTGGAAAATGTGCATAAGAGGGATGAAAAGGGCTTTTTTTCATCCTCCTCTTTGAGCTATCATTGTGAAAGCTTGATTTTATGTTGCATTAAGTGGCAGAAATTTCAACTTAAGCCGAGAGCTGCACAGTTCGTGGAACTGTTCTGGTGCAACTCATTTGCAGAAGAAACGAGTCACAGTTGGGTTTGTATGATCAGCTGTACAATTAAGTATTTAATGGTTTTATTGTTTATTATATTATTGCAGTGCTCAGATGAGATAAGGGGGCCTGTCACTAAAAGTTTGCAGCCAAAGGAAATGAAAGATCAGATAGAGGTGTACAAAGAATGAGTGAAATAACAGTGATGAGTACAGCAGAAATGGTCTGGGACTGATCCCCTTAACTGCAGGTGACAGGGAGGACAAGGAGGGTTGGTCTGAAGGAGGAACCTGCACAGGGATTGTAGCTCATTTGGTAAACCTTGATTCTGAAAGGGTAGTTTTTCTCTATGAAGAAAAGGGTGAAGATTTTTGAGCTGGTGGTTTTCTTTTATTGTGGAGGTGGCTTTACCTGTTTGTGAAGCACAGCCTGTGTAAGCTTGAGCTGTCACATGAGGGAGAGAAGACAGGCTGGTGGCTCTGCAAATCCAGCTGAAGGACACAACTCAGTGCTCTATGGGGTCAAGTGTTATTCTTTACTTAGGGAAGCAGAGATGGGATGGACATTAAAAAAAAAAACAACAAAACAAACCCCATACAAAAACAACAAGGAAAAACCCCACAAACAAATAAAAAAACCCACAAAAGTAGTTTGGGAAGAAGTAAATGGATCCCGAATGTTTTTCCTGGCATCTGACTCCCACAGGGAGATGTTGAGCAGTGAGGCAGAAATACCTACTATAACCTTTGCATCCATTCTTGTTCCATGCAGGAGCAGATATATGTAATTATTAGAGAAGGATGTAGACTGTTTCTCCAAGGTTTACTCCAGAGAGGAAGCTCCCCTCTCGTGTCTCTTGTCTTCCATAAAATATTCTCTGTAGCCTTTTCCTCATATGGCAGAAGCAAACTCTCCCCACCCCAGCCTCTGGAGGACTCTTTGATAATGGTAGAAAACACACTTTGGGTCTTTTCTGACATAGCTGCATTAAAATGTAGCATTCTCACACAAGTGCAAAGTAAAAGTAAGTAAACTTCTCGCTTTTATTCTTTGCAACTAACAAGAAATACCTTTTTTTTTAAGGGGTAGCAGGTTGTTTGACACACATGGGCACAGAAGATTATGAACAGTGAAGACAATGAAGAGTGGGACATCCATCAAAGAGTAACAACCTCTTATAAGGTAATTCAGGACCACATTGAGTTTATCCTGTTGTACTTGCAAAATCAATTAAGTAACTGTTGTTGTCCTCCATTTTCGTGGCACTATAAAATCATTATAACCAAGAATATATAGGTATATTTTTCCCCCTTGTGCTTCCTTTCATTTTTTTGCTTGCATGCAGAAAGCCAATATGTAACAACCCAAATGCATGCTGAGTTCTGAATGAGATTGATTACAGTTGCAAAACATTAAATATTAAATGCCAAAGGGCTACTTCCAGTAGTCCTCCTTTTCTCCAAAGATTGATGTCTTAAATGGGGCTTTGCAAACAGGAGTTTTAAATGATCTATGGAGCAGAAGTGAAAATGTTTTCAAAGCTGGTGTGTACCTAAAACTATCCTGAAACCTTTAATGTTATGGTTAAGTATTCTTGTCATTTGAATTTCATTGCTTGCCATAGGGGTGAGATGGAAGAGTGGATATTTACAGAAACTGTGCAAGTGATAAAAGGAGCTGCCTGACTTTGTCTTCTGCTTTGTATGTTTTAGTACTTATGTACTTTAGTACCAGCTAATTTGAATAAGCTCTGCTAGTCACATGCAACATATGGAGCCAATGCCAATTTTTTATAATGCTGCATTACAAATATACCCACCAGCTGAGAAGTGTGAGAGAGAGAGCTCTGCTTTTCCTTAACCAACTGTCTTCACAGAGAGTTGCAAGGGGAGTACTGCTTGCCCCTCAAATGAGAAATCCCATTTCACTCCATCTCTGTAGTCATCTCATCTCTTTCTGTAGCATTTTGAGGTACTAGTCTGACCCTAGTTTTCAGGACCACTTGAGGCCTTGCAAGTACTGGTCCTTTACAAGAAAGGACTGTAAAAATGGCGTCATAAAGTTTGTTTACATTGAGTTGTGATCAGATATTCTCAGTTTGAGAAAAAAGTTTTCAGATCTTGTTTTTGTAGGTATTCAGAAACTAGGGCTAAA
Organism: Callaeas wilsoni; assembly: GCA_013398955.1. Classification (NCBI taxonomy): domain Eukaryota; kingdom Metazoa; phylum Chordata; class Aves; order Passeriformes; family Callaeidae; genus Callaeas; species Callaeas wilsoni. Next base: position 93,445 of record VWPU01015703.1, on the reverse strand, counting down.
GGGACACAGTCTGAATTACTATTTTTTAAGGGTTTTGCAGGACTCATACTTATCATCAGTTAGATTCTACAGTCAGTTTTTCACCTGCAAATCCAAAGGAAGATCGTACTCTTGCAGCTGGAATTTCATTAACAGTGCTGTTTGTGGTGTGCTGCAGAGTGAAGTCAAGCTCACTGTCTTATAGGTGAACATGTTCTGAAGTGCTAATTGGAGTTTAGAAAAGAGCTTAGCAAAAGCTTATTAGAGTCAATAGAAATACTTCCATTGTCATCAGATTAACCAGGTTTGATTTTTGGAATATGCTGCAAAAGCCGACCTATTGAGTTAGCAGTTGCTGCTTTGTAAATCCCCTTTCCTCCCAGTCCCAGATAATGAAGTTCACACTATAAAACAAAACAAAGCCAGTTTCTAAGCCATGGATAACATATGGAGCTAAAAAGTCTTCTTTAATAACCCTATGCTGAAGTAGTGATTGTTGCCATACATGGTAAGATGAAGCATTTATAAATGTCAAAGACAGGCATTTGCTGTGTGTAATTTCCATATTTGCAGGGTAAGTAGGGTCACTGGAGCACCTGTTAATTATGAGTTTATATCTCTCCAAAAAGCAGATAAATAACTTCTTTGCCATGGGCACAGCGAGGTTGTAGAAGAGCAAATACATGCAGTGCCTTTATCTGCAAAGTTGGCAGTGATTGATGCTTTCACTTTTCTCTTGCCTGTGTGTGTATCTGGATCACAGGAAAACAAGTGTCCAGTGGGATATTGGGAGTTGATTGCAGTGTCTTTTGAATGACCTGTGGATCACAAGGATCTGGAAATCTTTGTGATACCTAAAAGAAGGTTTAGGGGGTGATGAGGGTTGACATCCTAATAAACCAAAAATTTCCTGTAAATTTTAAGTTTTGCTTGAAATTAATTTTCATCATTCAAACTTTCTTTGTACTTTAATCTTGATTAACTTTGCAGGAGTTTTAAATACATTCCTCTTTTTAATCTTCTAGGTCTGTGTTAATATCCATCCACGTCTGAATATTTTCTGAGGCTCCTATTGCTCAGCATTACCTTTCTCATACCCTGCTTTTATTCTTTCTTCTGATATTCCTTTCCATTTTAGGAGTATGGAATATAAGACACAATGTGTGTGAAAATGCAAACACTTAACTTTGTGTGCTGGGGAGGAATCCCTAAATACCTGTTTATTTTCTTGTCTCCAAGTAGAACTGCAGATGGTACTTTTCAAACAGAGCATGGAGTATATAGTATTTCCCTCTTTCCCAACGTGTGCTTGTTTCTAGGCTCTTTAACAGTGACTATTTTAGATACCCTCTTGGCCTAGCTCTCATATACTCTATCAAGGTAATTATAAATTGAATTATTCTAATATATGTTCTCATGGTGTTTGACAGGACTATAGTAACTGCACTTAAATGTATTTTCAGGTCTTATTATCCTTGTATTTGATTTTTGGAATGTAGAAGTTCTTTGCAACCTTTACGTACTAATTAAGAGTGCTCAAGCCAGAATACAAACAGTAGGCTCTAATTAAAAAAAAAAGAAGGGTGAAAAAGGAAAAAAGATAATTAAAGTTTTCAATTTGAACAGAAGAGTTACTAATACTCACGTGAAATAGGTCATAGGATTATATTGGTAAGATATTTTCACTGAAGCTTAGAAGGGGTGGGTTTCTAGAAAAATAAAGAGTATCATGGTTCAGTTGCTGTAGCAGTTCAGTGCTGCTTCCTGCAACAGTTTGGATCATCCATTCCATAGTTTGGATCATCCTTTTAACCGGTGTCTCTGGAGTTAGTGTGATTTTGAAATGAGTGGTGGGTTCTGGAGATTTTTCATTTTGCTTATTGCTCAGTTGCTTCAATTGTGAGCTGCTGCTTGATGTTGTCATTTGTGAAGGAAACATTAACTATAAATAATGTGCAAGTGTCCTTTTCTTTTGCAGTTCAGTGATGTCAGCCATGTACTGTGATTTTGCTAATAACAATGAGATCATTTGGGGTTTACTCTGTGTAGCATCACTTTTCTCAGCATACAGAGAGAAATCTTAGCATCACATTTCAGTAATCCTTTTTTTCCTAGATACCCCATTTCTGCTCCCAATCCTAATTTATTCCTGCTCCACGTTGATTGAAGGTGACTCGTGTGAGCTCATGAGGCTCCTGTAAAGGCCAGACTCAGCTAGGATGTTACACCACCACTGCCGGAGGAACCCTGAGCTACAGGAAGAGTTGCAGATCCAGGCTGCCGTGGCCGCTGGCGATGTTCACACCGTGCGCAAGATGCTGGAGCAGGGATATTCTCCAAATGGTCGGGATGCCAATGGCTGGACCTTGCTTCATTTCTCTGCAGCAAGAGGCAAGGAGAGATGTGTCCGTGTTTTTCTGGAACATGGAGGTGAGTTGCCCACAGAGAAAAATCTTTATACTCATCTGACACCTTTCTATCCCAATTTCCACTGCAGGGCTTTCCAGCACTGATTAGATATCAAAATACTTGCAGTTATCTTTTGTAATTATTTTTTATTCTTTTGTTCTTAATCTCTGTTTATTTCTGAGGCATACTCTGTGTATGACATCACAGATTAGCTTTATATCTTATAACTTTTCTTCCCCCCAGCATTGCTTAGGAATTGTTCAAGGACTGAATAAGCATTACGAAAATAGGGCAGAAGGACTCATTATAAAATGAAATGCACTCACAGCACTCACTACAGGCTTTTCTTCTCTGTTAGGGGGTATTATTAGAGGAAGGCAGGTCCTTGAATTGAAATCGTAAGGAAGTTGGTTTCAGAATTCTAAAGCAAGTTAACCGGTTGCATTAAAGACTAAGTTTAATATAGGCTTTAACAGAATCTGCTAAACTTTGTGAAAGCAGTCCTCTTTGTGCAAGGACTTTAGTGTCAGCTAATCCAGATAAGTTTACAGCTCTCCTGCATCCAGCCATGATGAAGCTTTATTTCAAGAACTGAGTTTTGTTGATTTAAGTGATACTCATGTGGGTGATGATTATTATCCCTCAGGTGGTACAGTCAGAATTTCTCATTGCTTTATCATCTTCCAAGGCCACCTGAAGTTTTAGAAAGGCATAGTCCTAATCTTTTAAAGTGGTACTGGAGAGGAAATCAGATGTTCTCCATCTGATCAGTGCTCTTAAAGAACAGCATCCTCTATTCCAGCACTGTTCTTACCAAATGAATTACGAATGAAGATGTTTGCAGTCCCAAGGAAACTGAAATGATCTTTCTGCTGCTTTGTGTCTCTGAAGCCATATGGGCTCCTTGTGTCTGTCACAGTGTTTGTCAGCTGTGTGGATCATCCTGAAAGTGGAGTGGCATTAACGGGCTGTGGTAGTGGCGCAATCAGTCATTTGTTCCTGAAGAGCAGTGGTGAAATACAGCCTGAGCAACTGAACCCTGTGGATGCACCTACTACAGACTATAACCACATAAAAAGGTCAACCCCCCATGTCCTTATTGGAAGGAGGAGAAAAGCTACTAAATTGCCCTAATCTATAACTTTAAGTTCAACTTTTTAGATTTAATAAATGCAGATAATCTCAAACCTTCAGTTTGATAATTCAAAAGTTCAAGGCTTTAAGTCACATACTTTGCTTTTAACTTTTTATCTGTGAATTTAAAGATGATAAAAAACTCCAATCCTTTCTGTATTCCTATATATTTTCATTTTATAGGTTTTGATATTACATAGCTGCTGATGCAGTGGTTTGTTTTCATTTTTGTTGTTACTCTTTCCCACACAAAGTACCAGCTGAATGTGATGCCTCATGAAAACTGCCTGTAATGAAACACCTTGTCCTGAGGCAGCTTCGAGTTGAATCACTGGGATGAGAAAGTTGAGTAACAAATAGTGTGAGGGTTAGTCATCCACGGCAGCTTTCCTGCAGCTGAGCCTCGCTCCCAAAAATTGGCACTGCCTGGTGCTTTGCCTCGTTTTCCCTCGAAACAGAGGCATAAAAATAATGAGTATTTATCACATAATAATGTCACAAATGAGTTATTAAGCAGTGAGTGAGGTGACTCTTACAAGCTGAGTTAATCATGCCACCCTCATGAAGGAGAGGTTTGTGTCTACCTATTCTCACGTGGTCTCTACTTTTCTCCCGCTGGAGTGGATTGTTTTGCTGCTGGTGCTTAATCCCTGTGGAACAAAAAAAAAGATACTGGGGTGAAGGAAAAAGTCCTTTTCTGGTGTGAATCTTATGGTAAAATAGAGAGTATTGAACTATATATTGGTAATAAATTGACAGTAAGAGGGAGTGTGTGGAATTCTGGAGGAAAGAGGGAACTGAGATGGGAAGGAAGGGGCAGCTGCTGGTGGTTGTGGCTGTCTCGAGGAATGATGGAGCTTAGCAGAGCCGGGAATATTTTCATAGGGAAAATAGGAATGGGAAAACCACAGTGGGCTCTTGCTGAGGGTAGAGTGCTGTGCCTCAGATCTGAGATCCTGGAAGGCTCCCAGCATAGCCTGCTAGTGGGATGGAGGGTGAGTTGGGCTAATAAAGGCTGAGAAGGAATCTGGTCACTGACCTGGAAATAAAAAGTAGATTCTTGGGGAGTCATGACCTGTCCGCCTCCTGCTTTTGCTTTTTCTCTTCCATCACTGCTCACCAGCAAAGAAAAGAGCCAGAGGACAGTGTTGTGCATGCAGATTGGCTGATTTGAGTGGAGGTGGTGGAACAGCAGGAAGCTTTTTATTATCTGCTGAGGAAGGAGACACAGATAGATGGGGAAAATGCAGAAAAAACAGTCCAGACTAAAGGATGAAGCTAGCAGAAATACCAGCTAGACACAGGGGGGATAAGTCAGATAGCAAATATTGTTTAGCAACTGGCAAAATGCAGAAAGTTCATCATAACCATGGAGAAACTTAGTTTTCATGAGAAGCAGTAAATTTGACTTTCTTAATGTATTCATCTCATTTTATTAAAGTGAAGATTCTATGAAGCCAGCTCTTCCCACCTATAGAAACGATCTGGAGTCACAAAGCAACATCAAAACAGAGAGTATAGTTTTTAGTAATCTTGGGTTTTTGTGTAACAAACATTTTTTCCCTTTAGTGTACTTTTAAAATTTTTAATGTGATGTACAGAGACAGACAATCCAACACTGGATAAGAAATATGTTTTATTAATTCCCAACCACCACTATTAATGTTACAACAAGCTGAAGTCTTGGAAGTGTCTAGTTAGCTGTCCCTTGGTGATACCTTCTCAGTATTAACTGAGCAGTTTCTGGTTATTCATATTAAAATGAAGAAATAATTCACTAAAGCTCCTAGGAATGAAATAGTAAGAGAAAGTAGCCAAGCAGCCGTATTTATTTATTTTTAGTCTTGGCTTCAAGGTATCTAAATTTTAGTAAGGTCAAGCAGAATCTGGGAGGATCTAGAGAATGCCAAATGCTCACCCCCTCTTAAGCTCCTAAAGGATTTCTGTCTCTGAACAGTAATGCTTTCCTGGACATCTTCTGTATCAGTGTTATCTTAGGAAATTCAAAACAGAAGCTGTATGTAGCCATGCTTCTAAACCTTGTGGTCAGAATTAAGCCCTAGCTGAGGGAAATAAGCTTGAAATAATAGAAGTACTCTATGAAGCCCTAAGCATTGCTGAAACACTGCTTTCTTGGCTTCCCAAATTACTGTGATAGAGTGACCTAAGGAAGGTGTCAAGGAAAAAGGAAAACTGTCCCACTGAGCTGTAAATTGAAACTCTGAAATATGAGTCTTTTATTTATAAATCTATATATCCTCTAGATTACAGTATTACAAAAGAGTTTTATTAACAGTGGACTTCAAATAACTAGCTTAGGTGCCCGACTTTCACATGAAATAAAATAATCTCAGTATCATTCAATGCTATAGATTTTCCACCTCGAGTGAGCTTGATTGCAGTAATTGGTACCCTTGATGAGGTGTTCAAGGTTTCTGCCATTGTATTTTGCCTTATATTTAAGAACATTAGAAGTGTCCAAATGCAGTCGTTCATGTTTCTACAATCTGCTCTCCCCACAAGAATTGGAAGCTTGGAATGAAAGAATTGTTTGACAGTCAGGATGGAGATGAGATAAAGAACCGTTGGCAAGTGCTGGCTTAATCCCTTTCTAGCTAAAACTGCCAGGTAGTTTTTACCCCTCTGCAGATTCTAAAAGGTAAGCTGAGAGTCATTCCCAATTAATTTTTACCTTGCTCATGTTCCAGGGGGAGAAACTTACTTTACAACGTGATACCAGTACTGAAGCCTTTAAAAAAACTCAACCAAACAAAACCCCCAGAACAGCACAAGCTCTTTAGGCACCATCAATTGTGGGGTGTTACTTTTGCTAAGACAGGGACCGAGTGGATGGAATTTGTAGGCAGGTCCAGCCTCTGCTAAAAGCCCTTGTGAAGTTCGGAAGTTTCCCAGGAGGTGGCAGCAGGACATTGATGGAATAGCAACAGACGTTCCGATCCTGTTAAAATTGTTTCCCTAATCCAGAGGCATACTGTTGGCTCACTAGAAATCCATAATCTTAATGGGAATTACAGTGTATTTTCACGAGTTTTTTCTAACGGGTTTGTTATGGAAGGGTTGGTTGTTTGTGTTGCTTGGTTGCCCAGCTGTGAGGCTTTATTTCCTATCCTTCTTAAGATACTTCTCTTACATGACTTAATAAATTTTTGGTTCCCTTTAGTGGTCAAAAGCAATGACATTTTGGGAGTAAGGAAGGTGTGGAAAGGTGCTTAAAACTATAGCTAAAAGGCAGCCTTATGCTGCAAGGAATTTGTTGGGTTTGGATTACAACAGCCAGTATAAAAGTGCATATAGGTGTACCTATGAAAGTTGGGCCACGTCTGCTGGAATTTGGAAATGGCATTGATTAAACAGGCTCGTGGCAGTGACCTGTACCTCATTTGGGGATAGAAATGATGCTTTGCATGACTTATGCACTGTGAGAGAGAGAAGGTACAACTCGAACATGATTTCTTTTTAAAGTCTTTTTTGGTGGAAAACTGCTCTGCCTGCTGCTGTCTCCTTTCCTTTATGTCCATCTTCCTCCCCAATTCTGCCCTTCAGATTGTATCATCCCTCTGTATTTTAATTCTCATGCCTGTGCTACCCACTTTATTTATCACTACTCAGACTTCCATGTAGAATAGTCTGAGCAATGTGAAGAAAGAGACCCTGGGAGCAGCATCACTTTGAAATATTATCTTTGTGTGGGTTGTGCTGATTCTTTGCTGCATTTTGGGCATGATCACAGTGCAGGTTAGGAACCACGTGTTCAGTCACTGACTGCATTTTCCTGCCGAGCTGTGGGTGCTTCATCCATTCCTTTAGCTCAGGTTAGTGTGGTTTTACAGAGCACTGAAACTTCTGCTTTCCACAGAAGACCGGGAACGCTCTCACTAGCAAGGGACTAAACTTTCCTTTATCTACCCCTTACTTCTGTGTTTATTCCTATTCTGTGCACTAGAGGCAGTTCTCACATCTTATTTCTCTGTGTAGTCAGGCTGCATTCATTTGTATGTTGGATTTTTTTTTTTTTTGTTAGTTTGTTTGTTTCCTTCCTCTCCATTTTCTCTTTACATTTAAAAATATCCTTAAAGTTGCTGCATCAGCTTTGCAGCTGTATTCTGTACTCCTTCCTTCCAGTCTTTTCATTTTGGTGTGATGTCTGCCTCGGTGTTATCTGGATATGATCACAGTGGTTGGGAAGCTTATTCCTGTTTTGTGTTTGCACCTTTGTGTGTTCAGGTGTGTTCAGGCTAGAGTAATCTGCAATTAATATTGTATATTAAACTTAACTTAGAACAGGTCTTCTGGTGCAGGTGGTGTCTAACTTAGGTTGGGAAAGTATTCTGCACTGGTGTTTGTACCTTTTAGTGTCCAACAGCAGCACCTGTGGATGGTGGAAGGAGAAACCCCACAGCCTGGCTCGCTCTCTAGCTGAGAAATGGCACCTTGCCTTGGGGAATTAATTAGTCATTTGCTGTACAGGTTTGGGTGTCCTGAGGAAATTGGGTAAATTGATTGGATTATTTTAATTTTTAAATTAATAAATCAGTCTGAGTGTTTGTGCTGTGTGGAGGGGAAGTAAATCTGTAATTACCTGTACTCTGCACTAACAGTTTATCTGACTCCTTTCAGGAGTGTGTTTCTACATTCTTAAATTTTTGTAAAACTATAAATTCAGAACAGATTCTAAACAGATTCATCATCTATGAAAAGAGACTTTATCAAGATAATCTAAAATAGCATATATCCTACATGCTTTGGAAATCCTGCAGACCACAGAGAAACATTTTACCTAATACAGCATTACACCCTAAAAACAATACAATGCTGCCAGACCACAAAACATCCGCAATTTGGGACAGCAGATGTTTCTACACATGCTTCTTTTTAAGACCAAGAAGCAACACAAGGGAAAATAAAAAGTTGAACATTGAGAAAGAAATGTAATGTTGCAGAGCTGGAGGAAAACTGGATGGACAGAGAGGTTTGAGTAATTAGTAATTAATTCCTAAGAGTGCTAGGAAGATGTGGAAAAGTATTTGTCAAATGGAAACATATGTATGCGAAAGAAAATTTTTTTTGTAACTTGTTCTTAAATACAATTTTAACTTTCTCTTAAAAATAGCATTTTCATGAAAGCAAGAATTAGTTTGAAGTACAAAAAATCCTGTCATGCTTTGCCTGGAAAGACTAGCAATTACTGTTTGATTTTTTTTCAATTTTTTTTTTTTTTTTTTTTCAGCACCGGATTACCGTAACACCTTCTAATTATTTTTAAATTTTATTTTAACTTCAGCTGATCCCACAGTTAAGGACTTAATTGGAGGCTTCACCGCTCTGCATTACGCAGCCATGCACGGCCGGGCGAGGATCGCGCGCCTGATGCTGGAATCTGACTACAGAAGTGACATTATTAACGCCAAGAGCAACGACGGCTGGACTCCCCTGCACGTCGCTGCTCACTACGGCAGAGACTCGTTTGTCAGGCTCCTCCTGGAGTTCAAGGCTGAGGTTGATCCGCTCAGTGATAAAGGTACTACACCACTCCAGCTGGCCATTATCCGGGAGAGGTCAAGCTGTGTGAAAATCCTCCTGGACCACAATGCCAACATCGACATTCAGAATGGTTTCCTGTTACGATACGCTGTGATCAAAAGCAATCACTCGTACTGCCGAATGTTCCTCCAGAGAGGGGCCGATACAAACTTGGGGCGCTTGGAAGACGGACAGACACCCTTACACTTGTCTGCTCTTAGAGATGATGTGCTTTGTGCACAAATGTTGTATAATTACGGAGCAGACACTAACACAAGGAACTATGAAGGACAGACCCCACTGGCTGTTTCAATAAGTATTTCTGGAAGTAGCCGACCCTGTCTGGATTTCTTACAAGAAGTGACAAGTATGTATGTAAGAGAAGTTAATCACAGGACACAATGTCCTCTAAAAACCTTCTTTGAATTTAGCCCCAGAAAAAAAAAAATGCTTTCTCTCTGCCCCTTGATGCTATTTAAATGCACTAGAAAATTTCTGGGAAGGTGAAGGGATTGTGATACTGGGAATCTCTTACTTGGCAAAGGTGCTAATGTTAAGTGTACTTCATTTAAATTAGTTTTATTTAGATATCTACAGGAAGCATTCATTTTAAAAGAGTGAACTGTAAAATCTCATTTTATTTCTGGCCTTAGCACGTAAGATTTTTGGGTTTGGTTTTGTTGTTTGTTTAGGGGTTTTTTAGTGTCTTTCGTTTTGCTTTTTTATTGCCATGCAAATCCTCGGCAGTTGATGGCTTTTTCATCTGCACTACAGCTAGGGCGGAAAAGAGCTTTGGCTGCTTTGTGTTCTCCCACATTCTCTCCTTCCCTCCCCTAAACCAGACAACAAAATGCCACAGTTCATTCCTGCAACTTGAAGGGATTTCATGTGCTATGTAGCTTTGATTTGATTTTGTTGATGTCTTTGAAATATGAGAGATTTTAACTCATCGTGACTTCTGATATTTAGAAAAAGTTTTGGGCTCCTAATATCCGGATCACTTTAGATTACCAGTTTTTGGTGTACTAGATCTACTGAAAGTTTTCCTCTCTCAACATGGAATGCTGTACTAATGTTTCATAATCATAGTATTGCCTGAAGCATTTAGGAACTGCTGATTAGCATTTAGCAGAGTTTGCCAATTCAAACATGTTAAGATGGCCTGATAAATTATCATCCAACTAGACTGATCTCTGCACTACAGAGCATGGGGTATTTCATATATCCTTTTTTTTTTCCCCTATAGCTCTTTTTATTTTTTTGAATGTGGTAATTTTTTAATGAGAATTAGACAACTTATATACTCTGTAAAGAAACTGAAAGTCAGTGTGGGCTGGAAGTGAATCAGCTGATTCAGTGTCAGTAGCTGACACAAATAAGCATTTGGAATTTCCTTTCTTTTTCTATGATTCGTGGTGTTGTTTTTGCTCATATCTGAAATTGAAAGAGAATTTCTGGAAAGGTGGCAGTTGATAATACGAAATACAAGCAATTAAGCTATTTTGGTTTAATTTGCCTGCCCCTTCTCATTCAAACACATTTCTTCCTGGTTTCCTTTTTGGAAGCCTCTCACTATATAGTTGCAGTGTCAGGGGTTTTAGGAGATGATATAATATCCAGACTTGCAGTTTTTCAGTCTTAGGATGTATCAGTAATCATGAAGGCTTAGGCTGCTTCCATGTTTCCTCAGTGTCTAAAGACCAATGGAAACGGTACTGTAACTTTCAGTTTGCAGATTCCATACCTTAAAGGTTTAATGTTTAGTGAGAAGTAAATTCTGCTACAAAAAAAAAAGTAGCTTTAATTTGTGGCCAGTGTAACAGTGTTGGAACTATCCCAGCTTTGTGCTGTTGGAGGGAGAACTGGGAAAACAGTGCTGACAAAAACAGTTGAGCTCTGTGCTTCTGAGCAAAGTAATTATCAATATATGTTTACAAACCACTGTAAACAAACTCTGCTGCCCTTTTTATAAATATCCAAACACTGTCTTCCCTGCTTTTCCTGAATAATTGCTTTAATAAGAAGCTGTGTGAGAGATGAGATGGATAAAGAGCAAGCTGGCATTTTGGTAGTGGAGTTCCCAGTTAAGTCTGACTGCACAGGGAATTGTTGAGATCTCGTGCTGTAGCACTTTGGGGAAGAATCTTGCTTATGAATCTACTGCAATATGTATTTTCTAGAAAAAAAAGGTACAAAATTTTTAGACAATTCTTCTATTGGAATTTTTCCTGAAACTGTTCTGTGACTGGCAACAGTGCCTTGTTCGTGGGGCTTAACGGGAATTTCTAGTTTGTTTATTTGAATCTTATACAAAGTGCTTTATATCAAAATCCATAGCTGTAAGTTTTATATGCGTGTCTGAAGTTTTGAAGAGTATGTTTGATAGTGAAACAGGAAATAGTTTTTATTTTTACAGTAGATTAGTATTTTTAAGGCTAAAGATTAATAGATATAAATTATGAAAGTCATCAAACCGATCTGTGTCTTCAAGTGAAAGCGGTTGCATGCTGCATATAAACAGGATACTATTCAGTAGTCTACATGTAAGATGTGAGTAGCTATTTTTTTTTATACTTGGAAAACGTATTTGTACAGTTTCAGTTTCTCAGAAAACATCATTTGTGAATTTCTTTTTGTTTTGGTAGGTATTGTAATCGGTAATAATGGCAGCCTTTAGCCCAGGTCCCCGGTTGGGAATAACAGGCAAGAAACCAAGCTCTCAGAAATACTCAGTATTGGCCCTGAGAGTCTGCAAGAAGATATTGGATTTTGGGGTTTGACCCTGAAGGTCTGATATTCTTCCTGGTTACAGGTAGAGATTCCTTTGCTCCTAGAATAATTCCAAGAGGAAGTTATTCTATAGTTGTGTTTCAGTTTTTAAGCACAAAGCTGGAAGTTAGGAACAGCAAGAGTTTTTGACCATGAGTCTGCTGTTGATTTGGTGTTCAGACTTGTGTGTTTTTCTTTTTCCTCTCTCTCTTTTTTACAATACAAAAATAAGCAAAGTCTCCCTGGGGAAAAAAAAAATATTTAAGATGAAAACTGCTCAATGATTTTATTCATCACCTTCCTTTTCCTTATCTGTGTTAGACTTTCCTATTTCAAAAAACATTTATTGGCAGCCACCATAGTACCTAAGATCATTTGATAAAGAGTTGGTTTGGAGCAGTGTAAATGCTTCAATTTGCACATGGTCTGAACCTGCCTCTTCAGGAGTGTTAATGTGTTATCTTGGAATGCACTAATGCAAATTAAAATAGAGATGCATGTATAGAGTATATATGTAGATAGAGGTACATGGAGACTTTTATTGGTAGTGTATATATTTATAAAATTAGTGTGCAATCACAGCCCTGGATGAAATTATTTATTTTGAAGTTGAATGAGATTTGAGAATATTAAAACTTACAAAACGAATGTGGGAGGTAGAAAAAATGCAAGTGTTAGAAAAATACATAAGGGCTTAAATAAACTTTGAGATACTAAAAATTCAATTACGTTCTTTAAAAAACGGAATTTTTAAAAAGCCTGGAAGCTTCCCCCTCCTTTAATTGAATCTGTGAGGAGCTGGGTGAGCTGCTGGTCTGTGTCGAGGCACAGAGCTCAGGAAATGATCCGGCCGGAGCAGTGTGATGTGCCTGGTGTGGCAGCAGGTATCAAAGAGCTCAGCTCAGATCTGGAACAACACCTAAAAGTCACCCAGTGAATTTAACTACAAATGTTTCAGCTGCATTCCTTTTTTAAATTTTTCAAAGGGCAGATCTTTGGCTTTGACTAGAGAGTATAATTTTGTGTTTAAATTTATATAGCGCTGTAAATGTGCAGAATAACTGAGACAGAAGTTCTCTTAAGGAAATCCTTATACATCTTTTGTCTCTATCCCTTGGCTAAATCAAGATAACTTTTTGCTAGAATTTTTTTTAAAACTGGAAGAACATTTTAAGACGTGTCTCTCCTCATAGTTTTAACTTTTATGAATACAGAAATGTCATAGTGAATTACGTAGATTTCTGCATTATTTTATTACGTGAATAATTGCAAAGGAAATGGTATTTTCATGTTTGTAATAACATAGGAGACCTTTACTGGAATCACAGGCTTTACTTGTTTCCTTGGGTGCTGCTGGAAATCTTGCCGTGATGATTGAGGTCTGCTTTGTCATCCAGTTACACAGGGAACTAGGATAAGGGGATTATTTTATAGTTTTCTGCTCTACAGTTGGCTGTTTATATGAAGTAGTTGAATCATATTGTGTATCTATATACAGTTATTTACTCTGAAAGAATTTTTTAAGATGCCTTTAAAAAAAAAAGAATTTATATGTGGCCTTTAAGGCACAGCCATGCTCTACTCCCATTTGTGCACCTATGCTGTACTCTGCAGAAATAATTTAAAAATAGAATAACAATGCATCCTAAGCCTGGCTTGATGTTCAGAGCACTTTACTTACTGTCTCCTAAAAATAGATAAACATTATGGTATTGAAATTCTTAGCTGAATTTCCATAGCAATTTCAGTGAGACTGAATTTACAGAGATGTAACAAAATTTTTTTAAAAATACCTTTGCAAGCATATTCAAATCTTAATTTCATTAGTAAATACACCTTTTCAGTATAACATTGAGCCTTACTGACATTCTGCTTTTTCATATATGAATTTTCAGTCCAAAATAGACATCTCCCTGGTACATCATTTCAGTGCCAGATAGACTGAAATTTAATAGGCATCTAAAACTCATCGTGTGGAATTATTTTTCAGAGACCAATGAAAACATATGTCAGGCTCAGACATACTAGCAGAGGCATACCGAACGCAAAATTAGATCAGAACTTTTAAAATAACTTGTGTGATGTCCAGTTAAAAAGAATCAAAGCTCCCTGTGTCCTGTCGAGCTGGATTTGGGTTGGAGGAGTTTGTCCACGCTCTCAGTGAACACTCTGTAATTCTACACTCAGCCCTGCATGTCTCATACTAATATTTTAGACCTGTCAATTTTTGATATTAGCTTTTTCTGATGTTTTGAATGCTGGAAAAACAGATATCCTCTCCAATTATTCTGCTGTTGTTTTTTACAGAGCACTAGCCAGTGCATTTCCTAAACTTTAGACGTATTGCAACGAGCAGCCGAATTCCCGTTCGGCTCAGCCTCTCATTTCCTAGGTGATCCCAACCTTTCCTTATGATCCTGTTTTTGTGCATCTTCCCCAGTGTGTTTCGTGGCTGGTGGGTGTGAGTTTCCAGTTGATAAGTTCAATTCTCTTTTTCATTCCCCCCCCCAAAAAAAACCAGCCAACAAATTCAGAACTCAGTTTAATTGCTGGCAGTAGCTGCATTCCTTCACTGCTGTGAAATGAGGGATGGATTTAAGGGTTTGCTGCAGAAATAAATCGTTTTCCTGATATTCTAGAGGAACTGAGCTGCTGCCAGCATACATCAGCCTGGTTTCAACATATTTTGTAGAACGTTTCAAAAGATTTTTATTTTTAAGTTCCCTTTGTAGCTAAAAAGAAATTACCAAATGGTTTCTTGCTACTGTTTTCAGCCTTTCAGAATTCCCAGGAGGGGCAGAGGCTCAGTTTGAGAAATACCACTCTAAGGTTTTTTAGAGAGATGCATTCATACTGTAGAGAAAACTGTGGGCGGCTTCTGAAATATGTTACTGATGTTATTTTTCATTTTTTAATTTCTTCAGAAACAGCCTGTCCACTTCAAACCAATGACACTGTTTGCTTTAAAAGTACTTTTCTTTTAGTAGTTAGAACAATACATCAGAGGGGATCTTCTTGCAGCCTACAATGTATTAATTTCAGTTATTCCCAAGTTTTCTCTTGGGCAACAGAAAGGTCAAGTCATTATTTTTGCATTGTATTTTTACATGTATTATTTTGCTCTGTGTCTGCAGTGCAGTAAAGAGGTAGGGATTCCCCTTTTCCAGCTTTACAGTACTGGATGAAAGTCCCCAAAAAGCAGTGTTGTCAGAGGCATCACAAATATGCCTTAATGGTCCTTAAATAAGGACTTATTGGGTGAGTTAGTGTTTTATTTCTTGTGGAGCACTGTCTGCAGAGGGAAGGCACAGGTATAAACAGAGCAGTTTCAACAGTGACACAGTTCTTGGGACAGGTAGCAAATCCTAAATGGAAGTTTTGTCTGTCTCTGGGATAGAACAGCAAACTCTCAGATATCATACCAGATAAATCTTGAAAGTGGAAAAAGGAAAGGAATGGAGTTTTGAGTGGAAATTCAGATTAATTGTAATAATTTCTTGCTGTTAAAACATGCTTTTTTTTCCTTTACTTTACCAACAAAGGCTGATCTCTTAATAATTTAAAAGGCTCGTTTCTTTATTCAAGTAAAATAATTATTTAGATCACGGAAAGCTCAGAAACTTACTTTGTTACCAGCTGAAGAACTGATTTAGGAAAATGCTTGAATTCTATACTTACTGAAGTCTGCTGCATCTAGATTTTAAAAAAAGCCAAAAAGCAATTCCTCTCGATCCTTTAAGCTCTTGCTTTACATTTCTTCTGTTTGGAAGAAGCTTTTCTGTCGGGTTTGGGACACTGTACACAAGAATTGCATTGGTGGCGATTTCTGCTTTCCCTTCCAGCAAAGAGCACAAGCTCTGGAAGGCAAAAGATGAACCAAACACCTTTTTCCTGTAATGAATACCACTAATTTATTTGATTACTGCTTTAAAGTCTGCAAAATGAATTGACTGCAGTATGGTATGATTTGGTGAACACATGAACAAATCCAGGATACCAGCAGCGAGGTGGCCCTTTGAGGTGGATCAGGGATGTGTTGGAGGTTTTTAAGGTGATCAGTAGTTTTATGTCGCTGTTTTGCATGATAGTGGTAATTAGGCCAATCGTACCTTTCATGTTTGTGGGGTTTTTTGTTTCTTTCTCTTTTAATTCTCTTCCTTTCCAGCTTATTTGCCTAAACAACTTCCCAAACTTGTGATGCAGGATATAACCAAAGTTGCTACTTCCTAATCGTTTTTAAAGAGAACTTTATTCATCATTTAACTTGTCTTACTTTGCCAAGTTACTAATAACATTTTTCATTTGCCAAACTAAGGTTCACTGACATCGGTCCGTAATCCTTTATTTTTTTTCTTTTTCATTCAGATGCAACCAAGAATGAGTAAGTGTTCCAGACACCGTTTCTAATAAATCACAAATGCATTAATAACCCTGGAATTTGCAAGGCATGACCTAAGACACCAGCAGCCACTAGATGTAGCAACTGGTGCTTAACACTGGAAATGTCCATTGTTAACACATTCCCAGGAAATATTTTTTAGGCTTATCAGGGGAAAATGTCATACATTTGATAATCGGGTCTTTTTGAATTAACTGATGACCAATTTCTTCTGGGTATTTTAAGTTGTCTGTTCCTTTATGTTCTCAAAAACCACGTAGGATGTTAATTAAAAGGCATTTATTTCTGAAACCAGAAATCAGTGTCTCATAGCTGATTTATTGTGTACTCTATCACAGAAAATACACATAGTGCTCTAGTCCTTTATAATTTCTGATGCTGCTGTTTGCAGTGAACTTTTGAAGCATTGCATCTTTTATGAGCCCTATTTTAAAGCATCAGAACTATTTCTTTATCACCGTTAAGATTGCTTGGTTTCTTACCAAAAATAACTTTCCTTTCCCTAAACTTTGAACATTCAGCTGTTGTCCGAGTTGCCTAAATTCTTTCCTTCAGGTGGAAAAAAAAATTGCCGAGAAACCACTGATGGACAAAGTAACCACTGGTCTGTGTTCTAAGTCATGGATGAAGGCTATAACTAAAAATAAATTGACATTTAGGTGCTGATAAGTATAATAAAAGTATTTCCAACTTACATGAAGGGAACTCAAATTTTCATGTTTTTTGAATTTCAAACCTACTTTCTTTGAAAGCAGACTGAGACTATTTTCATGCATTACTTCTGCTGGCTTGCCCTGGATAATTTTAGTGCTTAAGATAAATCCCAGTGTCTAAAAATCCCTATCTGTCTGTCAGCCCATTTCTATAGATACCAACAGAAGCACCTACATTGTTCAGGGTGCTGAGTATTTTGAATTTGACAGTCATCAGGTACCATAACCAAGTCTTGGCTTGGAGGAAAAAAAAAAAAAGTAAAAAGAGGCTTACACAGTTAAGTCGATGATCAAAATATTGATTAGCACAGCTTTGATGTGTTACTGGAATAACTCCAAAAAAGCTGTAGCAGAATGAGGAAAAAGCACAAAGGCAGGCAGTTTGTTCAGAGGTTTGGAGTGGTTCCCATGTTGGGGGTTATTAACTGGAGTTTTCAGCTTTGGGAAGAGGTACCGAGCAGGAGTGGAGGATGGAGGTTTATATAAAGGTATGTAAAATTATGACTGGCATGGGAACAATTATTCATTATTTTCCTTGTAACTCAAAGAATGGCAGGCACGCAACAAAGCCATCAGGAAGCAGATCTAAAATAAATAAAATTACTTTGTAGTTTTCCAGCCAACGCCTAATTATATTGTGAAATTTGTTGCCACAGGATGTTTTGGATACTGAAAGTATGAATGGGTTCAAAAAACACTAGACAGATTCACAAAGGGCAAGCTATTCACAGCTATTAAAGACATAGATCTGTGTGCAATCTCTGGGCTAGGAAGGCCCAAAGGCACCAGTGCTGAAAGCTAGAAGGGTTTATTGGGGCAGGATTTCTCAATGGCTCTTGTTCTGCCCTTTTTCTCTTTCTTTCTTTCTTTCTTTCTTTCTTCCTTGGGATCCATTGCTGGGTGCATTCAGATACAAGACTTGATTAAATTTTCTGAGATTATTTTGGATAGAGGGACTAAAACCCAACTTGTTTCTCAAGGTGTTTGATTTTTGAGTAGTTGCCTGGTAAGCATGAGCTTGAAAGATAATTGATTATTTTGGAAAATCCTTCCCAGGAATGCTGAAGTTTGTGTGATGTCAGTAAAGTTTTTCCTTTGTGGACAGTGGTTAACTCGCATTTTCATCCCTTTCTTTTTGATGAGGGTTTGGGTGCATCCAAAGCATGAAGGCTTTATCTTTTCATTAGAAGGGAAAGAAAACCCCAGTCTTTAACTCTGCCACGTGATCTTGGAATAACTTTTATAAATCCTCACTCTCTAAGGAAACTTCCTAGTCCTGTTACAGCTGAACTTAGAAGTTTTTGTGTCAAGAAAAGCAAGACTGAGGGGTTTTTCCCCCAAGGATAGAAAAAAAATCCACAAAAAGCTAAATGGAGGAGTTCTGCTGTTCTGTAATGCATAAGCAGATGTTGCCACCTGGTGGGAATCCTCACATGGATGATATCACTTTACACTGGCATCAGTAAAATTATGTGCATGTAAAAATGTTTTTAGGAGTCATCTCTTGATTTCATTGAGTTCCTTAAAAAGGTATTAACTTTTTCTCTTGTAATTTTTCCCTTCCCTCTCCCTCTTAGGAAATAACAAACCCCTGTTGTTTTGCTGAGTAAATGATGTCTTAAAGTGCGTTTAAAATGTGATCATTTTATTTTTATGTGTTCCTTTTGTCTTTTCAGGACAGCCCAGAAACTTGCAAGATCTATGCCGAATTAAAATCCGTCAGTGTATAGGCCTTCAAAACCTCAAACTACTTGATGAACTACCCATTGCCAAGGTCATGAAAGACTACTTAAAACACAAATTTGATGATATCTGATATCTATGAAGAGAGGAACTCTGAGCAAGTTTAGTTCTATTCCAGATACTGAAGAGGCTTGTTGCCTTGCACAAAGTATATCCTATGCAAATTCTGATTTTTCTGTGAAGTCAGAAGGCAGGTATACACTTCCTTGGGTTTTTTATACCACACGCTAGAAGGTCTTAATTTTTGGTTTCTTGGTCCAAGTTTACAAGGTCCAAGCTTTCTATACAATACTGCATTTTAAAAATTGCTGTTGGTTTTCTGTTTGTTTTCACATTACGTGTGCAGACTTGCCATGGCGATGGAAGGCAGCCCCTCGAGGGAAGTGGTTGGTTTGAGTTGGCATGCTGAGCAATGATGCAAGAACATAAAAGTTTGGAAATCAAGGCACCAGTCCTGCGAAAGGATACAGATAGAGCTCCAGAGCCCTGTTTGTTGGGACCCCTGTCTCTGCCAGGTGTTTGTTTTTGCAGGACAGAGGGAAGAGTGGATAATCGACATGTCCTCGGGTACTGTATGGATATAATTTGGAAATTGAGGAAAAAAATGCAGTTACCCTGATGAGTCTGAGTGTCTATGCATTGGCTTTTTTTCGGTATTTTTCTTTTCCTAATTACTGTAGTTGGGATGCCCAGAAAATTCAGGCCCTCTTTCCCAGCATTCCCTGTTGAACGGGCAGCTGTTTGTAGGTCTGTTTTTACCAGTGACAGTACACTACAGAGAGGCATAGCCTCTGCATATTTGCATTAACTTAAGAGGAAACAAATTGAGATTTTTTGAAGCCAATGTGTTCTGTTGCTCATACAGTGCCTCCTGTGCAATAATCTCTCTGATGTATTTTCCCTTTATGTGTGATTGCCCCACTATTCCTCATTTAGTCTCAGTGCATTATTTGTGAGAGCAGGAACTGCTGCCTCACTGTAGTGTACTACAGAAATGATGCAGCAGTTGCTGTTCGTTATGACTCCCTGAATTTCATGAATGTATAACCTGCTTTATTTCACTTTCAGTTGAAATTTTATCTACGGGTTCTCAGCCAAATTATGTCCACTTTAAAAAAAAAAAAAAAGAAGAAATTGATCAAACCCTTTTGTTTTAAAAGCAATGAGGAGGGGGATGGTTTTGATTGCTCTGAAATTCAGTTTGTTTCCGGTTAGAGAGTGGGAAGTGCACATAAGTTATTAACAAAGAAGAAAAGTCCCACTGACATTGAAAGTTTAAAATTTGCAATTAAACTGACAGCAGAAACTGAGAGGAATGCTGAAATGTGGCTACTGAATGTGTCTTTCAAACCAGGTATTAAAAGATCTGTTACAGAGTTTTGTTTCTGATCGTAGGAAAAAAATAATTTCTTGATCAAAGGAAGATTGGGCCAAAATCTGCAGTTATTTCCCTCTCTTTATTTTCAAGGCATTACAGACTCAGCATAAGGTTCTTGCCAGTGTTCTCTACTTTTATTTTGGCATCTGCCTGGCTCCAAAAGAGCCCCTCTGATATCAGGAGTGCTTTTTTACCAATTGCACCAACCGAAGTGGGAGATGAAAGGAATGATGATGGCTTTTAAGTTTCACTCTGTCACTTTCAAAATACTGAGTATTAAAAATAGGAAAAGCAAGGTAAGGCAGGTAAACTCATATTATTTAACTCTGCTAGTTCCTTTGAATATTCGATAAGCCCGGACTGCAGCTCCCTGAGAATGAACATTATCACTGCTAATGGATGCACCGGAACCATGGCAAGCAAGGAGGATTATCTGTCCCTATTGTGCCTGGCATTGCCTCAGGTTTCCAGACAATAAGGGATTTTGGAGATTCATGGCTCAGAGGGTTGGGAATGGGGTGTTGAACCTTTTTATCTCCAGCTTGTGCCGGTTCAAGTCCAGCTGCTTGAGCAGTGACCAGAAGTTCATGTCTCGGCAGTGTGAGCGAGCGAGTCCACCCTAACACCCTGCACTGGGTTGTAGAGCTTGTAGTGCTTCCTCCTGGTTGGGTCTGTGGAGCAGGGACGAGCTGTGGGGTGTGAGCCTGAGCTCGGGTGCGTGGCTCGAGTCTCTTGGCTCCTGCGGAGGGAAGATCAGCCATTCCAATCCTTGAGCTCTCCAGTGCTGAGGCAGGGCAGACTGGCAGGTTTGAACACAAATCTTCCGTTTTCTGACGTGAAATCAGGATCTTAAAAGTGTTTTCTTTAAAGAAAAACAAAATGGACTTAGTATTGTTCACTACACTTGTAAGCTGGTCTAAACCGATGTCCTTCCCCACTGAATTTTTACAGTAATATTTTCTAAGGTAATCTAGAGTATATTTTAGTTGCAATCTATATTAAGGCAAATTATTTGTTCTGTCTGTTGCTGTGACTGAAGAAAATTATGAAAGACTTTGTTGGTAACAAGAATGCTATTTAATGAAGAAATGTGTAATTCCATTATTTATTGTTTGAGGTTTGTTTTTTGGTTATTTCTTTTAAGTAACTGACATCTAAAAGGGAACACACATATGTTTCAGGCCAGTAAGAAGCCTTTCTTTTAAATTAATTTTCATCCTCTCCTCTCCCCAGGGTGGAGGGAAGCCCTCACCCTTTTTTTCAATGCTAAGCCATCTCTTGTAGCTGGTTTCTCACCTTAATTCTGCAAAGCACCACAGCACACGTGGGTGTGAACCTGCTGATAGTCCTGTACACTATCTGCTTATCCATGTGCTCAAGTGCAGATAAAGTGGGATTATGCATTGATAATCCTACCCAAATTTCAATAATGGGGAATTTGGTCCTTTTTTTATTATTTTCAATGTTGTGCACAAATACTTTGAAGAGCAAACTGACCTTTGTTTTACATTCGGACTAGAATGTGGAAGGAGAAGTGCATAATAGAGACTTGTGATGTAGCCTCGTTCCGTTACCTTAAAATTCACGGTTGAACACTTTTAATAAACCTTAAAAAATTGGCAAACACACCAAAGAATCAATATGAGTAAAAGACTCTGATCATTAACAAACTGCAAACCTCATCCTTTAAAACAAAGCAGAAAGTTTTTGTAAATATTTATGTTTATAAATGTACAGCAGAGTAAGAGTGTTTTTTAGATTATTTAATTACCATATTTCTAAACTATTTACATTATAGACAATACTTGTTAGTTTGAAAAGCTCGAGTGGGGTTTGTTTCCTTTTTTTGTTTGTTTTGGGTATGTTTTCTTTCCTTTTTTTTTTTTTTTTTTAAATTCACGATCACTCATGCTTGGAATAACTCTGGCTTCCTTGGAATAGCGTGGAAAATTCGGTTTTCTGGCTCTGGTTGGCAGTCATAGGAGAACACATCTGGACAAACTCTTCAGATAAATACCCAGAGGCAAAAGAAAAGATGTGGCATCTTTACCAGGATGGGCTGGTTTGGAGGAAAAAACCTGCCCACAAGTGCAGCTTCCATGCAATGCTGTGTTACCAATACCATCATGTATTTTGTTCTTCCTTTGCAATGTAAGTTTTTGCTTTGGGTCAATTTGAATTTAAAAAAAAAAAAAAGAAAGAAAAAAAAAGAAAAAGAAAAAAGTTAAACCTGGTTAAAACTTATTTTTGGTTTATGTTCTGTTTATTTCTAATGTAATGTTTTAATAACATAATACCACTTTACACATTTTCTCTCAATGTTTGTCTCTTCTGCTCCTGTTCCCTTCTCTGGGGTTACATGATTCTGGTAATGCATTTGGGACTCAAAATGCCCCCACAAATGGGAGTTCGGGTGTCTCATGAGTTGTAAGGTGATTTTTTTAACCAGTAAATACGGACAAAAAACTCATAGAATAGTTGGGGGTTTAAGGGACCTTAAAGCCCATCCAGTGCCACCCCCTGCCCTGCGCAGGGACACCTTCCACTGTCCCAGGTTGGTCCAAGCTCTGTCCAACCTGCCCTTGGACACTGCCAGGGATCCAGGGGCAGCCACGGCTGCTCTGAGCACCCTGTGCCAGGGCCTCCCCTCCCTCACAGCAAAACAAAACTCACTCTAGAGCTGGGCTTTGGAAAGGGGAACAAACTGGTCCTAAGCTGTGAGTGGTTGTGTTTTCCCTGATCAGATTCCAGCACAGCCCCTTCAGGGTTTTCTGACAGGTTCACCTTTCCTCCTCAAGCTCAGGCACTGATTAAGATACAAAAATGACCAAAGAGAGGCTGTGTTTTGGGGTCTATCTACTACCAATAAAAGTTGAGTAAGGGGGTTGCATATGAATGTTCCTGGCACACAAGTAGAAACTGGAACATTTGGGTTCAGTCATGAGAAAAATGTACAACCAAAAGTTGCAGTAAGGTTTTGGACTCTAAAAATTTGGAGAGGAAGGAGACCAGGTTTCAAGACATTACTGCTGGAGGGTAGTAGGGAAAAAAATTCTGTTTCCATTGCTCAGTAGCAAACTGCACAAACATGACTGGGAGAACATTCACTGTTCAACCAGCAGTTGTGTTTAGAGCTGCTGCTGGTGCTGGTTTCTAACAGACTGGCCAGGCTTTGGCTGGACTTTACTGAGTGCTGTGCTAAAGACTTTGTTCCTGTTTATGTATCATATTTCCTGTCTGAGTGTTCACTTGTGAAGTTTAAAACAATTAATGGCTAATGTTACTACTTGGAAAAACCTGATTTACAAGCTGTTGACAAATGATGTGTTTACAATATACAATCCTCATATATATATTGGTAGAAGTGGGTGATAGAGAAGTGTACTTATGTTATATGGCAAAACATGGGGGTTTTTACCATGGTGAATAACAAAGAATTGGAACCTTTGAAAGAAAAATTATCAGAGCAAAGAACAGGCTCTGCTGTGTCCTTTCCCAAACAGCCTGGAGTGAAGCATTTAAATTCTCTTTGCTCAAGTCTCTCCCCTCTGCTTTGGCTGGGGGTACCACCACCTCAAAGGTTTTATCTTGTTCTTGGAAATTGGAATAGGCTAAAGTTTGCTTTTTCCTTTATCACTGGCACACTGAGCCTCTGCTGTAGGATTCCACTCCTTGACTTATTAGCCAAAGTAAAGCTCAGCATGTGATTTAATCCCAGGGCAATAAGAAACAAAGCAGGTATACACACTGCTCTATGAAACCATGCTACCAGGAGTTCTTCAGCCAGTGCATTCCCCAGGGAACCACAGTGTGCAGCTGGAACAGCAAAAAAATGGGATCGAAAGCTGCACTGGCTTTTATTGGGAAATCTCCAGCTGTCTAGTGAAGAAGTCAGAGCTCCAGCTGTTTCCTCCACATCTGGGATCTCTAGTGCTGCTGGCTGCTGTTTGTGAGGTCCCAGGTAAGTTCTGAATGTTGTCATGTTTGCAAGAAGGATGTTTGACACATCCCCAGAGGTGCTCGTAAAGGGGCTGCAAGCGTTTCTGAGCCTGCTCCAGACTTGCAGGTGTCTCATGTGGTGGAGTTGGTGTACACTTAAAACCAGTGGGTTTGAGAGTGGTGGGTGCTACAGGGGCAGTATTTCCCTTGCTTTTGACTTGATCTGTTGCAGCGTTTTTACAGACCCCTCAGCATCCATTAAATAGTCCTAAAAGGAGTGAGAAAGGTGAATAAAAAGAAGCTTATAGGCAGTAGGTTATACAAGAGTAAATACTTTTAGGAGAAAATTTAGGTCTGGAAGAAACTGATCTACAGCAAAACCATCTATTCTTTCTTAAAGACCACAAAATTGGCCATAACTCTTCTGTTCTGACTTGCAAAAATAGAGTTTATTTGCAGTCTTAGTTGGCTCCAAATAGATCATCTCCTGTTCTATCACACGTAACGGGAAGTTAATGAAAGTGTTCTACTAAATTCTGTCCTCATTTTCTGACTTGCACAATTGTAACTCCACTGAAGGTGGTGGTTACTCAACATTTAATCTGGTGTGAAAGAGCAAATAATTGCTTTGAATGGTCAGCTTGCAGTTCTGCTCCTTGTTTTATGGCCTAATGAGGAGAGTATTTTTGGAAGGTATTTGCGAAACACTTTGTGAAGGAGCACTAGGAGGGATTCTGTAGTTCAAGCCAACTTTATAAGCAACCAGCAGACAATTCTATTTTTCTCCTGAAAACATTGCCTGTTTTCAGAGTTGCCTAAACTTTGATATCTCGTCCTGAGTTGGTGAGATATTTCAGTTTGATGTTCCATTCCATATCTTGAGAAATTCAACAGGTCTGCTTATTCTCTAATACAGCAGATTGAAGTAGATCTGCCATGAAGTGTAAACTCATTTTATTTTAAAGACTTAATTTTAAAGCCATTAGAGGTTAAATTTTATATACATTAGCATAACAGCAGGTTCTTCTTTGCTGAGTGTGTGATTCCTTGCAGTCTGCAGTCACAGTGTGTTTAAAATACAAGGTGGTGAGTTTGAGGAGCATCTCTGGATGCTGTGAATCTGGAACAGTTGGAGCTGCCCTTGTCCATGGTAAGTCAAAGCCTGAGGTGATGCTGGAAAAAGTTACTCTCTACGTCTTGTCCATCTACAAGCCAGTACAAGTGAGATTTTTGGGTTCTCATCTACACTTACCTGACTACAGCATTTGCATGGAATAATAGAAATTTAGATTCAGCTTCATCTAGTGTTTGATTTTCAAACCTCAGAGTACCCGACTGCAGGATGTGGGTTACTGAAAATGACTTCCAAGCTGTGTCTGTCTCGAGCAGCTCAACTTGAGATGCATCCCCTGGCTCTCCTGGATGTTGCTCATCTCATAATGGGTTTTAATATAGCCACTAGGAAGCAAAACCAAATAATTTTTAGAGAGCAGTCAGTCTGAAAATAAAGTGCCCAGGATGTTTGGTAAGAGGATGAAGTTTAGATGTGTGTGGGATTGTGTGAGGGAGAGAGCAGAAAATGTGCCTTTTGATCTTACAGAAATGTTTGGTATGTGGGTTGTTGGGCTTAGAAGTTTGAACGTCCTTAATATAAAATAATCTGTGTGAGTATTTGAGTCTGTTCCTTTTCAACTTTGTGTGAGTTATTTAATGGTTAGTGAGCCAGAAAAAAATCACTGTGTTTTCTTATGGTTCAGGCACCCTCCTGATGAGTGGAAGACTTGAATTAAAAGTTCCCACTCTGAACAAGGCAAAGTAATTAAGGATGGGGATTTGTACTCACATTCCCACCTTTTACTGCTGTGATTACAGGTTTGTTAAAATTGTGCCACAGAGAGAGAAAATAACAAAACTGTTACACAATCTCTGAGGCTGACCCCGAAAGGACCCAGCAGGTTCCCAGCTGGATGGAGTCCAGTCCTGATGTCTCCTGCTCTTGTGAGCAAATGACTGAAGCTCATGGGGCTTTTTTGTCCTTACTTATCTGTAATCTATCTGGGGAAATTAACCCGGGCCTCTTCTGGTTCCCTGAGCACCTTACCTTGAGCTCTGGTGTGTTTGTGTTTGGGTGCCACATCCGTGGAGGTGTTCAAAGCCAGGCTGGATGGCTTGGAGCAGCCTGGGATAGTGCAAGGTGTCCCTGCCCATGGCAGGGGCTGGAATGAGATGAACTTTCAGGTGGCTCCCAACCCAGACCAGTCTGTGACTCTGTGGGCACCCACCTCCTTCCAGCTCTTGTCTTTGGTATCAGTGCTCACCTTCTCTCCCTCTTCACAACTTGAGTTCCACACCGGCTCACTGAGGAGGATGGGGAATGAGACGTTCCTTGCTCCAAAGGAGACCATCCTAGCAGGTGGAATGAACGGTGTCTAAGTGAAAAAACCTAATGTGGTGTCAGTTCTTGTGATATTACTCAGGACTTTGCTCTCTTGGCTAAAGACGCAATACTTTTTTTCGTAAAACCAAAATATCTTACCCTGCATTTTCATTGACTTCAGTTCCAGTGTTTCATTCCGGATCACTGATTTATCTTATGTTTTTTTAAGACTCTAGCACTTAGCAAAGTTCTTTCACATCAGAACCAGTTACTATTTTAATGACTCAAACTGATTAAGGGCACAAAAAAATGTTACAGTGACATATCTGCATTATTAGTACTATATCCTGTAACTCTGCTTTTAATTTGTTCATGTCATAGTAAATTAAATTAAGGGGCTTTTTTAGGAGTCTCATCAGTTGTTTTCAGCCAATAGTAGAAAACACTTTAATGATTTCAAGTAAGAGTTCTTTGAAAGGTGTCCAGATAGGGGCAGTTGCAATCTTATCTGATAAATAGCTTCAGATCGTCTTTGCTGCAAATTGAGCCTTGTGGTTTGTGTTTTCTTCTTCCTGAGCTTGGGTACAACACTGATTGTTTTTCTCCTCAAGACATTTTGCCAGAATTTTTGAAATCTGCCATTTTGAGCGAAGAAGAACTTTGCTCAACTTGAATTGCTTTTATGATGCATTGATCTTCCCTCAGTCTTGGTAAGAGGACAACTTTTAATGAGAACTCCTTGTTTGAAAGGGCATTTTTAATGCCCCCTATATTTTGCCTAGATGTTCAATATTTTATCCAGTATTTTGTTAATTTGTAGTTATCTGGTCAATAAAGTGGCTTTTTACCAGTTACATGGAGCATAACAGTTATTAGTTATATTGGTATACAGCTGAACTTGCTGGCTTTGAGTATTTCCTGTGCTTCATAAATACTTGTATAATCTGTTGTGCAGGCTCAGCTGTTCTTAATTCTAATGTGATTCATATTGTGCTTAGAAATCTGACATTCTTGGCTTGTCATAAATATTAATATATGTTAGTGCCATATCTATTGAAAATTGACATGTTTTGTGCAGGGCCTTAATTTTCACTTCTTTATATTGCAGCATTCCATATTGAGCAATGCAGCTTTGTTTGCTTTTTAAATTTCCCTCTCACCTTCAGCCCTGAGAAAACAGAAATAATTAGATTATATCTTTCTCTTGGCTTGCATAGTTTTCACTTGTAGTGAATTATGCCATGCAAAACTATCCCTCCAGTGAGAATTTGGTTGTCATTGTTAGGAGCTACATCTGGACTGTGTAATAGTTCGTGTGTTGCACTACAAAGAGTCTTTGCCCGTGGCTCAGTCAGAGCTGTACCTCACCAGCAAGTAGAAATAGCTCTTTCCTCTGGCAAAAGTGCCACAATTCACCTCCCCAGGCCTTTCTGCTGTGGACAAGGCTGCTGGACAGACAAAAATGTTGCTCTAAACCTCCAAAACTGGTATGACCTTAACTCTTCACAGCCCGAAGTTGTGAAGACAACTTGACTTCCATGTGGACAAGTCCTGTTTCTCCAGTGGGTGATGGAAGACGAGAATGGAAGTTCAGACTTCCATCTACTTGAGCCAAATACTTTATCCTGGCAGCCAGATGAAAGTTCAGCTTCAATCAGGGAAGAAGTTTGAATGCACCTTTAAGGCCTGTATGATGGTGAATGAAAAGCCTTTTCTCTTCAGCTCCTTCTGTGTTTAATTACCCAACCACAGAGGAGCTGGAGCTTTTGTTTCCAGGTTGAGTCCTGGTTTCAGCTGGGAAGTAATGAATGTTGTTGTCTCTCTGTACAGTCTTTCATCTTGCTGATGATATCATTTTCTTGTATAATCACGGGGGTGGTAAATGGTTCCTATTCAGACTTCCTCTTTAAAATCAGGCTTAGAGATTCCCTCACTCCCCACACTGGTTTTATTGCTGTCACCTCTTATGCCACGCTCTTTGCTGGTACAGACCCACCAGGTCTTCACTGAGGCTGTTTTGATTCTGACATGGCACTTGAGACCCAGACCTTCTCTGGAGGATTCTCTTGGTTGTGAAGTAAGGAAGAACCAATGCCACTTGGTTGCCCAGAGAAGAACACAAAATATGTGTGGACTTTGATTTGGGGTGTTTGTTTGGGTTTTTGTTCTCCCTGTATCTTCAGGGTCAAGAGACCATCAAGTGCTCCAGGCAAATGTGCCCCTGTAGACAAAAATTTTGGTGGTTGCTCTAATTCCATTAAACTCTTCCTTGCATTAGAGCCTTACTCAGAGCTGATGCTGGAGGAAACACCCTTGGTGGAACAAATCTGGACTGATCCTGAATCAAGGCAGCAATAGGTGCTGTCTTTTTCTGTCCGTGCAGAGGAAAATGCGCAGCTTGAAGCCTCGTGTTTCTTAAAGTTTCCTGTCCTCATCTATGTCCTCTCCCATCTCCTTTTCCCAAATATATTACAGTATCAGCAAAGTCAACTATTCTGCATTAAAAAAAAAAAAATCTACTTGGAATTGAAACCTTGAGCGCCTGTTTTGTATACTATTAAGAAACTTAGGGGTTTATTGCAGTGCATAAATGAAGTCTGGCTCCACAGCTGGCTGTCCATGTCGGGGTGGTGGCATCTGTTCTGAAGGCAGGAGATGAGCCGAAGCTCAGTGAAGTTCCCTTGACTCATCTTGCTTACCAGAACATACCCCAGCATAGATATGTCATGGGTTTGGAGTAGGATTTATTCTCGAAGTAGCTACTCACAGCTGCCTCTTATTCCTGCCATGCACAGATGTGAGGTTACAGTAGGGTTCTTCCCCAAAATGATGGATTGTCACCGTGACCTTGACTCCTGCTCCCACGGAGGTTCACGGCCATAAAAACCACTTTGTTCAAGAGCAGTGGCTGTAACAAATAAGCTCAGCTAAACCCTTGCTTTTTCACTTTTCCTGATTTCACTCTTCTGCTGTATGATAGGAGTTCATACAGAGAATTAGATTTCAGTGACTTTGTTTAAACCTACTTATCGTTGTCTAATTAAACTGAATGCTTTAAAGATGATTCATATTGCTTGACACCCTTGTATCTAAATGCTCTTTTTCTTAGATGGAAAGTGAAGGAAATGTGCAGACTAGAAATTCGAATGTGTCTTCCTTTCAGTTACTGGAAAAAGGGAAGGTTGGGGGCCTTTGGTATTTGCTCAAGCTTTCATTAGAAAGCACTATGCTTTCCCAAGATCTGGAGTAATGATAGCGAGCCTCCATAAACACAGATTCCCATAAAATGTTTCTTAACGGGAAAAGTTAAAAAGCTGTGATCATAACCCGTGTTTCAGTGCAGAGCAGCTTCACCACCTGTTGCAGAGGTCTACCAACATGTTTTGGAGGTTGTGGCTTCACCCTTTGGCGTGACCACCTTTTGACATGTTGGTAGGACCCAGGGCTAGGTATAAACTTCCCTCAATTCCACCCATCTCCCCATGCTTCCCCATGCTGTTCTTGGGAATTATGGTGTATGCCAGTGAAGAAGTGGGTGGGAGGGGGGAGCAGGACTGTTTGATGAGAGAAGGAGCAGGATAGCTCTGGTCTTGTGGCAGATTTTTTCAGATTTTGGCAACTTGGTCAAGAAGGACGCACTGAAATGAATGTTTTCTGCCATGTAATGAATGCTTCTTCCTAAGCTACCAGGAATGGCTTGGTTTTGCATAATGTTTCGTGTACTGTGCCTTCCAGAAGGCGTGGTGTGAGTAACAAAAGCAGGGTTGAAAGATGCCATGGGTTCCCTTCCTCCTCATGGCAGGACTTAATGATATAAAGAGCACAGTATTTCACTGATGTTTGTTGCCATTTCTGCTTGTGGGCTTTTCACAATACTGTGGTCAGGAAGATGACAAGATAAAGGATGACTAGTGTAGATCTGCTCCCTCTTGTAAAATAGGAATAATTCCCTTTTCTGATTATATTTCCTCTCCCCTCCCTTGGAAAAGATGACTCAGAAATCCATGACAAAGGAAATAAGTTCATTTGAATTTCTATGGAACCTTGAAAAGCCGCTTTTATAAAGTCCTGTTTGGAGGCTTTCAGCAGTGGCCTTTGACAAGAACAGGAGGCAAAACCGAAACTCATGGTCCAAATCCTCCAGTGTCAGTGGGTTGCCCTTGGCTCTTGCTCAGTATTGCAGATGGAAAATGAGACCATTACTCATTCTTGGGTGTTTGCTGTGGGATCCAAGTCTTCAATAGCTGTAATAGTAGAAATCTCTACCATACAAGGAAAGATTACTGTTAGCTAATCTCAAAAAACACCCCAGCAGAAATCTACTTTTTTTCTACTTGGAGGTAAGAGAAGAAGGAACTGGCTGAATGCAATTACTTATTTCCCTGTGCCTTTACAAAATTTCTAATGTTCTTCTAAGTAAGAATTGGTATTCAGCCTTCATTTTTGGCAGTGTGTTCAATGATTATCGTATGCATTCAGAAGAGAGACTTCTTTTCCCTTCTTTTGAAACCGAAGTCTCCAGCAGATACAGAGATGAAAACGTGCCTGTTCCCAGTCCTGTACATGTGTTTCAGGAGCAGAATGGTCATTCTCTGTTCTCAGCACGATGTGAAAACATGCAGGGTGCTGAAAACAAGAGCAGCAGTTTTGGATCGCTGCGTTATGGATGTAGAATAGGTGCATCTGCGTGAATAAACTGACATCGCATCAACAGGCTCTTTATGCCAAAAGAAACTCTGGTTGCCCTTGTCAAAAGTTAACATTTAAGCTGCCATCAGATTTGCAAGTATTGTTCTGAATTCAGCTATTCAAACTTTGTTCTCCATAGTTCATTCTGCTCAACTGTCGCTGATACCAACAGGTTTTATTTCAGTTAGTACAACTCAGAACAATGTGGCAAATCTTCATTTTTTTCCTTTTAGATTGATTGTCTTGAAAGAGAAGTTCTTAACAGCAATCTAACGTGTCTTTAAAAGATGTCCACCTGGTTTTGGGCATGAGTATGAAGCTCTGGACCCTATGTTCAACAGTAGGGTGATCTCTGAAGTTTGGAAAAACCTCTTGGAGTTCAGGCTGTCAAGTTACAGTAAATCAGGTTTCTCTACACTGAATTAACGGTATGTTTTTAAAAGCCATTTTAGAGCCATATTTAGAGAAATAATGTAATGTATGATAGGTCTGGTTCTGTGTTTCTTTTATTTAAACAGTTCTCAAAATAACAGGTGGCAATAGGAAGGCAAATAATGGAAATTATATGAGGCCATGCCTTGAGAAATACTTTTTTCTTATGTCAACATTTGAGTTTATTTCTCCAAGGTTAAAATCTGACAAGTGATTTCTGCACTTTTTTACTAATTTTATGCCAGTCTGCATCCGTGAAACTCAGCACTCGGTCTCTTTAGCTTGTTTATCTGGCCCAAACCCTGACATTTCTACTATCGAAAATACTTTTATTTCATTAAAAATACAAGGAGCAGGAGAGATTTGGCAGATAATCCTTAGACAGGGTTACTTCTGGTATTTTTTGAGTGAGTTGTTTTTGCTAAATAGCCCACGGAGCCCGTCGGAGGCCTGGGAATCGGCGCTGGATCGCTGCTGGCAGCTGCTCCCAAGGTCCTCGCCCAGGCAGGGGACAGGGCACGGTGTCACTTGGCCCTGCCACGGCTGCTCCTTTCTCATGGCTCCCCACAAAAGCTGACCCTGAGTTTTCCAGACTAAACATTCGAGATGTGTAATGGCCATTTTAGGGTCAGGAAGGACAAGAAGCGAATGGGCTCAGCCCGTGAGTATTTCTCTGTATCTTCCTGGTTTGCGCTGGAAATGTGCATGTCTGGTAGAGTCTTTAAAGATGCATCATCTCTATAATGAAGCCTGCTCCTAATTAGCAGTTTGTTTTAATACGAACATTTGCATTTTGAATTCTGCCTTCCAGCTCATGTAACTCAGGGCTGTGTGTTTGCAGCAGTTGCCTGAATATTGAGGGTTTTCCCCTCAAACCACCATTTCTTATTGAGGGTTTCTAACACTTTTTTGGATATAAGCACAGTGGTTAATGGATTGTTCTCTGCTTGAGTTCACTTCAGGCAGTTATTTGCATGCACTCTTCTTTGTAATAACAGAATTAGAGGGTGTGTTAAAAAGACTTACAAGCAGCAGATGAAGCAATAAACAAGCAAAGAGCATTTGTATGCAAATGCTCCAAGTGCTTTGTCATGTTCTGGGATCTGTTAGCCACCTCCATGCTTCCAAAACTTCATCCCCATCAGCTCTTTGTGCTGAGGCTTCGTGCCAAAGCCTGGTGAAGTCAGTGGGGCTTCCCACCACCACTGGTGGGCTTTGGGCTTGGGTCTGAGAGAGGAAAGAAGCAAATTGTTACCAGCCCCTCTGATTTTGCCAGGAGCTTCCCTGTATTAGGAAGGATTTTCCTGTGCTGTGAATAAAACCAACTCACAAGAAGAATAACCCAGCTTTGGAAACTTTGGTTGTCACCTGCATTGGCCACTGGCTTGATCTGGTGACCGCAAGAGCTGAAAGCCTTGGGCCTGTTCTGTGCCTTCACGAAACAGCCAGCAGCCCCTCGAGCTGGAACTGCGAGAGATTAGCAGTTTTTGTAGCTTCCAGCGAAAAAAAAGAGGACAGGAAGCCTGTTGACCAGTGTGTCAGAGCTCAGTTTTGTTGTGTGCAGTGTATGAGTCTGTTGGGTTCACCATAAATTTATCCCTGGGGTTTGCAGAGTAGGTGATTTCCATCCTTCTCCCCCATCCCTCATGCCTGCAGTGTCTGGTGTAAGCTATGAGAGCTCTGAGAAATACCTCTGTTCCTCAGCTGAGACAGGCTGGAGGACTTCCAAACTCTGTCCCACCAGTGCCTTTACCTTTTTATTACCAGGAATTGCAAGGTGCTGTTGTGCTGCTGGGAATGAGTGAAATCTGTGTTGGTTTTATACAACTTTTGAGTTGTTCCAGTGACTCTAATAAGCTGCTTTGCATTACAGGACAGGCAGATCAGTATCTCAGGAGACCTCCTAACTTTGGCTCTTTTTCCTTGGGCTTGATAAGCAGGAAGGATAGTCCCTAATGGGAGGAGAGGGAAGGAAGGAACAAGGAGACATGTGGCATGTGCAACCTAGAAAACTTGTCTCTGAGCTTGACTTGAGTCCATCCAGGGAAGGAAGCTGATGCTAATGGTTCTGCATGAGATAACAAATTATCCTGGAGCATGTGTTTTCTGTATTCATTACAATATGTCTTGGGGGGTGGAGGGACAGGATGTATAGTGTGTGCTTATTTCTGGAGCCTCAGGAGAGCTACCCAGATGTTGAAAAGAAGTAAGGAGGAGTTAGAGATAAAGGAGAAAGACCTCCAGGGCGGGACTGTAAAAGCTGATCCAGAATAGGAGTCATTGTGTTTGCTCACAGTCACACCAGCTGGCTTCAAGTGGCAGGGGAGCTTTCCAGAGAAGCTGTGGACAGTAGGAGCATAAATATAAATAAGGAATTTGGTCCAAAAGGGTGAACCAAAAAAACTGAGGGCTGCAATACACCCAGAAGTAATTATTTAAGCAATCTCTCCTTAAGAACAGCTGCTGGGTAGTTTGTCCTAATACGAGCCTTAGGTGTAGTCAGAAATATGGTGATGCTCTGTTTGTTGATAGCTTTTGTGCAGTTGTCTTAAACAGGACTTTCAAGGAAGCACTCTGGTAATCCCATTGCCTCATGTGTTGGAGCTGGTTCTCGCCGTGCTTGGCTGTCAGGGACTGCAGCAATGACTGATGGAACTCACTACACTTGATCATTGTGTGCTTGCAGGGTATGGTTTTTTAATGAATTATCCCATTCTGGTCCTTCCCCAGGGCTTTCCCAAGGTTTTCCTCCTGTCCTGTGTAGGCTCTCTGCAAGGACAGCAGTAGGGTTGGTGCAGCAGCCCCACTGCCCCAGTGTGGTTGCCTGCTGATGCTTCCTTTTGTTCTTACTTCTCTGGTGATATTTTGCTGTATTTTAATTTAATCTCTGCTAAAACCACAGAGATTTAATTTAGTCTCTTCTGTTGCCTGAGCATGTCATGCTTTCTTGTCCTAATCAAAGGGTATCTATTTCTCTCCACACACACACAAGTGTAGAGAAAAAAGCCCTACAAATTAAAAAAAAAAATCCAGGCTTCCCCACTATTCCCTGCCATTTTGTGTATTTGCAAGAATCCAGATGCTGCTGCTATTACTAGGTGAGGAAAGTCCAGAAGAACATCTGGCTTCCTTGTGAGTAATATTGTGGTTTAGTTATCCTGAATTCAGTGTGAATAAACCCTATTTAGTTAGTTATTCCCAAAAAACCATAATCTTGTGAGATAAGGAGTGAGAACCCCATTCCCTACTGTCACTGATCTGTTCCCATGTCCTTGCCTTTCTCACAACTGGATTTTCAGAAGTGAGTTGTGCCTTAGCAAAGCCCTTCTTGGCACAAACTTCTTGGGTGCATCGATCAATCAAAGCGATTGGGGGGGCCACAACCTTTTCAGAATCCCAAAGGAGGTCAGCTCTCACGCTTCCTCTGCTCCAAGGAAAGCAAAGACAATCTACAGGGGTACATTTTGATGGCTTCAGCAAAATACTTGAAAATGGCAGAATTTCATCCAAACTGTCGTAACTTCTTGCATCTGTTGGAGTGAAGTGGGTGGATGAGGAGAGTAAATCAGCAGAGAGCTGTGAAGGCCAGGATGATGGGCAGCGCAGTGCAGCTGACAGATAATGGGATGACATCATCCATTTCCTGGAAAATGAGACGTTTCTGGCCAAATTATTCCAGACCCCGAGTGCTTAAGTGAGCTGGAGAGTTCCTGGAATATTTTAGCAGATATTTCAGTAGTCTAGGTGTAATGTGATTAAGGATGAGTAACAGCAAGATATGAGTCAAGATGAGGATTTCTGGTAACTCTTCTGTAGGCCAGTGAGAATCACAGGCTAGGAGGGAGGCTCAGAGAGATGGCCAAGATGTGAGAAAAATTCCAAGTCATTTAACCTTTGTCACTTGAGAGTGGAGAGCCCTAAATAAGATTTTTTTTCCACTCTATAGGAAGACTCCTGTATTGGAAGTACTGAAACACCCAAAAATGCCATGAGGGAGGTGAAGATTAGGGAACAGCAGACAGCTTCCATGGCTTGGAAGAAAACTGTGTTGCTGAGATTTTGGGAAAGGTGATTCCTACATTTTGCATAGTGAGGAAGATGATTTCTGGTTGCTTATTTCAGTTACCTTCTGTGGATCTAATGTCTATGCCCAGCTGTAACACAAGGACAGGATCAGAGACAGGCTCAGCCTCAGTGCTGAAAGGTAGAAAGAGACTCTCTGGATATTGCAGACAGCTCAAGACCAAAAGGGATTTTACTTGCCAGTTGTTTGATTCCAAACTTAAAATGAAGCAAAAACTGAGCAAGGAATTTGTACATGTATTTCCTTAGTGATGAATATAAGGAGGATGCAGCACAAGGTTTGGTACCTCGGGCTGGGAGGATGGAGGAACTGCTCCAGCACTGAGATAAGGATGCTCATGAGCAGACACACCTGGATCACTCTTGCTGAAGCAGGTCCTCGCAGAATGGCAAGCTGGTTTGAGTTCCTCTGCTAAAGAAACCAAGAAAAACTTAGAATTAATTACAGAGACAAAAAGAATACACAATATTAACATAAATAAACCTGTGTAACACATCCAACAGCTTTCCATCAAAAGCCTTAGAACCATACATATAAACCAAGGCTGTACATGCCTCATCCAGCTGCTGAAATCCAGGTGCTGGTATGTTAAGATAGGACCCGCCTGTCTGGGCTGCTCACAGGTAATTGTGCTTGGGAGGCTCTTTAAAAGGAAAAAAATGCTCCCACCCACCCTGCAATGTGTGTCACCCTCACAGCAGTCTGTGCTCAGCATGTCTGGCAAATGCGAGCTTGTCCTTTCTCATTCTTGTAAGATCAGTTGGTCAACAGTGTCTAATTATCTCAATCTTGAGTGTCTAATTATCTTGATATTTATTGACTGTTTCGACTTGGTGTTTACAGGCTGTCTCCTACGAGGAGACATGAGTGTGGGTGGATGGGGGTCAGGGAGGGCACAGAGATGGTTGGGACTGAGTACAAGCCATATTCTGGTTTTTGGGAAATTAATGCTTTGTGAAAGTGAGGCCCTGTGATCCATATTGAGTGTCTGCTAAATGTCAAAGGAAATCAGTCCCAAAGGATGGGGAGCTGCCCACAGGAGAATCCCAGTGGGGTATTTGGTAATGAGATCCTGGCTTGGCTGGGGATGGCAGCTACGTGCAACACGCTCTGCTTCTGGTTTTTTATGGAATATCTGGGTTCTGCAGGTGTGAGTAAAGTGGGTCCTTCTAAAGCGCTCAGAGCTTCATTTTGAACCAGCAGCTCTTTGTCAGTCTGAGCAGTTGCCTGGCAGATGGAACCTCGTGGCCCCCTCCAACCTCCTGTGCGTCATCTTCATTATCACTAAATTAGCTGTGTTGTCATGTGGGATCTTAGGAAATGTGGTTTTCTTTTACTTGAATCCAGAAATATTAAATGACGCGATGTTCTTGTTACACAAGGTGGAGGCAGGAATGGAGGTGGAGCAGAGCAGCACTCTGAGAAGGAGTAAGGAGCTGTGGCCAAAGCCTTGAAGAAAGTCAAGGTAAATAATGCTTCTATTGCCCTAGAAAAAGTAGCAGGTAGGAAACAAGACCTGGAATCATACACTGAATATATAAATATGTGGAGTTCTGTACATGGCACTTAAATTCCAGGAGAACACCTTTGGAAATGTCTATGTTGCTTTCTGATATACTATTAAGTAGAAAGCCAAGAACCAGACCACCTGATTATGGGGCTAATAGTTTTTAAAATAGAGTTGTTTGGAATTCTTACACATTATTGAAAAGAACGAAATAAAATGTGTTGAGTGGGTTAATCTATGCAGATTTCAGACCGTGCAAACACATGCAAGTAGCAAAATACTGGTGAAAAAGCCCCGTCATGCAGGTGCTCCTTGATCTTGTAAGTTGGTTAATAAACAAAAGCAGAGGCAGCAAAGCCTTTTGTGCTGAGCAGGGCAACACAGAGACTGAATCTGCCCAGAACCTAGAACAAATGACAGTAGTTTGTGTGTTTTCCCTTTGGAAGGGAGGGGGCAGTGGTTGTGGGAGTCCCAAACACCACCTGCAGAGGGCTGGGATCAAGCACGAGGAATATGGACATCCTATTCTCTTCCTTAACTTATCTTTTTCAATCCTAATGAGTCCATCTCACTTTGACAGTAGCTGCTTAGAGGAATTTAAGATGAGAGCATGCATCAGTGTATCTGATCCCTCCTGGTGGCTGCTGCTGGTTTGTTGCATCTCCATCCCACAGCCCTCACTGCAGCATCTGCCATTGCTTCCTCTGCTCCTTGCAAATCCCTCATCATCTGGGACCTGAAACATCCCAGACAATGAGTTTCACAATGAAATCACTGTTGTGCAGGAAACACACTTTCCTTTTCTGATTGATTATTTCATTAGTTTCCCCCTAATTTGTTGATGTAATGAGAAAGGATTGAATTGCCTCTTCAGCTTTTCCATTCAATTCATCTTCATCCTTTACCTCCAGCTGTCATTCATGTACACTTTTCTCTGCATACAGCCTGTTTTTATCACTCTTCTGGTTTTATTACAAACTCCTGAGATGTAGGGAAGGGCAATTCCAGAGCTGGATGCCACGCTCAGAGCATGGGTGAGCTGTGGATTTTGTGTGAGTTACTTCGTGTCACCGTCATGGTTCAAAGGCAGATGAAATTCACAGTATCATTTTCATAGAATCACACAAGAATTTAGGTTGGAAAAGGCTTTTGAGGTCATCAAGTTCACCCATTGACCCAGCACTGCCAAGGCCACCACTAACCCATGTCCCCAAGGGCCACATCTGCACAACTTTTAAAGCCCTCCAGGGATTGGGGACTCCACCACTGCCCTGGCAGCCTGTTCTTGCAACACTCCACAGTTCCAGTTTTGAATACCCTGAGGGATTTTGCACTGTTGGTAAAATAATTGCCTTTGTATTCACTTTTATGAGCCAGTTATGAATATGGACCATCCACAGTGTCTCATCCTCACTGACTGAGCATGGGAAATGCCAAGACTTGAGCTCTTCTCACGATTTGGTAAGAACACATCAATTCTAAAGGAATGGGCTGACAAACTAAGAGCAATCAGAGTGGAGTAGAGACTTCAGCCTCTGAACAAGCAGATGAAGGAGGGAATCAGGGATAAAGGAGGTGTTTTCAGCCAGGAACGAGTGGCTCAGTTCTCGGGGAAAAGGGCAGAAATAGGACTATTTGGTGACAAATATACCTGACACACTGTTTTTTCAGTTATTCCCTCCATCAGATACATTCATCCACTAGAGTTGCAAAGTGAAGATATTTTCTGTACTCCAGGGGCTCCATCTGCTCCTTCAAGCACTATTGCTGCTGTTCCAGTGGGGTGTTTTGGTTTCAGTCAGTTAAAGTTTAATGGGTTTTGGTCATTTCATCTCAAACCCTTCACAGTTCAGCAGCTACAGCAGGGCAGGACCTCTTCTAAACTTCTATGAGGAAATTCATGCAGACAGAAACAGCTTCCCATAAACAAACTAAATGTACATTGGGGCAGAAATTCATCTTTTGAGATATAAACAAGAAAAGGACGTGTACATGTAACAAGGAGTGAAGCTTGGAATGTAAGTGCCTGGAGGTCCAGTCCCCTCTGGATGGCCACTTAAGCTGGTAGAGCAGTGGTAGACAAGAGTCTGTGTAAGAGGAGCCCTAAACACAAAGTGAAGAAACAACTGATTAATCTTTGTCTTGGATAAACTTTATAATGGGAATATTTGTGAGATTTAAGTAGTTCGAAAGTCACAACTTGAGGGATGAAGAAGCCTCGAAAAAAAAGAAGCGATCATCATACCACTGTTCCAACTCCTAGTAGTAAGAATAAGACCGGTAGCTGGAAGCTTCAATACAGAAGAATTTTAGACTTTATATTGCAAAGGAAACAGACTGAATATTGCACATCTTGAAGTTTTCAGTAGCTGGAAAATAATGAAGGATATTCCCTTTGCTCATGAGTTTATGGGGTCTTGCCTGTGCCTGTGCCTGCGCCTGCAGGAGGGATGCTCTGACACAGGCAGAGCTGAATCAGCTGCTGAAACTTGGATTTGGTCACCCTTGCTGCTAAGCTTTAGCCTTGTCATCTGAGACATGCTTCTGTTCTTTGGTTAACTGCAAGATCCATTTATTAGCTTTAATTTTAGGTTGCCCGCAGAAGCTGTGGCTGCCCCGCCTCTGGAAGTGTCCAGGTCCAGGTTGGATGGGGCTTGGCGCAACCTGGGATAGTGGAAGGTGTCCCTGCCCATGGCAGGGGCTGGAATGGGATGGGTTTAAACGTCCCTTCC
Organism: Callaeas wilsoni; assembly: GCA_013398955.1. Taxonomy (NCBI): domain Eukaryota; kingdom Metazoa; phylum Chordata; class Aves; order Passeriformes; family Callaeidae; genus Callaeas; species Callaeas wilsoni. The sequence continues at coordinate 53,620 of VWPU01015703.1, read as the reverse complement.
AACCCAAACCATTCTGTGATTGTGACTTCTTGTGTGCATCAGTTGGGAATGCCAGTATTGCTACTGTGTTGCATAGGAAACAAAATACTTCCAAAACCAGCAGCCTCTTTAAATGTTTGGTTTGAAAATACAACACAGGATGCAATTTTTACCCAGGGCAGCTGTGTTTGGCTTTGTTTTCAAGTGCGTGCAGCTCCCCGGGCAGCTGCTGCGTCGCTGCCATAGCACTTCGGAGGAGGAATGAGCCTGATGTTCATATTCCCCTTACTGTCAGAGGCATTATTTTCACATTTTACAAGTCATGATCTATGCCTCGTTAAGAGATTTAAAAAGCATTATTCCAGGAAGTTAAATTACCAAATTTCTTCGTTTCCCACCCCCTCCCTTTCCGCAGGGGACGTTCTGCTCCGCTCCCATTGCGAGCTCTACCTCTTCACGCGGTGTTTGTAAACACTGCCGATTCCCTGCTGCCCTTTGCCAGCACTTTCCTCCCCAGAATGGGCTGTCTGAGATCAGCCCTTGCAGTGAGCACTGCTCTGGGTTTCTTTTCTGTTTCCTTAGGATGGGTCTCTGTGCCATCTGAAGCTTCATTCTGCTCTTCTATTTCTCCATCTAAAAGAGCTGCCAGATTTCCGTGCTCCCCTGACATTCCTCAGTTCTCTTTTGTGGGATTTCTGCTGTTCTGTGCAGCTTCTCTTAATTTTCTATAAAGTGATTTGTCCCTGTATTGCAGCACCCAGGACACCAGCCCTATCCTTACCTTTCTCATTTATTTCATTTAGAAATATTAAAGCTCATTAATGAGCTCTGTCTTGGGGTTAGGATTTTTTTGTTACTGCTAATGCACTTATAAAGTTATTTGGAAACTTTCTAGCCGGTAAGGTGTTCTGGCACGTTTGATTTAGACTTTCCTTTGCCTTCTCCAGTGCTGGAGCTCTCATGGAAGCAGAGTTACATCATCCAGCAGGTTCCTTGCACAATGTGTATTATGTACTCCACCGTGTAACGGAGGAAAAATCATGTCATTATTCCCTCCAGATATTAAACTCCAGCTCAGCTCAAAGGAGAACTATTTGGAAAGCAAACAGCTCCCTTTCTAGTATCATCAGTGGGTGCTTTTTCAATATCCTGTATAATTTAGGGCTGAAAGCACCTGTCTTCTCAGCCAGATCCACAAGGCACTGAGGCGTGACCGGCTGGAGCCTGGGCACCGGAATGCCCTCCTGCTGAGTTACTTCTTTAGCCATAATCAACAGTCACTTTTTATCTGCAATCTGACTTTACACTGCATTTTCTGTGGGTCTGGTGAGACTGAAAACCTGCTTTTGAACCAGTGGCAGCAGCAATGTCTGTACGTGCAAACTGGCAAAGGGTCACATCTCTGCTCCCAGCTTTCTCTCTAACACCTACAAGAGGAGAAAAAGGGCTTGATACAAACCAGCCAGGGCTCTATTTCAGTGTAAAGGTTGGTAAAAGAATATGAAACATGAGCTGATTAGCAGGGTCTCAAAGACTTGAAGTATCTACTGATTCTCTGCACAATAGTTCCTCAAGATATTACCCTGACAGGCCAGCCTTGGTGACAGCCAAGGGGCCATACATTGCTTGAAATAATTAAGCAAAAATATCTCACACATGGCTTCTCCCTGAGAATGTGGCCTTATCAGGTTTCAATTTTATTTTGTTTTTGTTCTGCATTATGGCTTGTTCTGCTTGAGGTTGGTTGTGGGGGTTGTGGCAGGGGGGCTGGAAGGGAAAGAGAGCAGAGTACGCTTTGTTTATTTTGGAAAAATACATATGATTTGCAGATGAACCACTACTGTGATACAGTTTTGTTACCATTTCTGATTGTAGCTCTGAATGATGGTTATATTAATAATAGATGTGATGCTGTGGGCTCACATGTTGAGATATTTTGGTGATTGGTATTCTAGAAAGTCTTTTGGTTTAAAGAGCAAACTTATGTTGCTGCAGAAACTGAAAAGGATTTTTATCCACTGAAATTGTCAGAATTGGTTTAACTAAGCAGGTACATTTTGGGCAATGTTCAGTGGAGAAGAGGAATAGCTTTGTGTCTTCTTTCTGGTCTGAAGCCATTGGGAATGTTGATGGAAGCCATGCAACCATGAGCCAGGGCAGCAAAGCTGCTCAAGTCATCATAGAAATGCTCAGGTATCTCTGATTTCATTTAAAAATAAATTCTAAAAAGCACAATATTCTTAAAAAGCTGTGTGTGCTTTTCCATAGGACATATCTCCTCACATTAGCAACAAGGATGGATTAACTGGATGATGGATGAAAGAGGAACTCTTTGAATCTTGGTTTGGAACATGAAGAAAAATAAGCAAATCTTTGTTTATTTTGAGGCTTGGAAAAATGAACTTGTTTGTTACATCCCCACTCAAAGTCATTTCTTGTTTGCATAACTTTGCAGAAGGTTGAGTTTGCAAAAAACAGATGCTGACTTCAGTCCCTCAGGTGGTGATTTGTGAGCAGTCCAAGTTGACGCAATGGAGATGCTGCCAAAAGGAAGTTTTCACATCCCCTTTTCATCCCAGTTGTGGGTTGCCACTCGTGCTCTCATGACAGCACTAAAATCCATGCAGTCATTGGAAGGCTGGTGCTAGGCTTGGTTTTCTGGGGCTGACTGTGCCAGGGCTGGGGCTGGCTGGAGGGAGGGAGGGAGGATGTGAGGCCGGGAGGTGACAGGAGGCAGCATTTGGACAAGTTAAAATGAACAAGGGGCTCCAGCTGCAGTGCTGGTGGTAGCGACCTTCAGCACCAGTCAGCCTCGGGGCTGTGTCATAGAAAAACAGTGACACTCCTTCCTGGCTGTTCAGACTGGTTTAAATGCTGTTCAGTAGCAGCACCAGGGGTCTGCTGGTGCCACATTTTGAAAGGAAGCTCAAACTCCAGCTCCTTGGAAGGATCTTTTTGGGCAACTACAAGTAGATAACCCTGGCCAGACTGTAAGGTCTCTGTGGGACAATCAAAGCCTCAGGGTGGTATGAGGGTACATTCAGAGGCACAGAAGAAGCTGCAGAAAAACCTCATCTTGCTGTTCCAGCATCAGGAAAGAATTAATTAGGATTAAAAATTAATATTTTTTTACTGTTCTGGTGTTACTTGAAAGACAATTCTTCTTTTGATACCTTGAAAGCCAGCACATGGAATTAATTGGGTTGCATCATTTCATAGTAGCTGTCAAAACCTCTCAGTAGCTTCAAACTCAGTAGCTGGAGCAGGTCATGGGACACTCGCCACTTGGCCTGCAGCTCATGGGTTTTATTGTTCCTGGGAAAGAAGAGGAACAGTGGAACAGATGTAATAATGGATCCAGGAGCACTCACTGCATACAAGTGCTCTGCTTTCTGCTCCAAAACAAAGCAAACACAAGCACCTCTTCATTTTCTCTTGTACAACTGAGTTTTTTGGTTTTCTTTTTCCTTTTGAGTTTTGAATTCCAAGTCGCTCTGTTTAGAGGTATGGAATCATTGCCTTGGAGATTTTGGGAGCTATGCCAGTGATTTGTTGGCCCATTGTATACGGAATGTTGTGCTACACACCTCTGTGTGCACAGGGTTCAGGTTAGTGAGCCCATCATCCCATTGCTTTTTGGATAACCTTCCTAAACTAACAGAAATCCAAGGAAAGTGGGTTACTTAGTTTGGCATTTCATGAACAACGTGTCTTGGCTCCGAAGGCTGGAGCTGGAATCTTCCATGCTAGGATCAGGTCTTCCATTGTGGCAAATTAACGTAGGATTTTGCTGATTCCTTTGAACACCTTTCAGCACAGCTTTGCTGGAGGTGCTGGTGTCTCCCTGGTCTGCTGGAGAAGCCCCTGGCAAGGAGAGACCTGGTTATTCATTCCATACTGTCCACTTGCCAGGACACCTGCAGAATGACCCTGTGGACCTGATGTCCCTGGGGCCACATGGCTGGAGCAAAATACAGCACGACTGTTCCAGTGCAGGACTGAGGAGACAGTCTGAGCTCTCCCTTAAAATAAACCCAATATCAAATGGGTTTGTTTCTGTCCATCTGTTCTCCCAACATGTTTGGACCCACCAACCCAAGTCCAACAATGTAGGAAGGGATGGAGGTTCCAATCTGGATCCTCAGCAGATTTCAGTAGAATTGGCAAGTGAGTGAACAAAGGGGACCCAGATGTGGCATTTCCATCACAGACAAGGTTGGAGGAGCTTGAGTTATCCCAGATTGGCACCTGGACCTTCACATGCCCATCAGCTTGGGAATGCTGGGGATGGTTCACACACAGCCCTCAGGAAACTGCAGGGACCCAGCCATGAGGTCTGAGAACACCAGGGGCAACAGGAGCAGGAGTATGGAGAGTCAGGAGTGAGAACTGGGGACACAGGACACAAACCTGCACTGAATCAGTTTCCACCATTCCCGCGGTACAAGGAGACGGATTCTTAGGTGCTGCTTAGGGTGAAATTGGTCCTACCTAGGGCTGTATAAAACTGCTGAGTATTCCCCTTAGTTTTCTCTTTTTTTTTTTTGCTTTGGCTTTTTGGGGGGTTTTGTTTGGTTTTGTGGGTTTTTTTGTGGTTTTTTTTTTGTGGGGTTGGTTGTTTTGGGGTTTTTTTTGAGGAATGAGGTGTGGAATTAGGTTCAAGTGCTGTTAAAGGCTCAAGTACTGAGGGACCCTGCAGAAAATGAAGTGCTCAAGAGGATGGCCATTTTCAGTAAGTGGACCTAATCAAGCATAGATAATGGGGAGTTAGACCATCTTTGAAAATCATGATGTGTGTCACATAAAAGGGTTGGAGACTTACTGTTATAAGTTTATTTAAGTGAAGAGAGATTTGGCTTCTTATGGATTTGAATCCTTCTAGGGACTATTGGCATGGAAAATTAAGAGGGATTTTGCTGGGGAGGTGCCTGAAGGCATTGCCTCTGTCTTGGTCATATTTGTGCACACAAAAAGAACCCAAAACAAGATTGTTAACCTCTCAAACTTCTCCAAGGCATTGAATAGAGGCTTGTGTTTCACTGAGAGAAAGCAGGATGTCATCTGCTAGAAAAGCAATTTCATATTCGTTATCATGGGCTGTGATGCCCTGAATCTCATTTAAGGCTTTGAAGTGCTCCGAACCCTCTTGCATTATCACCAAATCCCCTCCAGTGAACGTGTTCAGGGTAAGGCACATATCTTAAAGGAAACAGCCATGCAAGGAGCCTTCCCCGTGATAGCTGAGACGTTCGTGCAGACATTGCAGAGCGTAATCTAAAACTTCCTTGGCTGCAATTAAGTAAATCCTGTGTCCTACAGCACTGAGATAATATCTCCACAGAAATGCTTTTTAAAAGTTTCCTGTTTCCATTGTGTTCTCAATCCCCATGGGATAATATTCTCATTCACTAAGTCCTGGGCCCTTAAAAAAATAATAATTAATACAGCTGTGAGTCAATGGGATTCCCCAAGTTTCTTTTTTGGTTTTTGCTTAAGGAGCATTGCAACACACTGGGTTTATTTGAGCAATCTGGGGGGATGCTGGGGTTCTCACACAGTTGGCTGAGCCCAGGGACATGAGAGAGAGGCAAGGGAAAATGTGGATTCTCAGGATGCACATCAGACCCTTTTATCCCACACTTTGTCTGCATTGGCAGATGTTTTCCCTCCCTCTGTCCCATCACTCTGTGTTTTGGGAAGTGCTGTCTTGTGATGAGCACACTGGTATCTTCTACATGTGGATTCAGTCCCAGCTGTGCTCTGATTCAGTGAATGACTTCACCTGCTTCAATTTCTCCAGCTGTAATGAATGATGACCAACACAAGGGCATAAAAATAATACCACGGTTTCCAAATCTTTTTAACCCACTTTTGTGGGTACCCCTGGGCTCTCTACTCAGCTTGGGAGCCAGCAGCTCATCCTTCAGGAGGATTTTGAGTGAAAAGTGATTTTGATTTCTTCAGTGAAAGCTGTTGGGCAGTAGAGCCTTTGTGCAGCTGCCTGGTGGCAGATGGTGTCTGGTTCTCCAGAGGAACCCAACCCACAACTGAGCGGTTTGACTCTGTCTCCCTGATCTGCTGGAGACACTGCTCTGAAGTGACTCTCAGGAGGACACCACTGCGTTTCCCAGGGCATTTTGGATCTGCTGCTCCATCCCAGGGAACAGGAGAAGGAGGAGAAAATGGTCCATAAAATTTCCATTACTCTGAAAAGCAGAAACATCTGTTGGAGCCTGCGAGTGAGGTTGGAAGTGGTATTTACCAGCTAGAAACTGGCATCTCGTCTGTTCAGACCCTCTGCAAAATAACTCCTGCTTTCTCCCATGGAAAATAACGTGGAGGAATCTCTGAGTCAGGATCTGCCCCAGGCTCTGAAAGGCAGCAAACTCCTCACTCTTAGCCAGGCTGTGTGGATGGACCTACGCTCGTGGTACGTCCGTCCGGGCTCTGAAGGAGGTGCATCTCATGAAATCCCAGCTCAGCAATGGGCTGTTTCTAATAACAGCCTTACACAAAGTCAGCTGTTCTGCATCACGCACTCTGCGTTTGGGAACTCAACTCTTTAAAGCAGAGTTTCAGAAAACAAGCTCGATTTTTAAACTTTTTTTTTTTTTTTTTTGGAAGGAGGGAATTGGAGGCAGTGGCAAAGTTCCCAAGTTATCCAGAGACCTGTGGTTCCTCCATTCCCAGGTAAAATGTGTGTTAGGGAAACAAGAATGGCCTGCTTTTTAAGACAGAGCCTTGGGTCTACATGATGCTTGGTGGCTCCACATAGAGCCCATGACTGCCTCTTCCATGGTGATTTTGGTGCTAGAATGGCAAACATCTTCTCTGTGATTGCAGAGCTGCCCCCCAGCAGAAGCTGTAAGAAGACTCAGAGGTCTTCAATGCAGCAAGTTCCCTTTTCCTCCTGTTATTCCAGTGGAGTCCCGCTCTCCTGGCTGTGTGAGCTCCTCGGAGTTATTCTGGACTCTGATAAATCAGACCTTAAATATGGAGAAATGATCTGCACCTGGGTAATTCAAATATGCACCTAAGTTTTAGAAAAATGAGAGGTATGTGTAGGTTTGGAGTAGGTTTGGTTTTTCCTGTTCTGCTGTTGCTTCTCAGTTTGGTCCTTCCCCAGACTCCGGGTAAGACCAGGTGTGCTCTGGGTGCCCACCAGAGCAGGCTTTTCTGGGATAAGGGCATGAAATCCAGAGGCTGGAAGCTACTGTGAACAACCTTCTCTGGGTAATATCCTCTCCTGTGAGGTGGGGACCTGATGGCAAATTTGTCATGTGAAATATGGCAGGAAGGCAATTAACATCCTTGGCTTTCATCACAGGATGATTTGCCAGCTGCTTCCTTGTCTTGGGATGACATTCCGGCACATTCCCCCAGCCCGTTTTATTGTGAAGCCTCTCATTAAAAAGCAAAAGGGATTTAAAAGCTGGTTTGAAAACCAAGAGGTGAGAAAGGCTCTCCTGTGTCACTGGTGTGGCGTTTCATAGGCACAAGTCACTTCATTTGTTCACATCCCTGCCTTGCTCCAAGAGCTCAGATGAGCACGCGAGTCAGCGTGTGCTGAGCAGAGGCTGCTCCCGCGCTGAGACATTGGCTGATTTTGGAACTAAATTAATTGTGAGCTCTGTGCTTATACTGAGCTGGCCACCTGTGACAGGGGATGATTTAACAGGTTATTTCCTTGGCTTTGTGCAAATGTTTTTGAGACCTGGCTCTGTGGGTACTGCTGCTGCTTCCCGGCCACATGGTGCTGTCGGAGGAGGTGTCTGGGTTTGCCCACTCTGGCACAGGGGCACAGGGACGCTGAAGGTGCCAGGGAAGGAGCCCATGCCTATGACAAATCCTCATCCCCCTGCCTGGGGCTGGTGCAATACTTTAAATCTGGGTTTTTCTCCCTTCCACCTGTGCTGCACAGCTGGAGTGGCTGGAGGGTGCAGTTGTTTAGGGGATTCTGTGCATCCCTCTGGAGCGTCCAGGCCGAGCACTGTTGGATACAACATCCCAGGCTAAGCCATTAGAGTGACTGTACATGGCATTTCTCTCTGTCCTTTTGCCAGGTTTTCTTCTGAGGATAATATATGTGCATTTCAATGTTGGCTAACAATGCCAAACACTGCTGGAGGAACTCTTGCAAATGACCCATTTTTTTTGGTGAGATAATCTGTGGGTTATTAAAAAGACATATATTTAAAAATCCTAAAGTCAACAGATTTGCATGAAAAATTGTCTGCCTTGCCTGGCTTACTTGACACTTTGGCTGTCTCAGAACAGATGGGACATCATCCAGCTGTGGGAAAGGAAATACATTTAATGTTCATATTGTGGTCACTGAAATGTGAGGGGCACCAACGGGCTCATAAGGAACCATTGAGAAAATCCCCAAAGCCTATCAAAGCCTAGGTTGCATAATTTTGACATAACAGCACTGCTTGGAGTAGCTGTGCTAAATCTAATGGATGTCCAGGCTGCTCTGCCCTGTCATGAGAGATTAGGTTTGATTAAGACCAGTGTGTTTCAAGAAATCATTTGTCCCTGCAGATCCATGCAGGATGTTCTTGTGGGCTTAAAGGAGAACCTCTGAGGAGGCAGAAAGCTGGCTCTTTCTGGAGGGAGAAAAACACGAGAGGCAGACTGGATTGAAAAGAAAAAAAGGACCCTCGACCGTCCCTAATTTTCATTAATGTTGCTGGTAAAAGAGAGTTCCTCTGGTAGGACCAATCACTTGCTGCCCTGGTGGGTAGGAGCTGCTTTGAGTAGCTTTGGCTATGTGGTGCTTTCTTGAAAGTGTGGAACTGATGCCGAAATAATTCATTCTGTGTAAGAAAACTCAAAGGTGAATTAAAAACTGGCTTCATCTGTACCATCCCTCTTCTTTGCCTTCTCCAGGGAGTTTTGGCAATGAGGGCAACATCCAGGCCCGTGAGAGCCCCGTGTCAAGGGCTGAGATGGCCCTGCAGCACGGAGGAACCCTCCGTCACCACAGCTCCCTGCCAGCCAGGTAGAGTCAGTCCCCCGCAGTATTTCACAGCTCCCCTCTTCCCTTTCTTTTCCCCTTCTTTTCACTTAGAGATGAGTCTGGATTTACCCCTTCCTGACTCTTGATAAAGTTGATCAATGGACCATCTCAGCCATGTGTAGTGGGCAGAACAAAAGCTCCTGAGGGTTCAGATCCACCTCCAAACTGCACAGCTTGAGCCCATCTCCACGTTTAATTACACCAGACCATTCCCATGTGTCTCCGGGAAAGATGCGTCCCCTCACCTCTGTATCTGCTTAAAAATTCTATCAATTGCCATTTTTCTAAATCCTTCTATCAAAGAAATCCTCTCCCCTCCCTCCTAAATCTCTTGCACTTGGAACTTCAGGGAACAGAGCAGATGCAGTTTGATGCCCTTATCCAAACTAATGATTTGTTTCTGGCCGAGAACACGTTACCATCAAGGGGTTTTAATATTCTGCAGAATTTAGTGGAGGCCAATAGAGTAGGAGGGGGGTTAGATGCTCTGCCTTTGCCAAGATGTTTATGCAGCAGGAATGTTATTTATGTAAATCTGGAAGCACTCTTGAAGCGATAGCCTCGCTCTTGCATCTCAGACTTTTTTCATTAAGTCGTTGATCTTCCTTCAAAAAAAAAAATTTCTTTTTTTAAATAAAAAAATCCCTCTGAAAACCTAAAACTCGAGCATGAAAAGTGCTTGGGGAAAAATATTTACTACATAACTGCTCCAAACTACCCACATTATACAGACCACGGCAATTCCTGAAGAATGCTGGGATAACAACCGCCGGATTCGGGGTTTCACACATCCGCTCCCCTCTTCTCCAGCTGCCTCCTTTCTCCCTCTAAATGAAGTTATTGCCTGTTCCAGCATCTCGCTGTCCTCTTTAGGGTGGGCCTGTTTCACCTAAACAGGCCATGTACACACACTAAATTAAAATATGAAGTATAGGAAGTCCTGATGCCTGAAGTATGTGCACAGGGGACGAGCACCATCCTCATCTCCAAGCTGTTCCTTTCTCACCAGCACAAAGCCCTGCAGAGACCATGTTTCTTGCATGAAGCAAACAGATCCTGGCACAACTCAGTCTGTGCTCCTGACTTTTTTTTGGAAAGATGTGCTCTCCTTGTAAAGTTTTTAACATTTTATGAATTTCCTCCCTGTACATAACTGCTGTTCATAGCTTTGTTTCTTAAAGCCCAGCACGTAATGGGAATGTTTATCAAGATGCATTGAAGGGCACAAGGTGGACACCTATGAATGGTTTTTGTTGTAGGGGAAATCAGGCCGAAGTGTCAGAGCAGGGCAGCCTTGGCCCACTGAGTGCTCGTTGTATATATCCATGAGATATGTATATATCCACACATATGGATATCAATATCCGTGAGGAGACAGGGATATAAACCAAATGAGGTGATGGCAGGTAGAGAAAGCCTGGATGAAATGTTGCTCAAGAGGCCAGGGTGTGTATATGAAGCTTCACAAATTCCGTGTCAGCTGCCTTCCCTGGAGATACACGGATAACCAACCTGCAGAAGGGCTTCTCCAGAGCTCTGTTATCCATCCTGAAGAGGTTTAAAAAATATCTCCAAAAAAGGCTAGTGGCAATTTTGGATCACTGGATGGATACACTGTGAAAGATCAGCAAAGCTGGTGATGCTGTGACTTGCTCACTGCACCTTCAAGTGCCCGATGGAATTCCCACTGCACAGAAGACGCTCCCTGGGCAGAATTGTTCTGCACACTGTGGAAGTCAGGAGCTGGAGAGAAGTGGCTGCTGTGTTCCAGGTATTTGAATGTGCCGATTTCCCCCTAAGAACAGTTAACCTGTGTTCTGCAGCCAGCAGGACACTGATGCTCTGTGTTAACATTGCATGTGTGAGGAAGCAGCAAGTCTGACAGACAACACATTCCTGGAAAATAACATGAAGCAGTGGCTGGATGGAAGCGAGCAAGGACTGGAGTACCCTGGGAAATAGCACTGATCCATAATGTCAGCTGCTCAGGTCGGCACGGAGTTTAGTCCACACAACTGTGATTCCTGAGTAATTGGGAAACTCTTTCTTGGCGTGTCATTCCTGTGACTCTATGCAGATAGTTCACCGCGCTTATCTTTTGGGGATTTGCATTATCTGCACCAGCAGCAGAATTTGACCATATCTGATCCTCTCAGAACCCCAGCCAACCCAATGGCAAAATATAAACATCTTCCTGGAAACTATTTTTGCAGGGCATATATGGTAATGACAGGGATTCAAAGGCAGCAGAAATGCACCTATAGATAGCACTGCGAGCATCCCAGACCACATCTTCTGCCTGTTGCTCATGGATTCTTCCAAGTATAGCACATTTGTGAAGCTCACAGCAGTAGCAAAGGCAGTGAAAAAAATGGTGACAACAAGCCAAGTATTAATGCTTTTATAACCCAGCAACCCAGGCAACAGCAACAGAAGGAGTTGTTTTACAGTCAGCACCTGACTACAGCGAGGCCATCAACATCCAAGTCTGTCCAAAGCTGAGAGAGCACAGGCAAACATCTTGGATCCCCCATTAATTAACCCTCTCTGTTTTGTGGTTTTGCATCCCAAAGCTTTACTTTCAGCACAGGAGGACAGGAGTGCTGTGGGCCAGACCCACGGAGGTTGGCAGATCACACCAGATGTGCAGCTGCCTTTAAGCTCCAGCAATAGAGCTAAAATTAGCTTCTGGAAAAGAATGTTAAAAGCAACCAAGATGAATTTTTTTATGGCAGTTTTTTTTTCCTTTTTGTCATGTATTTTGTTGGTTTGGTTTTTTTTTTTCTAATACTAGGTATGAGATCAATTATCTGCATTTTCTCTGAGCAGTTGTTACTGAGGTTTATTAACATCTGGAGTTTGACCTAGACCATCAGTGTGTGGCACTGGTAGCAAACAGGATTATGATGTGGCAAGGGGACATTCTTATGTGCATAAAGAATTCTTGGACTCCTTCCTGCTAGGGATGCTTGGATCCCTCAGAGATGGGTGTGGGGTTTATGAGGAGGGGGAGGAGGGGTTACTTGCTGGTTTTTGAGTCTCGATGGGTAACACCCTACCCGTGGGGCAAATAGCAGGCAAATCAGAACCAGGAAGTGATGTGGCACATGCACATGAAAAATGATGGGTGGGGAATGGTAACCAAACTCAAAAGGAACTTGGGACAGGTGCCAGGTCGTGTTCTGGTTCAAGCCCTTTGCTTGGCTCCTAGTTGATCTCAACTCAGTGGCCCACTCAGTAAAACCCATCTCTCTCTGATGCAGCGAAGGGCAGGAAGGAAGTCCCTGGCTGTTTTTGTTTTGAAACCTAATTTGGACTGGGACGTGTTGGGGACTGCCCCTTGGACAATGGATTACTCATGGCTCCTGCATTGCTCAGCACCTTCCAACTCCCTCTCAGGCCCTTCATCTTGAGAGCAGCTCCTGCCATGTGCTCCCAAAGTGATGGGAAAGGCTGAAGAGCTGTGCCTGGTGAGCTCAGTGCAGTCCAACAGCAAGGAATGGCCCCGGGAGCCAGTGCTCAGCCAGCAGCTCTAGCACTTCACAGGTTTGAAGGGAAATCTGGAAGTGGCTAGGCTTGGAAAATCACTGAGGACACCTGCTGTCCTCACTGATCACTAAACTTCATGAAGGACGACAGGTTCCTCTTGATGTGCAATTTCCACTCCAGCGTGGCCCCTTGGCCTTCATAGCAGAGTGTCCTTGAGATCCCCAATAGTGCCAGTCTCCCATGCCAGTTTAGCCACGATGGTGGAAGATCCAGGTTTGAGGGGATGGTGGATGTCAGGTGTATTTATACAACTCTGGTTATGAGCCCTGAAATCAATCAGTGCTGGATCAGAGCTTTTCCAGCTTCTTCCATCACCCTGGGATGACCAGACCACAGCAGTGGTCAAGCCCTGCATCCTCTCCTGAGACACTGGGATTCAGAAGGACCTTGCAGAGATGGAGGAGGAGGACTCCCAGGTTTCACATGAGATCCAGCCCCAGCTTTACTGACCTTCCACATCATGTGAAAGGTGCTAAGTGACCACAGCATGAGCCAGGGTTTATCTCCCGAAGATAATTATTCGCTAGAATTAAAGACCATGGATTAAGGAATGTCCTTCAAGAAACGCTGAGTATCTGAGCCCAGGCAAGATACAATTTGATGAAATAATTAAGAAAATATGCCTGGTTTCCTTCAATGAAACATGCAAGCCATCTCTAAATGCTCATTTGTTATGTAGAGGTTTTACTGCCTGGTTTCTAATTTTTCACAGCTGTAAACAGAAGACAAAGGGTGATGGAAAAAAACTACTCCTAAGTAGGAAGGAAGAGGTGTGTGATCAGAAAACCTTTGGCAAGTTAAGAGGATTAAGAAAGGCCCCAATGTTCTGATTTTAAGTTCTCTGAGTTGGACTAACATCATGGATTAGATTTGGGTGGTTAAGAGGAAGAAAATACCTCATTAAAAAGAAGCAATTGGGTTTAAAGTTGTTGTAAGACAATGGCTGAAACAGCTCAACTGGAATGGTCTCGCTTGCTTAATTCTGGGGTTTTGTGTGTGTGTTTTAATGCCCTCCCCCACCTCTTCACTCCCACCCTAAAAGCCTGCAGGGCTTGCCTTAAAATATATTACTTTCATTCCTTCTACCCTCTTGGTATTGCTGTATTTGGGATGTGTTGAGCGCAGTGAAGCCAGGCTGGTGTCAGGAAATCTTTGGTCTGGGCACTGAGAATGCTGAAAATTGGCACTGGAAAAATAAGAGTCCAGTCTTATTTTTATCCAATTATTTCAAGTCCACCTCTTTCTTTGCAAAAAAAAAAAAAAAAAGAAGGAAAAGTTGGATTTTTACACTCCTCCTCTCTGCAAGTTAGTAAACTAGTGGTAATTAAGGAGATGATCACTGCAATGGGATTAAACTCTTCAGGTGAGGAGGGGACTAAGGGCTGAACACCACCATCCCTTTCCCAGATTTCTGAAAACACCCACCAGCAAAATCATGGGAAAATTGCAGGAGTCCGTATTTCTGAGGAAAAGTGGAATAAATACAGATCTGAAAGAGCAGGAGCAAGCAAGGTCAGCACGGCGAGAAGGCAGCCAGGAGGCTGTAGGGTAGTAAACAGCCAAGCAAAAACCAAAAAAACTCTGTGTCTGTGATCCCCTTTCCTAAGAAATCACCTGGGAACCGTTTAGTGCTGGAGAAGGTTCCTGTGGCAAGGTTATCCATGATTTAAAGCTCTCAGGTGGCTCGTTGAGGAATGTTGTTCTTGGAAGCCAACAGGAGAAGAGTTGAGAGTACCATGGCTTGGGCAGGTGCAAGTCCTGCTGGCATCCTCCCACATGGAGCTCCATCCAAGGAGGACGTGAGTCCAAGAGGATGTCAGAAGGTGCCATAACCCTCCTTGGTTAAGCAGTTTTGGGTTTGAAGGGGACGTGTGTGCTCCTCTCACGGGCACGCGTGGGACCCTCTTCCCTTGGACCATCTCTGTGACTCCTCAGCTGCTTCCTCCTGTTCCTGCCCTCCAACCAGGCAGGCTTTTTTCATTTTCGTGCTGAAGGCAGCTCAGCTCCTCCGAGAGCAGCTCCTTCAGCCATAGCATCTTGCCAATGGAAAAAGTGACACTAAAAATAAACTTGTTTCGGAAAGAAGCAAAGGCAGCTTCCAAAAATCCCCAACTAAAGAGGAAAAAAAGAAAGCAAACCACCACCACCCCAGTCTAGACAGCTGCACTAGGTGGAGGGAATAACAACCAAAAGGAATAAATTAAACTGTGGTTAAGGGGAGAATTTGTCTCCCCTGATTGCAAGACAAAAGAAACCCAATTCCTTGTTTGCAGAAAGAGATGTTTGGGAATTTCTCAGGCCAGCTGAGGGCCTATTAGAGTGATGTGAACTGGAAATGGAGCTGAGGGCTCTGGCTGGTTGCACGACCCAACTCCGGACCACACACGACACGCGAGGCTTTGACAAGGCAGTGAGTAGTGGTAGGTGGCAAAATCATCTGTTATTCCACCGAGGAACAAAACGGACTTGGGCTGCATGGCCTCGGCACCGTCTGCAGTGGCAACGGGAGGAGAACGAGTCCCTCTCCTTCCAGATGTCTCGAGCTGCTTCTCAAAACTGCCCAGCAGCTGTCGCTGCACCAGTAATTGATGGGTGTGAGTTGTGACCGTGGTCTGAAAATCCATGGGGTGATGGATTCCTCCTTCTTATCCTTCCAGTTGGGATCCAACCAAAGGCTGGCTCCTGCCCATGATCTGGGTGGATCTTCCTTGTTTGTTTTTGGGTTATTCCTGCACAACTGGCAGAGGTTTGTGCTTTCTGTGTCCCAAAGCTTACCTGCATGTACTTGTGCCACACAAAATTTTACTCCTTCCCTTGATTTGGGCTGGGCAGGGTTTCATCCTGTCTAAGTGCTCATGGAGACTCCAGTGGGAAAACTTTAATGTATTTGTTTATTGTTTAATGTCTAAGGGAGCAACTGAAAACTCACCTAAAGAAACACCATGGTCATTTTCTCAGTTCTCTTTCTCCTCTTAATGAAATCTGTTGTTGGTTTGTGGATGATCCATGGTGTAAAAATGAAATATCTATTCCAGAGTGGGCATTAAAACATGGAAAGAAAATCTAAATGTTTTTGGTTCAAGAACTGCACCTGGGGCCTGGCTGGGCATTGGTTCTTAACCCGCATCAGACGTAGCAGAGGGAGGACCTGCAGGGTATCACACTTTGTGTCCTCTGTCCTGCACATGAGCAGCTGACATAAAAACAGGGCCAGCTCAGCTGCCTGTAGTTATTTAGGGTGACTTAACATTTGATAAAAGCACCAGTGTTCACCCCAGTGTTCAGCCTGAATTCCACTTTGCTTATTAAGATTTTTCCTACATGAAACTCATCCCATGATTTCAGCTGAAACCCAGATTTTTCTTTCCCTTTCCCACAGCCTTGCACTGCAGAGGGGCTGCATTTCAGTGGTAAACAAATCGTGGGGAGTTTTGGTATAACCAATTAGAAAAATAGCTTAAAAATGCTGACATGCAACTGGAAAAAAGGGTCTGCAGTTGGCTTATTTATTCACTGCCTGGAAGTTCCTTTTTAAAATTGAATTATTGATTAAAATTGGATTGTTTGGGGTTTTTTTTAAGGCAGTAGCTGTTTACAACCAGACACGCACAGCCGATAAAATCCCAGCACCTCGGCTCAGCAGGAATTTGGTGTCAAATCAAACCTGTTTGAGAACCCAGGGAGTGTGGTGGTATTTCCAAGCCCCAGCGAGGGCATTGCTGGCACAAGAGACAATTGCAGAGGTTGAACTCAAGGAGTTTGATGCTCAGGGAGGTTTGGTGAAGTGTCCCTGATCTTGGGCTCGCTTCCCGTGCGTGGTCTGGGTTTGTTTACCTGAAATGTGGTAACGCCACACAAACAGGGTGGGTTGGCTTGGGCTTCTCTTCCTCCTGTGCCAGGCTGGTTTAATCAGCCATGCTGGGGGTTTTGCCTGCTTTCCCAAGGAAATGAGCCTGATATGAGCATGTCATCTCCATCGGTCCACGTTCTTTTTCCCTCGTGAGACTTTCTGCACCTCCTGCAAAAGACCTGCTGGTTTTGTGAGAGCCATGGGCTGGGATGGGGTGAGAGGTATATGCACCATAGCACCAAAGGACCAGCTGCTGCTTCATGAGGCTCCAGACAGACAGGGAACCTCGTGGGTGCTCCAGCAAAAGAAGATTTACGTAGGATTTGCTTCTACTTTGGCATAAAGTGACCTGAGATGCACAGCCACAGAAAATCCCTGCCTCAACAAGTGCCACTGCTGACAGGAACACTTGGATTAAGTATTTACGTCTGCCTGGAAGGCTGCTGAGGGCACACAAGCTCACCTGGACATCACAAGCCAAGCCAAGTTATTTGGTGTAAAGGGGAGCCCACGACGATCCCAGCGATAATAAATCCACCCTGTGCAAACAGAAAATGAACGACAGGAGCCGTGCGGTTCTTCCCGGCTGCTCTGCAAACACTGAGCACCCCTGGGAGCTGTGGGAGCCTGGCTCAGCCACAGCCTTGACTGTCCCAGCCATGGGCACCAGGCAGCCCAAACACGCTCGGGGCAGATAATCATCGGGATGGGTGTGTATGAACAGTGGATGAAAGGCATCGTGCCACTGCTCTCCCACCTGATCTGCTTCCTCCTCCCCAGCCCCTTTTGATGTTTGCTTTCACGGCGATTTCTTACAATGTGAAATTCATCCTGGGTTTAATGGTTTGGGGATGATGTGGTTTTTCAGATGAACAGAACAAGGATGTAGAGCTCTGAAAGATGTCTCTGCTCTTTATCAGCGATTTCTTTCAAGTACGAAATGCTTTTTCTTTCCCTTTTTGTTCTGCAAAGGTGGATTCTTCCCCTGCCCTGTTTACTAATTAAAATTTAGTTGGTAAAGAATAAGCATATTGTCCCTGCCAGGGTTTGATCTATTGTTATTATGGCTCTGTGTTGTTACAGATGAGATCAAAGAATTTAATTTATGATGGGTGGATAGGTCAAGTTCAGTCGTCTGAAGCGAGTGCAGAGTAGAAAGCACGGCCAGACAATGATGTCTTAAGCAGCAGCCCAGGCAATAAGTTCCTCCTTGTAATACAGCCCCACTTTCTCCAGTTTTGACTCAAGAAAGTCAAGGAGTCCTTTGGATATAAATATTTGAGGACAGCTGGGTGCAGTATAAGAAGCCCCCTCTGCCTTCCCTTAGTACGATATCAACACCACCAGAGGAATCTGAGGCTTAAGATAAAGGAAAAATCCTGGGACCATGACCGTGTGTTTCAGCCGTCCCAATTCACAGGTTTGCATTGTGTCTGAGTGCCTGCTGCAACCTCCTATGGTATTTTTAATGCGATTTTAAAATATCCCTTGAACTCACAGCAAAAATCTCTAATTAAGACCTAAAGTTGATGCTGCAAAGCCTTAGTCACACCCTAATAACAAAAGGGGAATGGGGTGGGGGGTGAACAAATTTATTGGGTCTGCTTATGGTCTCTAGCTGCAATATTTTCCTTGAACTGTGCTCAAAGAGGAATGGGTTGGATTATTTCCATTTCATCTTTATTTATTGCACATCAGTGCGCAGCGCTGTTATGAAACCAAGCAAGACACCCACCTCTCCCCTATGCCTATGGAAACCATGAGGACTGGCCTGACACGCGAGATGAGTGACTGGGGAGCAGTTTCTGGGCTCTGTTATTGGGACATGGCTGTGAATGCATGGCTCATGTAGCTGGAGACGTGGGGTGTGCTCTCCCTGTGTTCTGCCCAGCTGGAGCCTGGAAGCTGTTTTGGGTGGGAACCACATCTCCTTGTGTCCGCCTGGAGAGCGCTCAGCACCCCACAGGCTCATGGAGGAGGCAGGACAGCTCGGGGCTGTGGCTCTGCCTGGAAAGGAGCAACAGGAGGTTCCCTGTCAGCTCCGTCACTGGCCTTTGCCTCTCCGTGTTCATTTCTCTGTCCCACCAAGGGCTGTGGTTTCTCTGGGCCTGGCAAACTCCTGACAAGGCAGCAAAGCTGAAGCCTTTGAGTAAGAGCCAAATGCAAAATGTTACTGGTTTGAAACAACAAAATCCCTTTCCCTGACCTGCTTCATGGAATATGAGGAAACAAGGTCAGGGCTCCATGGATGGGTTTCTGTGGGTGAGCACTTCCCTGCTTTCCCTGCTCAAGAAGTTTTGGGTTTTACAAACGTCCCCATCTAAAGCCCCCAGGGTGCCTTCCGCCTCACAGGGCTTCTGCTCCAGGTCCCTCTGCCTTGGCTGCTGTTTCTTGTCCAGTTTGGCAACAGTTTGAGCTTGTCAGGCATCCTTCTCCTCTCTCTGTCTGCTCCTGCTCCCACGCTGCAGCCTCTGTTCCTCAGTTGTACCTGGCATTGTGGCCACGATCAGGGAACTGACCTGGCACTAAAGAAAAACGAAACAGTGGAAGTTTCTCATAAGCTGGGATGGTTTTATTCGGTTGTTTTGAGGTGAGGGCAGTTCCTCAGGCTGGCTCAGACTGTGATCACACACAGAGCAGGGGATGCTCAGGAAGGGGGTGCCTTGGACCTGCATCTCAGCTGGGCTCGCACCCACAGCCAGGAGATCGGCCACAAACCCTGTGTGGTACAGAAACACTTTCCTCCAGTGGCTGGCCAGAGCAGCCAGAGGCTTGGCAGTGGCATTTCAGCTGTAGCAACACAATTGAAATATTTTCAGATCCTGGTAACACCCTTGGATCATAATTTGCCCTTTTTAGTGACTTTTTCTTTCTTTGACATTGAGAGGGCAAACTCTGTAAGGTGTAACTGCAGCTGCACAACCCCACACTGCTGCTCCGGTCCAGGGCAGGTTTGCTCAGGGCCATTCTCCTGTTGCTTTCCATTTTCTCACTCCTCCATTCCTTGACTGATATTCCACAGCTGTAACAGGGCACTATTGGAAGAGATGATGCTCTCAGGGCATGTTTTTCACCCATCGAGAAGCCGTAAATATGCGATACCTCAGCGTGTCCTTGTAAATCTTGCAACCCACGAGCTGGATCCAAGCAGCTCACACAGTCGGGATCAGCCTCAGGGATGCTCACACACATCGTGTTGCTCATCCAAACCCAAACCCCAACACTCTTAAAATTTTCTCATTATGGCTCTGACTTCCAGTCAGCTTGGAAGCTTTAAAAGGGGAACTGGTGGGTGGTACAATGTCTGTCTTAGTGTCTTCCTTGCATTTACTGCCTCTTCCTTTCTGGAATAAAAGCTTCAGTTTTATTTCTCATGACTTTAAAATGCATCATCTTGGAAATCAATCTTCCCCTTCAATTTACTTAATAATGCTGTCAAAAGTCATCAGCTAGAAAGCATTCGGTGGTGAATGCAAGAAAACTTTTCAAACCCCTCCATGATGAGCAAAAGGGACAAAGAAAATCTTTTACGACTCAGTTTCTCTGTCTCAGTAAAATAAAAACAGCCCCCAGAGAGGCATTAGTAACTGTTGAGAACCAATATTTACATGTAGTAATTTATCTTCATGTTTATAGAAACCACAATTAATTTCTTTTTTTTTTTTAAATCTCCAGAAAATTATAATTAGAGATCTGTGGCCAAATTTTTTGGGGAGGGAGTTAAAAATTATTTTTCTAAAAAGGCTTTTTAATGTCTAGGGATTTGTGTTTGTTTCTGTTGACTAATCTATAGAGTAAACTGCCCAGGCCCCGAGGTGACTCACGGGCTGTGCAGATGGTGAGATTTGCTCTGGGCTCTCCACGTCCCTGCAGGAGGAGGAAGAGCTGCTTCCACGTCCTCATCCCCTGCTGCAAAGCCAGAGGGTGTGTGAAAACCCCTCCTGGAGACCCAGCTGCAGGAATCCTGGGTTTTCCAGGCAATTACATTTTTGGGAAGCTTGTGCTCTGACCCAATGCGAATGAAACGGGATTAGCTGGGGGCTTCTGGAGGCTGCCAAGGTGGGAGCCAAGGGGAGGATGTGGGAGTGGGGGAGGGAGCAGCCCTTGGAGGACAAAGTAGGTTCTTTTCAGTCTCACCTCTCACTCAGCTGTGCATTGCCCAAAAAGACATGGAGGGGCTGGAGTGTGTCCAGGGAAGGGAACAGAACTGGGGAAGGGTCTGGAGCTCCAGGAGGGGCTGAGGGAGCTGTGGGAGCTCAGCCTGGAGAAAAGGAGGCTCAGAGGGGACCTTCTGGCTCTGCACAA
>VWPU01015703.1:0-32887 GCA_013398955.1 Callaeas wilsoni | reverse complement strand
GGGAGGATCAGGCTGTGCTCCCAGGGAACAGGGATGGAACAGGAGGAAACGGCCTCAAGGTGCACCAGGGGAGGTTTAGGTTGGACATTATGGAAAATTTCTCCACTGGAAGGCTTGTCCAGCATTGGAACAGGCTGCCCAGGACAGTGGTGGTGTCCCCATCCCTGCAGGGATTTAAAAGCTGTGTGGATGTGGCACTTGAGGACATGGGTTAGTGGTGGCCTTGGCCATGGTTGGACTTGATGACCTTAAAGAATTTTTCCAACCTTAAAAAGTCTATGATCTTCTCCAACCTAAATAGTTCTCTGATTCTTGTGGGCAGGACAAGAGGAGCTGTGCTCTGTCTCAGTAATGAACTCTGACTGTCCAGGAAAGCATTTATTTTTACAAAATTAAAAAGCAGGAGGGGTGGGGGAAATCAATGGATCTGTTTACAGCTGCATAAAAAAGGCAGAAAAGTTAATACTAAGGTATGTTTCTTCATTTTCCCAGAGCAAAAACATTTGCAGGATGGTAGTCCAGAGCTCAAGTGGTAAGTGATCAATACCTTTATTTATATGGAATTTATTTATTTATTTATTTTTAAGGAATGGCAGGACATGGAGGAGGTGAATGTATAGAACCCCTATAAACACATTATATTCATGTGTGGATGCTGTAGGATTTGTATTGCTGAGACTTCAGGAGTCCATCTCTGCAAGTCAGGTAAATGTGATGGGGTTTTATTTTTTTCAGAGCACTAGACTGGACGCAAGACAGCAAAACTCAAGAGTTTTGTCCATTTTCCCCAAACTGGTAACAGAGCTGAACGTTTTTCTAGTCTAAACAGCAGGGTCTCCCCTTGCCATGTACAAGGTCAGCCCCCACCCAAACCCACGTTATGTCACACCCATCCAAATGCCACCTGAAAATCAGCTTGAGCAAACATCTCTTGGTCTGAGTGTAGTGACAAGCTTTGGGAACAATCATTCCAAAACGTGACGGCTTTCCTGTTGTTTTTACTGACAATATCTGCCCTAAAATGGAGTGGGCTCTGGCGTGGGTCTCTATCTATTCCAGCTGCAGTGTTGTGGCACGAGCATGGAGGCACAGTCCCAGGTGGAAATACTGCAAGGAGTGGTTTGGTGAGAGCACAGGGGTGGCCTGGCAGTGGGCAATACCATGGAGAGAAGTGGTTGGGCCAGGGAAGAGTCTGAATGTTTCAACTGCAAATATGTTTAATGTTCTCTGCTTCGGAGAGCATTTCCTAGGGTTTTAGTTCATCGGTTTGCCTGGTTTTTGATGGGAATGAGGGTGGTTACCTCACTGTTCTGGGCTCGGGCTGATGAAGGGCACTGGGTGAAGATCAATCACTGCTGTTGTTGAGGTTTCACAATAATTTCTGCCCAGGGCTGGGTGAAGCTTCAAATGCTGCCTGGTCTTCTGAGATGGGCAAGTGCTTTATTTTCCCTCTGTTTTATGAATTTCCTCAATGTGTGTTGATGCTATATGTTATTAAAATTGATTACCTCCTTCACTTATTTCCTCTGCTCTGGACTCAATTACTTTGCATCTCTCTTTTTCTTTTTTTTTTTTTTTTAAAGTGGGTTGAAGTTGATACGAGAGAAATAATATCCAATCTCTATTTCTTAAGGTACAGGACCAGTCTGTCAGGCTGTTGGCACAAAACAACAATTGTTTTATTGTTGGGGTAAGTAAATAAGAACAAGAAGTCTTAAGTATTGGCATATGTTGATACTTGGCCAAAAAGGTCTCTAAACAATACATTTTCTATTCATTCCAGAAACCTCATACTCTGTTATTTCTCATTTAATGCTGTTGGCAAATACCCATGTCACCATCTAATTTTGACTGTAGTTCAACTTTTTTAGTGCAAAGCTAATCCTCATTATAGCTGTAAACATGTGTTTCATTTGGCCCCGTGTTCATGTGCTAAAGTGACAAAGGCAATCGAGGGTTTCTATCAGGAATGGAGATGTACAGGTAAGTGTTTTGTTCAATCTAATTCATCTTTCACACAGTGAAAATCAGCCCAGTTGCTGAATAGGGAACAATGTTTTTACAAGCCTCTCTGTATTCTCTGTTTCCTGCTCTGCAAATTTTTTCAGATAAACGGGACAGACCAGGGAGAAAAAGAACAAGTGAATATGAATAATCACAAGAGCCATCAGGATCTGGTGTAGCAGCTCTCTGTGTGTCTCCTACATCTTTATGTGCTCTTCAGACACTGATAGGTTTTAACTCTTATTTTTCATGGAACGAGTTGGGTTGGAAGGGACCTCAAGGATCATCTTGTTCCAACCCCCTGCCACAGGAAGGGACACCCTTCACTAGACCACATTGCTCCAAGCCTCATTCCAACCTGGCCTTGAAAATTTCCAGGGATGGGGCAGCCACAGCTTCTCTGTCCAACCTGGAGAGCGACTTTTCAAATATGGTTATTTCAGCTTGCCTCAGTTTTCATGGAGGTTTACAAATTTAGTCCCTATTGAGACCCTACTCAAAGTGACTCCTCTCTAAAATGAGACCTCTTGTAAAGGAGATCACAAACCAGCAGCCCTGAAGTCAAAATTCACTTTCAGGTAATTTTATTTCGTAGTTTTTAATAGCAAAATTCAGCCTGACTTCCCTGCCCCCAGAAGAGCATGTGACAAACTGTTTATCAAAATAATCTGACTCATGGAAGCCTGGCAGTGACTACAACTGAGGTTTAAGTGTTGTCACCAAACTCTTTAAAATGCAGCGTCATAAAAACAGCAGAAAACCCTGAGCCTTCAGACCTGAGTCAAGTAAGACCAGACCTGGTTTCTTTCATTAGAACAGAATAGAGTAGGGTGGAGTAGGGTGGAGCAGAATATTTTTAGCTGAATGGGACCTACAACCATCTACTCCAACTGCATCATCTAGGCCAACAATTCCAATTATTCCGTTGAAGCTCCTGGTGGAAGGGTAGCTTTGTGTTGGCTCTTTTACTAAATACTGCCAAGTTAAAGCACCTGGGAATAGGTCAAACAGAGGGAGGAGCTTGGGGGGCAAAAGGTGGAGGCAGAGTTTTTATTTGTTCCTGGCTGTGGTGTACAGTGGGATGGGCTCAGCTTGGTGGTGGCAAAGGGTTCCCAAGCTACAGCAGCAGTGCTGAAATAGGAAATCTCCTGAGGGATTCCCAAGCAGACAGAGCCCATCTGCTTGGACTGGGGAGAGTCACAACTTCAGCAGCTGGCAACTCGGTCAGAGTTTATCTGTGCTAAAAGAAATAGAGTTTGCCACAAGATATTTTTCTATATTCAAATGCACACTTGAGCCACAAATGTTTCTCTGCGTTTGCCTACACCAACGAGTCACAAATTGTCCTCTTGTATTTAAATAGAGCCCAAATTCAATCCATACATTCCCAGTCATTATCACCCCATTATCCTTTCTCCTTTTTGCTATTTTTCTCACCAAGCAGTGGTAAACCCCAGGCCCTTTCTCAAACATGTGGTTGATATAAGAGGAGAGGAAAGTTCTTTTCAAATATTAAAATGTTTTTAAATACTGTTTTATAGCAATCATGGTCATCTGCAAAAAATCAGTTTTCAAAGAAGCGTTTGATGGACTGACAATCATTTGAGCCCGAGATGAGATGAAATGGTCCAATTCAAGCTGGATTGGGACTTGCTTTTCTGGAGAGCACATGAGTTTTGAAGAGATTGATGAAGCTGAATTTTGAAACTATCAATTTGGCCTTTGAAGCATGTTGGGATGCAAGCTGGCTGTGAGGATCAGAGAGCTGGGAGCTTAAGAGGATGGAAGGAGGTGGCCCCCTTCGGAGAGTGGGCAGCAGTGAGGAGGAATGTTAAAATGGTATCAGACAAGTCATCCCCTCTTTCACTGGACTTTTACTACTTCCGCCCTATGTCTGGGACAGGGTGTCCAGTGAAGGGCCAGGAGCTGGACTCAATAATCCTTGTGAGTCCCTTCCAGCTCAGGATATTCTATAATTCTATGCAGCATTTATTGCTCTCCAAAGTCTGCAGGATGTTTGCTTCCTACTTGCTTCAATTTACAGGTTTTGCTGTGAACTGCATTTTGTTGTGTTCGTATATGTAAGGAGCATCCAATATGAAGTATCAATGTGTTAATATGGAAGAAACTCAAGAAAACTCTTTCTGGGGTGGAATTCATCAGGTCTCCAGCTGGATGGTTGCGTTTTGGGTGGCACGTGGCTGGTGTGCCCATCGTGGGAGCAACCTCCTGGATTTTCCATCATTTATGCTGTTTATACTGTGATATCCAGGCTCAGAAGCAGAAATAACTTGGGGTTGTTTGGGTTTTCCTGGATTTATTTTGTTGAATTCCAGTGAGGAACAGTCCAGGCCTTGATGATCAAGACTCGACAGTGGCACTGCTTTAAAAATCATTCAGGCTTTTCAGGTGTCCGACTTCCAAACTACTTAGGGCACAAGGGGAAATGTAAACATTGTTCTGTTATTCAACTTACTACATAAGAGCATTGAGTTTGACAAGGCTCCAGGTCCCCCCGTGTCCCGTCCTGACCGAGATCAGACGCTGATATCCCTCCCCAGTGACATCCAATCTGGCAGGTTTGTTTTCACTCTAACAATTGGCCACTGTAAATGTTGGTTACTCTGCTTCGTGCCTGCCCTGCCGGAGCTGCTTCCAGGAGGATTTCACTGCCTTTCTCAGGATTCAAGCTTGGAGTAGTTCTTTCTTAAATACAGTCAGGGCGTATTTAAATACAAGTTCAGGTGTTTGCTGCATTTACTTAATCTGTGCAAGGAGGGAGATGATTTCAGATATTCTTTTGAACTTTTTATCAAAACTCTTTTTTTTTTTAGGTAGATTTATGCCATATTAAAAATTGTGAAACTTTTTGTTATGGAGTTGGCGATGTTGGATGAGGCTGTTTGCAGGGCCCAAAGTTGGTGGCAGAGCATGAGATGAATTTCAGGTTATGCCATGGACAGTCTTTACACTGGACAGAGTGGAAAATGGAGCTAACGAAGCTGGAAGTGCTCATTGCAGGAACTGTGTGCGTATGGAGGGCCTTGGTAGGGGAGAGGCTGTGAGCTCCAGGATTATTACTGAGAGCAAAACTTGGTGTCTTTGTCCTGCACTGATCTGCAAGGAAAGCAGAGTGGGAGCCGTCCCCTCTGCCTCTGGTGAGCACAATCCATGTTTATACCCAGGAATGGCAAGGCCAGTCTGGCAAATGCCCATGGTCTGCCTCTGCAACAGCATAACGCTCAAAATTCTAATTTAAAGTATGAGATGTATATAAGAATTATAAGCAGTAGTAAATGTGCTCTGACCAGGCAGGAGAGAATTACTCCTGATCAGCTGGGAGAGCTGGATGTAGAGCAGGACCCTGGGCTTTGGTGTAGTTTGAATTAAGCTGAATTTCTGCATTATATTATTTTTATAGTCTCTTCCCATCTGACAGAGATCTCTGTTTTCTTTGCTGTTTCATACACTGTTCACTCCACTGCCAGGGAACAGTGTGCTGTGGTGCTTCAGGGCTCCTCAGACTGGTGGATGTGATGGTCCTCCCCAGCATCCAAGATGAGACAGCTCCTTCCCAAAATTCTATTCTCTCTCTTGCTGCACTGAAAGACTTCTCTGCCAGTCCCAAAAGCAGCAGGGAAGTGTTTCCATCCTGAACAGTTTGCTTCTCTTTATTTACCTTTGGCCTCTGGGTCAGGAAACCTTAATAATTTCCTTTTTATTAATTTAATCCATAGTTCCTAGTAATTACCATAAATTAAGCCTGCTGGGGGGAAAAACACAGCCAATAAACTGGAGGAACTGCTGGCTTTATGTGGGTAACGTCAGTACCTAGAGGATTGTTTCCTGCAGGTCGGTCCCTTGGTCGTCGTGATTAACTTGAGATCAGCAGAGAGTTTCCCGTTCACCTTTTAAACGAGGCTCGGACATGCCAGGAATTCTGCTAATGCACAGGGCCCTATTAAAGGCTTAATCTTGGTGTGAAACGAACTTATTCCTGCCCCTGTGCAGGTACTGAGTATTTCCCAAGGGATATTTCTCTCCGGGTTGAATGAACTTGTCTGGAGACGCCGGTGTGTCCTTCCTGATGGCATTCACACCAGTGGGGTGACAGCAGCAGGCATGGATCTGCTTCTGACACCTTGGGGCTTGGAGCAGGGATGAAAATAGAGCTTTACCTCCGAAGAGCAAAGACAAATAATAATCTGGATTCACAGGGGGGAAATACATGGTGCCATTTTGCAACGACCCTTCTTCGGTCCTCCTTAGCAGCTCCTTTGGGATTGGGGCGCTCAGAGCATGGTGGAGAAAGTGGGAATTATAACAAGCCCATGGGATGAGAGGCTGCCTCCAGGAGCCCACAGAGGCCCCACTAGTAAAGGGTTGCTGGTTTCCTCTTCAAACTGGGCTGAAGCCAGGCATTCCTGAGTGGCACCGGTCCTCCCAGCGCTGGAGAGGAAACATTCCCGTTTGTGAGCTGTGGAAGTGCATGCCTAAGCCAAAGGTTACCAGGCTGAGGTGATATTTTTGCATTCCTACAATGTCTTAGCTTTTTTAAATTAAATTCTTGCAACATGAGGATTTAATCCCTCCTGGTATATATGGCGTGCGCGTGTGTGCGTGTGCGCGCGTGTGCATTTTTTTTTTCCTACAAAAATTTCATCAGGCAAGTTATTTTTGTTTTTGAAAGTTGGCTCAGATACAGGGTCAGTAACTTTCCACCCAGAGCCTGTGGAAAGGTTTGGGGTTTGAGGCTGAATAGAGGGTCAAGTTTTAGGGTTGTGCTTGAGTCGAAACTGGATCTGGGGTTGAGTGCCACTAGGGATGAAATCTGTTGAATTGTTCTTGAATATTTTTTATTAAAAATAGTGGAAATAAGCAGTTTTCCTTTGCCCAAAAGCAGAGTTCTACCACACTGAAAACGGTCCTAAGAAAATTAGTGGTTTCCAGCATGGAATTGGGTTCGAAATCCAATCCCAGAAGGATAAGTTTGGAGTCACATACTCAAAATTAAGCTCCAGCAAAACAAAAAGCATTTTGATTATAGTACTGCGAGGGTGGGGGAGGAACACAGGCTGTGCCCTGATCCTGCTAGCAAGGAGCTGGAAACTTCTTGGGACCAGAAAGGTGCTCTGGGACACCACAAAGAGCTGCAGGCAGAGCCCAGGCTCTGCGTCCTGGGCTCCAGGAGCAGATATTCCAGCCCAGGGTCACTTACATGAACTCAAAGCTTTGGCTTTGGAGCACGGGCTGTGCCTCTGGTCCCTCTGAGCTCACACGCTCTCTGCCCTGCTCCTGTCGCCACGTGAAGGCGGTGGGTTTATTCCTGGGGAACAAAGAAGTTGTGATCTGGTTTCTTTTCCCTTCTGCTGAGCTGCTCTGCCAGCTTTGAGGCAATCAGGCTGATTAAACCCACCTACACCGATACCCTGGAGAAATAGCCACAGCTGCTTCTGCTAAGCCAAGGAGCCCTCTGCTCTGGCCGTGCACAGGGGACAGCTCTGCACCTGCGTTGAGCCACGGGACAAAGATGAACCAGGCCAGCAGCACCTGGACACAAGTGCCCAACTGCTCTAAGCCAGGCCTCACATTTTAAGCATCGACCTTCCACTGAGGTCCCCTTAAAAATCTGTCTTGGCCATGCTGGAGAACAACAGTATTGCGTTTCTGAGGTTTTTTCTCCACTGAACTGTTCAGCCTGAGCTAAGTCCTGTGCTAATGCCATGGAGCTGCCCATGTGTGCTCTGCTAAGTCCTGGACAAGGCTGTGTCCTGGATGAAGGCGTCTTGGAGCAGAGATGCTCAGATAGAATGAAGATCATGGTGTTCCTTGGTTCCCTTCCATTGGCTGCACAGCTGAGGACATCCCTCAGAGCAGCTGGCACGGCCACCTCGGGTTTGCTCAGTGAGGGGAAGGGATGTCCTGAGCTCTCCCCTTCCCCTGGCTCAATGGAGCCCATGTGATGGGAGAAAAGGCAGGGTCTGCTCAATGAAGATATCTCTGTTTCACCACTGCTTCCTCCTTCGGAAGAAAAATGATTCCCCTCCAGGTCTTGACATCTGCTGCTATTTAAAGGATCATCATCATCACCACTCCAGCCCTCCTGGGGCCTCAAGGTATATAAAACCTTATTCTTCCCAAATTTGTGATTGAAAACAGATATTACATGATGATGTCCCTTTAAATGCCATGTCAGTGGTGGGAAGCTTATTAATTAATGGTTCTGAGGGACAGAAGCTGGGGGTGACTGGGGAGGGCAGGTGGAAGGTTTTATGCAGATTTTAGCCCCCCTGGGGCAGGTGGGTGGTGACCACCTGTGGACACCCTGCAGGAGGAATCTGCGGTGCTTGCAGCTCTCTGCTGGTGCTGTTACTTGCATTATCCAGTGATTCCCTTGTGACCTTTAGCAGTTTTTATTTGGGCTCTGGTGAAAGACTGAGTCAGAGGAAGAATTTCTCAGGTTAGCAGACCCCTCTGCTACTTGTCACCCCCATCATACACCCACGTGCACACCCCTGTGGCCGTGGAACCAAGGGAGCAATGGGAAAGCGCACCTGGAAGCTTCTCAGAGCGTCCAAGCTGTGGAAAAAGCTCATAAAACACCTCCTTGAAGCCTGTCTCTTGTGGGAGGCTGTGTGTAACCTCCATCCTCACCCTCCATCAGGTGGCTTGGATGGGGGGAGGCTGCAGCTTCAGACACACTCTTGCTGTAACAGCTCCACACTGGGAGGATCCGGCAGCTCTCACTCTGTATTTAGAGTTTGCAGGTTCAGTGGTGATGGTAATTATTTATTGATTCACAGGGTGGGGAGGCCCTGGCACAGGTTGTCCAGAGAAGCTGTGGATTCTCCAACCCTGGAAGTGTCCAAGGCCAGGTTGGACAGGGCTTGGAGCACCCTGGGACAGTGGAAGGGGTCCCTGCCCAAGGCAGGGGGTGGAATGAGATGGGCTTTGAGGTCCTGTCCAACCCAAACCATTCTGGGATTCTTCTAATTGCAAGTGCCTGAGAAGTGAAGTAGTGCTCTGAAACCAATGAAAGGAGGCTGTGTGATCAGCCTGCTGTATTGATTACCTCCATTAGCAATACCTTTTGTTAATTAAAATTCGGATTATTCAGCTCAGTGCAAGGAGATCTGCCCCTGCCTCTCCCCACTCACACACCCACCGTGTCCTCACACCCTCACACACACAGAGCAAATGTAAAGACTTCACTGACTGCTGACTTTGAGTGCTTGAAGCTGGCTGGTTTGACACAGAGCCATGAGCTCTCACCTTCAGGGATGCTGGGTTCCCTTCTCTTTCCACATCTAAAGCGTTTGTCTTGTGTGGGTTTGTCCTTAGGAAGCCAATTCCTTTGAAAGGCACCAGGAGTGGTTCTAAGTGAGGGATGTCCCACGATGGAACTGTGCTCTGATGCTCTGTCACCTCCATCTCCCTCCACAGGCTCTCAGCAAAACCTTTCAATTGCCGGGGCAATAAAAGAGGTCGGGGTGATTAAAGATGTGGCAGCTGGTGCTCTGTATCTCCGTGCAGTCAAGTCCTTCAGATTTCCCTCGCTCCCACTGGGACAGAATTTTCCAATATTCATTACCAGTCTCCAGCACCCCCTGAGCAAGCTGAGGCTGTTGAGCACCCAGCAGGATTCAGTGCAGGTTCAGCACATCTCTCCAAGCTCCCTGTTCCCATCCATCTGATCGTGTCCATCCCTGCAGTGCTGGGTGTCCTGCCCCTGGGCTGAGCTGGGAGCGTGTGGTCCTTGCACAGTGCCTGGAGTATTGCTTACATCTGGTATGTTTTCCGTGCAAAATGGGTTTTTAAGAAATAAGGGTTTTAAAAATGGACTAAAAAATTTTTAGCGGGGCATCTGGTATTGCAAATATTTGAAAACGTTGGAATTTTTTCTTTCTTGGCAGTAAAAACAACCCAGCTTCTTGCCCACTGCAGTCCAAGAACTATTGAATACGTTTTAAAACAGATCGTTTGGGGGGTTTATGTAACTTTTTATGATTCTGAACAGAAGATACTTTTCTCCTTAGAACTGGTTCAGAATCCTAAATTATAGTTGTTGATTTCTTGGCTTATGGGGAGCTACGTGATTTACACCAGTTAAGAACGTCAGAAAGCTTCAAGAAACCTTTGAAAGCGCAAACCAGAGGAAGATGAGCTTTTGTTTTCCTTCCCAGATATTCATATCCTTGTTGCAGAGTATGCCTGGATTCACTCCATTGCTATTGTGAACTGTGAGACTTTATCCCATCCCTGTTCCCCAGGTAGCTGGAGTCAGGCACTGCAGAGAGCACCTTGAAGGTTCCCCGAGCAATTTGAAGGGATCTGAGGGAATCCAACCCCAGGGATGGGGTGAACTCAGATGCTGCAGCTGCTTCAAGCTTTTTCCAGTTATTTTTTCCTGAGAATGACTATAAGGTCACAAGATCTGGGAGTTTTCGTGTGTGGCTTTCTGATCTACTGAATCATGATTTTTTTTTAAATTTTTTTTTCCTCGTGCCTGTTGCTCTCAGATACAGTTTTGACAGAAGCTGAAAGAACTTCCCTGGGCTGGAGGGAGGAATTGGACCTGCATCTCTTGCATCTCAACTGAGGGCCTTGACAACTGCATATGGTACAGACAGGAACAAAATTAATGCTTTTTTAAAAATATATTAAAAGAAAAGGGGGGAGGGATAGGAATGGGAAAAATAATTTTAAAAGATCAGCATTTTATCCACAATTGATCCCATGCTTGCACGCTGGAAAATCCTCTGTGTGTGACAGCTCCCTGTACCCAGGTGGCAAACTATCTTGGGAAACTCCAAATACAGCTGGGATATTTTTGCACACAAAACCAGATGGGTTTTCAGCTTATTGTGTGCCTGGACAAGTCCTGGTGCTTGCCAGCAGGAAGGTGGCAGGAATAAGGATTGAGGGATGGGGCTGGGAATGCCCCAGAGACAGCTCGTGCCTGGCCATGCTTGTGGCCAGCACTGCAGTTGCCATGCTTGAGGTTTGCTGATCCATAGACCCGTCACCCCTCTGAGCCAGAGTGGGATGGCTCAGGGATGTAAAAATGACCAGAAATCCAGCCCCATGCAAGGGAGGGAAGGGATGGTGCTGGTGGAGAATCCAGCCTGGCCCTTGGGGTCCCGGCAGCCTTGGGAGAGCCACAGCACCAAACCACATCCCTGGCCAGTCCTGCTCTGCAGTCTGGCCTCGTGCCCAGGTTGTAAAAGCCAGATATGTTGTTTTGGCCCTAATGTTTGTCCCATGGCATTTAGGGGAAAAAAAAAAAAAGAAAAAAGAAATCTGGAAAAGCACAGAAGAATAAAGTCCTGAGATACTTGGTTTAGTTAGATTTACTCAAGTGCTGCTGGGCTTGTCTGTGCCTGCTGCTGGTGTCAGGGTTTCTGTCAACCCCCTGGCTTTGCACGTGCAGTTCCACGGACATTACTCACATGCAGACCTATTCAGTGACACTTTGGTCCAGGACAGCACAAGCTGGACACTTACAGATGTGCATCGTTCACTCTGACAAAGCCACTTCTCCGCCCAGCCTCGGTAAGGCAGAGCTGGAGCACATCTCTCCAGAAGAGAAATTCACTCCTTGCTTTGAAGACAAAGTGCTGAGGCATCCGCCGCATTCCTTCCTGACGTGTTCCAGTGGTTTGCTGCTCTCATTCCAAACCAGATGTCTCCTCTCGGATTTGAATGCTGCTGACTTCAGATTCCTGCCATTAGACCTTCTTCTGCCGGCTCCTGAGGGAGGTGAGGAGCTCCAGGTTGTTGGATACCTGGGCTGCCACAGTTACCCAACGAAGCAGCCTCCTTCCCATCAGGATCAGAGGGACCAGCAGCATCATAAAACACTTCAAGCAAATTCCTTCACTTTCTCTCTTGGCTGTGGTGGCCATTTAGTGGGAGGAAGGCTTTCATGTGCACAGCCCTGGTCTGGTTTTCCCATTGCTGACTCTCCTTTGAACCACCTGCTTGGTAAAATGGTGGGGGTTTGTCCTTAGCTCAATTTTCCTCCTCTTACAAAGAGATAAATCTGTTAGAATGTGTATTTTTTTTTCCCTGCCTTTTTTTGTTTAATATCATGCCATAAATATTCCGTAGTTTCACCTTGCCACAATGCTGCTTGAGGCTAAACTCATCCAGTTTTTGGTTGAGCAATGGATGTTCTTTCCACAAAAAGTTCCTGGTGAGATGTGGGGAAGGCAAGGGACAGTCTGCCTACCAGCCCTGGTGAAGCCAGTGGATGAGTCCTTATGAAAAAGAAACTTGAGATTTTCTTATCAATAGTGTAAGGGTCAGGCTTGGTTTTGTTTCTCAGCTGCATGTACAGAACAATGTCTCTTTTCTCTGCAGTGCTGTCCTTCCACCTCCTTCCCCTGTAAATGTTGCTCTCAATTTAATTTATTTGCAGCCCTACCTTTGGTAGGCGAGGCAGAAACAGAGGCAGAGTGTGAGATTGGTCTGATTCCACAAAACTGTGCAGCTTTTGCTTTCAGGATTGAATGCTGGGCTCTTCTAAATGGAGGGGAAACCTGGTCTCAGCTCCTTTTAAACAAGACCGGCACCTTCTGAGCGCTTTAAAACTGTAGAAGCACAGGATTGCAGAATGGTTTGGGTTGGAAGGGACCTCAAAGATCATCCAATTCCAACCCCTCTGCCACAAGCAGGGTCACCTTCCATTAGATCCAGGTGCTCAAAGATTTAAAGGAAGCAAAGATGTGTCCATGGAGCCAATGCAAGTATTTGTGCTCTCGCCCTCCCCGTAAGTACATCACAGTAACTCAGAGGAGTAGCACGTGCTCACTTACAGAAGATGTGCTATAGAAGAGTTATCACTCATCAGGGGAGATGTGGGCTTAATGCAAAAAAGAGCCTGAGATGGCTCAGCACAGCCCATAGCTGAAACATGTTGTGATACCCCTGGGTAAAGATCAAACTGTAAAGGTCTTACCGACATCTGATTCTCCTCAGTTTTAGTTGGATCCAAATCTACCAAAAGGGCATTTTTATGTCTGGTCACAGTCCAAAAAGATATAGCAAAATCACCTGGAGTTACAAATGTGTTGCAGAACCTGTCCCTAATCACATTAAGAGCTCTAAACTGTAAGGCTCGATTGTTTGCCAAATGAAATGTTCTCCTCCGGTATTTGCAGAAAGGAATTACAGTCTGTGAGTCATGTTTTTCATTTGGTATTGAAGTACAGTTTCTGTTTTACAGACCCAATCCTGAGCTTGGGGAAGGAGTCGTTAAAAAGGCTTTGTTTTGTTGGGAAATAAGGGCGAGGTGACAGGTCTCAGACAGTGTATTTTGGGCTCTCACTTTGCAGCTGGGCTTTCAAGCCCTTGGAGTTCCCAATGTCAGGTTTTCCTCTGCAGTTCTCAGAGAGGTGGTGGGGGCTGTTGGACTTGAGGTTGTGCTGAAATAAACGGAAAGGCCATGTAATCCCAGGGCTCTGGTCTCCAGAGCTTCAGTGGCAGCCCCTAAGGTTGAGAGGCTCTCTGCAGAAATGTCTGGTGGGTTCCCAGTGACCGCTGGACTCTTGCTCCAAGCCTGAAGTGCCCCTAGCCTTTCCTTTCAGCCCACTCTGATATTAGCTGGCCACCAGCCACGGACTCTGGTGTGGAGCTCACCTGTGGTTTGCACATGAACTCCTGGTCTGGTGGGAGGTGTCCCTGCCCATGGCAGAGGGGTTGGAATGAGATGGTGTCTAGGGTCCCTTCCACCCCAAAACCATGCTCAGACTCGGTATCACCCAGTAAACTGATATGAACTGGGTGACGTGGAGCTCTTGCAGTGGGTAGGAGGTGGGGGACAGTGAAATCCAAGAAAGGAAAACATTCAAAGCACCAAGTCACTGCTGAGAGGAGAAGCAAGGCAAGATGGTGGAGATGGCTCCCAGCTCCCAGCCACGGAGGATGGACCTTGCACAGACTTTGTCAGTGGCAGCCCAGAGCTGTGAGAGCTGAGCCAGCTCCAGGGGCAGTGGGAGATGCCCTCAGCTCAAGCCAGAGCTGCTGCTGGGTGAACTGCCCGTCCCACCACGCTTAATTACACTGAAGGGAACTCGCCCAGAGTCACCCCGTGTCCCGCGGGAAGGAGAACCCGAATGGGCTTTACATCACCTCGTCTCTAAAGCTGGGAGCAGGAGGGGTGGGCAGAGCCCTGTAATCCCTTGGGAAGAGGGCAGCACATCCCCCTGGGCTGCCCGGAGGCCACAGCCTGCCCCCGGCCTGCCCCCTCCTCATCCTCAGGGAGAGAGGAAGCGCAGGGCCAGGTCTGCCTGCGGGCTTTTGGCCTGACTTCTCACAGTGTCTTAATATACCCCAGCTGGCAGCAATAATTGGAGAGTTATTAAATAACTGTCTGCAGTGACATACAATCTGCAGAGCACTGTACCAATTATTTTTCATTTGCTTCCCTCTATCTCAACGTGTCTCTATCTCCCCATCCTACCCCGCTGCCGTTCCCAGGAATAATTTACTATAGTGATTGGAGGGCAGCGAGATCTTCTCCAACAAAGAAACTACTTTATTTTCTGCCATGGTTAATGCCCCAGTTTAATGAGTCCTTCATATCATTCTCACCACCCTAAATTAAAGGGTAGCCTGTGCAATTAAACTGTTTAGCTTCCAGAATGCCCCTCACAGTTATCTGCAAAATGGGTTGAAATGCAGCTGCTACTACTATTGCTCATACTAAAACTCGCAATGGGAAAACCACTTTCATCTCTATTTTTAATAGTGTGCCTTTACTTTCAATTAAACTAATTATTTGCACCATCTTGTTCCTGATCATTGTCCCATGAGATTTTCCCAACCAGGAAATATTTTATGCAATACATAGCTGTAGATGCTTAGACCTTCATGTTTGTGTCTTTTGGGAATGAGGAGAGAGCTGGGATTTGCAGTTCTTAGTCCAATGTTTATCAGTATTAAACCAGAGTAAAATGAGTTTCCAGTGGATTCACTCCAGATTTAAGCTTTGTTAGATGATAGTTGCTCTTTTTTTCCTTTACTTTTTAGATCAGAATTTGCTCTTTGTCCTTTATTTTTTAAATAGAAGAAGTTTAATGAGGGAAAGTTGCTCAACACCCTTCTCCCCAGATGTTTTCTTTGCATCCAGAACCTGCTGCTGTATTCCCAAGGGTCATATAACAACCTGCACTAAGAGCATCCCTGAGGATCTGTTGATTCTTTTCATCAGGAGCTTCTTGACCCATCCCTGATATTTGCCCCACTCAAGATGAAAAGTGGCTGCTTTTTAAGGGTTGGAAAGAGGTTTGTCACTGCTTGGGTTGGGAGCGGAGTGGGAAGCCCCCAAAATGTCAAACCATAAGGCTCTGCAGCAACCCAAGGAATTCTACTTGGGATGCCTCTGCAGGGAAGTTTATTCCTGCCTCAAACCTGTTGAGTTCCAATATTCATTTTAATGATCTCATTTTATAAATAATGGGAAGCAAAACAATGCATTCAATAGAAATGAGATTAGAAATAGGAGGGGAATGAATTACAAATGCAAAAGCCTGTATTTATTCCAAGGAAGATAAATCTCATTTTAAGAGGTCTCCAGTGCAACAGTGTCTTGCTAAGACTAAAACAAAGTAAATCTGGTTTTGTTGATAAATAAAAGTGTGAGGCAGTGGCAGGGAATGTTTTCTAACACTAGTTGGTTGTCATAGTATCCTGGGACTAACGATACCTGGGTTTTACTCTTGGCCTGGCCACTGTCCCTCTGCAGTAAATCATTTAACACCCTGTGCTGGAGTTGAGGCACAAGCTGGAAAATCCAACTCCAGTGAACAAATGACATCAGGGTGTGACCCTCGGTAAAGCTGTCACTGACAGGATTCTGCCTCAGCAGGGTGAAGGAGTTTGGGGTGCATCATGAATTGGAAGGTGGAATTGGTGGCATTTCAGCAGCCCATGCACAATTCACTTCAGATGATTGTGGGAAAGGCTGTTGGTGAGAGACCTTTTAACCCGGGGCTGGATCTGGCACGGCCATGCACCTCTTGTCTGTCACCAAACCCAGACACGACACCAGCAGTGACTTGAAAATTCTCTTTTTTTTCTCTTCGGTGATTTGGTCAGATTTTTTTGTCCACATGAGTAGCAGGCAGGAAAAAAGATGTTTACTCTGCAGAACTTTCCCTGAGTCCCTTCTCCATGTGGTCCTCGAGCTGCAGTGAGGAAGGGACCACACCAGGGACTGATAAGAGGGTCTGAACTGCAAACGCCAACTCAGCAGGGAGGTAACACCATCACTGTGTTCTCACCTAATTGAAAACACATTGTCCCTCTGTCCCACACCTGGAGACTCGGAGGGAAGCGCTGGCATGAGCTGCAGTGGGATGGATGGGGTGAGGTATCCCCAGAAAGAATGTGCAGCCCGGAGCTGGCACACGCCGAGCCGGGGTACGTAGAGCTGCTCCAAGCAACGCCACAGTCAGCAGCCTCATGGGCTGGAGCTGGAGAGTGGCCGGCCCTCCTAGCTGGGAGCTAGTGATTCCCTTCAGGATTGCATCATTAGATTCGAACTGAGTCATTATGAGGCGATTAGGGAAAACAAGTTGGAATTCATTACCGAGGAAACGCTCTGGAGCTGTAGCAAGAGCCTCCTGTTGGGTGCCGGGTGGGTGCTCAGAGGCACCACCAGGACCTCGCTACCGGGGCCAAGCATTGCTCTGCCCTCCCGGCAGGAGCCAAGAACCACGCCCAGCGAAGGCTGGTGGGATTCTCCTCTCGTTCCTCCCACAGCTGCTTCCTGATCCTTTCTGCCACTGCTCTCCATGTGGCACCTGTCACAAGAATAAACAAACCCCAGGGCAGGGGGAGCCATTGAAATTGGGAAATTTGCACTCGTGCATTCCCGGGTGCAGCCTCAGGAGCAGCTGCAGCCTCTGAGCAGTTCCAGCACCATCTCCCCTGGTGTCCAGCTGCTGGCAGCCCCTTTGCTCCAGCTGGATGGTTGGATGTTTGCCTGCCCTGCTCACTGCCCGTTGCTGCTGGTGCCTCTCCGAGTGGGCGCAGCTTTGCACAGCTCTGCCATCTGCAAAAGCATTTTGAGCAGGTGTAGTGGAGGGGCTGGAAAGGGACTGCCTATGGACAGCCAAATGGTTTGTGGCAGATTCTTGGAAACCCAACAAAACCACACGCTGGTGTCAGTATTTGGGCTGCAACCCGTTTTGTGAAGCCACCACTGAGCCACGGGAGGATTTCTACCTGCAAAGTGTTGGCTTCACAATGCTGGGTGAGGACAGCAACATCTTTGATGAAGGCAGAGAATGTGGTGTGAAGGATACGTAAAGGTTTGGGAGATCAGTAAGAGAAAAAGAACTTGGGGAGCAATCCAAGGC
Organism: Callaeas wilsoni; assembly: GCA_013398955.1. Lineage (NCBI taxonomy): Eukaryota > Metazoa > Chordata > Aves > Passeriformes > Callaeidae > Callaeas > Callaeas wilsoni. The sequence continues at coordinate 15,518 of VWPU01015703.1, read as the reverse complement.
TTGATTGTAAGTTGGCACTCAACACTGATGATCATCAATCAGCAGAGATCAATCACTCAGGAAGCTTAAGCACCTACCAGGAGCAATAATAACATCAGCTTGATGACTAAGGAAACAAGGACATGATAGACCAGTGTGGATGGAGGCCCCTTACATGCCTCTGCAGAAAGGTGTTATCCTGAAATTACTGCTGGGAGAGGCCAAGCTGTGGCCACTGAAGGTGAGCTGGGGTCTCTGTTAAAGTGTTTATAAAGATGCAAGGCCTGGGCATTTGCTGGAAAAGAAGATGCTGACATATTCAAAAATAAAATAAGCAAATGTTTGCCTAGCGAGGGAGAAAAATTATTTCAGAAATAATATGGGATAATGGAGAAAGTTCTCAAAAATCAAATACAGTGAGGACAGCAAAGCCCTGGTGAGGTAAGGGAGCTGGTGGGTAGCAAAAACAACTGAGGACGGACCTGCTGAGAGTGTCCCATCATTTTCTAGGGAGCTCCATGCCACAGCTGCTTGAAGAGATGGTGGATGGCTGATCTCTGGTAAACCTCTGCCAGCTTGATGTGACTCACCAGGAATGAGGAGGTTTAAAGGAACAGAGCAAGGTACAGAGTGAAGAACAGGATTTCAAACACGGGGCTCAGGGTATCACAGCCCTCATTACCACTGCCCCGCGTGGTGATTACTGTAGGACTGGCAAGAGACAAGGCTTTGCACGTCCTCACACCTGCCTGTGATGCCAAGGCCACACAGCACAGGTGACAAACTCACCAGACTCTGGGGACTGGGGTGGCAGTCCACCCTCTGCCCAGTGGCTGCAGACTCAGGACTGGTTCACCTGGGTGACCCTTCCAACTTAGAGCCACAAAATCAGGTCAGTCTTGTGAATTAGAGGTCGCACCTCAAGGAGTGGGGTTTTTTTCAAGCTCCTACCAAAAAGCAGCAGGCCCCTGTAGAGTCAGTTGTTTGCCTAAGGGAGAAACTAGGGAAAAATTGTGTGAATTCGAATATAAAGGGTTTCCTTTGCTTCCTCAGCAAACAATGTCTTACTGCAAATAATTGCAACTAACTGTGTGCCCTCAGCCTTGTTCTGTCCGGGGTGATGCTTAAACTGTCAATAATCCTAAGGCTGCTGTCACAGTGCTGCTCAATGGGGTTGACAGATTATATCTCTAAAGTTCCTTTATTGGACCTTGTTCCCAGAAAAGCTTGCAAATTGCTCTGATCTTACCAGACAAAGGCGTTGCTCACTCTCGGAGTCCTTGGATATCCTACACAATAAGGTAGGAATTGGTGAGAATTACCTGAGATAAAATATCCCTTACAACATCAAAGTTCCTGATCTCTTAGCTGTCAGCTGCAGGTATGTGAAAGTCCTGACAGGCTGAAGATAGAAAGAAGAGATAAAGCAAAAAAAGAAGGGAGGGGGAATGGAGAAATTCTCTGCATGAAACTTTATATCGTTGGATTTGGCACAAAGATGTCAGCGCAGGGGGTCTGTAAGGCCAGCTGGGGTGTGAGCAGGGCACTGGGCTTTCACCTTCTGAGACAAATCAACAGCAGCTCATACCAGGCAGCCAGGGACAGATCCTGATCCTTGGCACACCAGTGGATAAGGAGTTGGACTTCAGTAGTCTTTGTGAGTCCCTCCTAACTCAGGATTTTCTATGATTCCATGATAAAAGAAGCAGGAGTAACAGAGATCAGGATAAATCATGATCATGCATCCCCCACATTTTCCCCATCCCTGTACACTCAGCTGTTGGTTGTCTTTTGCCAGTAAAACGGGTGAGGTGGGTCAGTTACCGGGGGAATCACTGGTGTAACACAGGACATCATCCTTTTGCCATCTTCGCTCTGCACATTTTACAGTGATTGACCTCCCTGAGTGCTGTGGCAGGAGAGCTGGGGTCAGACTCCACCCGATGCTACCCAACCTGCATCAGTAATCCCCCTGCAAAAGTCCAGCTCATTGGCAGCAAAGCCACAGGTAGATCTGAAAACAGATTTTCACAAAAACAGAGTCAGAGTTGAGCTGAAACAAGATCTGGCTTTTTTGTCTAAAATCCTGCCCTTTCACACCACAAAGACTGGACAGACTTTCCCTCTGCCCACTGCTCCCACACACCTAATCCTCCCTAAAACTGTGGTTTAGAGCACATCAAATACCTTTAGGTTCTTAGAAAGGACTGGTTTTGGCAAATGCACAAATACTTCTCTCAAATGACATAAATATTGTATGTGATTTGCTGCCTTGCCAAAATGCAAACACACACACATGCTCTCCTAACTAAGCAACATTCTTTAAAAGTTAAGATCATTGCTTAGAAAGAAATATAGAGCATTTTATAAATCCAAATTGATCACGCACTGCGTGTGTTGAAAATATGTACAAAAAATGGAACCCCAAAACTCCATTAAACCACTTCTGAGACAATACATCACTGCACCTTTATATTGCACCGAGGGGTTTAACAACCCTTCTCCAGGAAAATATTTTACTAGGTAACAAAAAAAAAAAGTTATTGAAAACATATATTTGATACTTTTGGCAATTCATTTTACTACTTGCATTTCCAATTCATTGGTATAGTTCATGAAAAAAAATATTTTCGCAGTTGGGTCATGTTATTATTTCCCTATATTTTTTTCTACTTGAAAGCCATGATACAATTTTTTTTCTATGAAACAACAAAGAGACAAAAGCTGCTTGCTTGGTGATCCAGTAGATGTTTGAGGGTCTGCTGGAAGTGTAGAATATACACAAACATGCCTACAGGAAATTATGGCATCTTTCTGCTTTTCTGGATAACCAACTTTATATCTGAACCAGCTAAAATAAAGCCAGGAAAGAACTAGTAGGTTGAATCTTTTAAGGAACAAAAAGAAGGTATCATTTACTAGAATATTAAAATCTTTTTTAAAAATGGCATGACTTTGCTTCAGATCACCTGAACCATCCCTGGCACTGACCTGTGCGTGACATCCTCTCCCTCCAGCACTGCTCCTCTCTTGGCTCGTGTGAATGTACCTCTTCAGGTGAAACCCCAGCTTGAACTTGACCTGCCCAGATTCCAGAAGAAGGCAAAGAAATCCCAGGAGAGGAGGAGATAAGCATTTCCTAAACCAGACTAACAGTGCACATCTGCACTGCAAACTCAGCTTGGGCTCCGATTCCTTTTCCTACCTAGAGAGTGACTTTTCACCCAAAGCTGCTGGTGCTTTGGACCCTTTGATCTGGCCATCATGTCAACGTGGGCATGCTCCAGGCTTTTGCTTTCCCTTGGGCAGGAAACAAACCCATTTCGAAACAAACCTAAACCATAGGTGGGACCCTTCTGTGTCAGCCTGCCATCCATCCTCCCTTCCCCCTCCCCACCTGCCTCTTTCCTTCACGTCTCTTCAAGAAGACTTGGTGGAGATCTTCCGTGCAAAAACCTGGGTGACACATCCTTGGAAGCACTGGTGACCTGCAGACCTGGACATCCACACAAGGATTTCTGCTTCTTTAACCAAACTGGACCATGTGTGTGCTCACTTCCTACACTGCTGCAGGTAAGTCTATAACCTTTGCTTTGAGAGAGATACTGTGATTAACCACGAGCACGTTTTTATCCCTGTTTGTCTGGAGAACGGTGATTTTCCACTTTAATTGCTTCCTGTATGACACATTTCATTAGGTCCCAGCCTCCTGTCAGCTCTTCTCCTCACTGCATTTGTTTCCTGATGTGTGTGTAATTACAACCATGAAAGTCCATCAGCAAAAGCACCATCAGTCTGAAAGATTAACGAATCTCACGCTTTCCCTCTCTCCTCCCCCCAAAATTAGAAAGCCCACTCTGTAGTTTCCAGCACACATCTGTCATTACACACTCCTGGGTCTCAGGTAAATTAGCAACCTGATTCTTTTCCCTGCTGTCACTTAGAAGAAAAGGGCTTCTTATTTGCCATCCAAGGAAAAGTACAGTAAACCTAGAACTAGATAAAAGGGAAGTAATCAAATATATTTAACTGTACTCAGCCAAATCCCATTATTTGTATAGATGTTAGCTGGTGCATTTGAAGAATTAGGGAAGCCTTGTCTTTTATAGGAAATAGCACTGCTTGATTGAAAAGGGCAATATCTGTGCCAGTGTTCTTCTGCTTACTTAAAATAAGAAGTTCAGCTTTATGTAGAGATATATTTATGCATGAACAGCAGATATTTTAAAGGAGGTTTCATGTCCTTGCTCTTCCACTAAGCACATACATGCGGGGTGAGGGCAGCATCCCTCTGTGTTTCTTTCAGAGATGGGAAATGCCTCATCAGTGTGGGAATGTTCCTTGGATTGTCCTTCTCGCTTCTACCTGAAAAATGTGGAGAAAGTAATTTTAGATAAGTCACCTCCTACATATCCAACTCCCTGGGGTGTGAGGAACAGCTTATGGGGTGTAGGGATAATGTAGGGGCAGGCTGAGCAGCCATGGTGAAGGAACATACTTGAGGGTACCTTATGGAGGTTAGAACATGGTGAGGCTGTAGGAGAGCACACAAAGCCTTCAGCTGGTGGTAGGAGCCCAGGTTTTGAAAAGACATGGACAACATGACTGCAGTGCTTGTGCAAGGGGTGCTCCTTCCCTTGGCAGCTGGTTCTGTGGGAAAGGGGGAATGCGCCACCTCTAGACGGCTGCGGTCGGTGGTCACCAGACCTTCCCCTTTGGAAATCCCTCCGTGCCAAAACACGGGATGGACAGCTACTTGGAAAATATACCCAAATATACCCAAACCCACCTCCTCATCCTAATCCACAGGACCAAATTATCTTTCACGTGTCCCTGTGCAAACAGTGCGAGTTTTGCTGTGAAAATGTTTGATTAATGTGTTCGAACACAAGCATTGAAATTCAAGTCCACAGATTGAGGGAAATCTTCCCCTGGACTGTGCTCATGCCAGTGCACAGCTTTTCTCAGCTCAGTTTTGTGCTCAGAAGACACTGTTTTGTGTGCTATCCAGCCAGGTAAGTGACCGGTGCTCTGCAGAGAGCCCGGATTCTTCAGGATGATGACCCAGCTCGCCCTCATGAAAATGGGTGTCGCAAGATGAGGCACATTTTGATCCCAGATTCCAATTTTATTTTGCTTGTATGAAACGTCACAACTCAACGTTGTTTCAGTACTTTGGGGAGAAGAAGGAGGCAGACAAGAGTCCCCACAATGGTTTTTTACATGCCTGAGTCAAATTACCCTCCCTTCTGTGGGGCTTCTTCTGAAGTAACAGATCATACTGTAACCAAATATTGCCATCCAGGAAAGCCATTTTCCATCCAGCAAGGAGGCTTCTTCCTTCTCAGCAGCCACTGAAAAGGGCCTTTGTTCTCGGGCTGAACACCTGGAGAGTGCTATCAGCAGTGGCCTCTCCGGGCCGGCGCGCGGAGCAGCTGTGACAAGACCCAGTGGCTTTGGCGTCAGGAGTGGCAGCAGCACCTGGGAGCTGCTGGCACCCAAAAAGCATCCTGTCTGGGCCATTGCATGGGCAACTTTGGGTGGTTCCTCTCTTCCATGGGGACCATGGTCTGTATTTTCTTTCTTTTCCCATCATTAAATGAACAGCCTCACTCCAAAGGGTCTCTGGACAACCTCAAGGGTGTGACACCTCTGTAGGGAATGGAGAACAAGCCTTGGCATGACCTTTCTGGAGACACTGGTGATGTGGGCAGTGAAAGGCTGGCACGGAGCACCAACATCCTGGGCACATGGTTTGACACTACACCTCAATGGGTAAAAGGTAGAACTGTCGCCTGGCATTTGGGGTAGGACGTTCAGCAGAGAGGGAGTTGCCTGATGTGACCAAGGACAAGATTGCACAGCAGCTGGTGTGACCCTGAGCACAGCTTTTTGCTCTGTCCATGCAGTCAGCACCCCTTCTGTCTGTGTCCATGAAAAGACAGTCAGACCCACAACTGCTCAGACATCAGCTTCAAAATCAAAAGGTTTTCATTCTTTCACTGGATTTCATAGGATTGGAAGAAAAATGTATGAGGAAAGATGGAGAGTCAGAAAGCAGAGGTTGTCAGTGGATCTGCTGTGGGGTAACCTGGAGAGCTGCTGACACTGACTTGAACGTGTGCTGGGTCTGTGAGGGTTTTTACCAATGGCCTCAGTGGGAATTTTATCTGCAACCTACAAGTTCAGCAGGTCCAGACCTACACAACTTTCTCAGTGTGTTGATTTTCCAGTGAAGCCAGACAGTCCAAATTAAAAAAAAAAAAAACAAAACACCAAACCCAAAACTCCAACATAATTATTATTTTCCTGATAACCCAGATAAAGTTTTGACTCCTACAAGGTAGTCATACACTGAGGGATTTCAAAAATGCCTTGTCACAAGATGCACAGCTCTGCAAAGTATCCATTCTGAAGCACTTCTGCCAAATACCAGGAGAAAATTGCATAAGATGAGAAGGAGCAAACTGCAGCTGAATCTTCATCAGCTACAGTGGCAGCTGAGTGTGGACGTCACGAGTTGTTCCATACCCGATGGCATCGTTTCCATTTTCTTTGGACTGTAGTAGTGAAAGAATAAACATTTCAAAACGTTCAAATGAGACCTTTGAGTGCCAGTGCTGAGTCCCTGTGAGGCTGGGATAAACTGACAAAATAACATCCTGCAGAAGCTGTGCCTGGGACAAACCACCATTCCTGTGTTCGTGTTCTGTGGTTTGTAGCACAGGGGCCACTTTAAATCTTGGTCTCTCTCCAGGCACCAGTACCAGCTCTCCCATGACTTTATGTTTGCATCTCTTTCTTCCTCATGAAGGGAAGATTTCCAGGTTTGTTTCTTTTAACTTTGTTCATGGTAGCACTCTTGACAGAAGGACTTAGTGCCTATTTAATGTCTTTGCAAGGAAAAGAGAGAAACTTCTCGGTTACATAAAAGTTTGTATCAAAATTCAAGAATCCGGATTAATTATAGAAGACTTGCCTTGTATCATTCAATTTGTTTGAATAGCTTTAAAGATTAAGCAGATCCAAGGCCTAACAGAACCAGAGCCAGTAAGACAATAGCTGAGATTTTCCTTTGAAACAAAATATACAGGTGGTTTCTGTGAGTTTCTGTGTCTATCTGCCCGGCTTTTTTATTTTTATGTCGTATCCAATATCACAGAACCTGGCAGTAGAAATCATATAGCAATTTGTGAAAGCTTGTTGCTGTTCTAGATATCATATAGTCTGTTCCACACCAGCAAAGACAAAACCAATGCCTTTACTCCTCGAGTTTTGATTCAAAAGGATAATGATCTCTGGTAACAAAATATTTGGCAGTAGCATTATTTAAAATGCACAGAGGAAATGTTTGTCCCTAATTCAAGGGACTGTGGTCACACAGTCTCTATTCACTTGGTATTTACCAGCGAATGCCAAAGGCTAATCTGCAAAACGCCCAGGAACAAAGTTAAGTTTGTCACACTCCATCCTTAACCCATCCCATTGTAAGGGAGGAAAAAAATAGTAATTATTGAATTTCTTTGTGGCCAGAGAACATATAAACCGTGTTATACCCAGCAGGCTCTAATGGCTCCTTCGGTAAGTATCTAATTAAGTGGTTGGGGTGTTGGGTTTTTTCCTTTCACAGCATACTTTTGTGTTTTAAAATCCCTTTGCATTAAATGACTTCTCGAGTTTTCCAAATTTCTCACACGCACAGAAGAGGGAAGTAAGAAAAAAAGAGAAGGGGAGATTTCGGTCGTGGGAACAGGAGGCAGAAATGAGGATTTGCAAAGGCTAAAGGCAAATCCTCTCCAAAATCTCCATCTAAACCACTGAAAACTGCAGCTAGGGTCTGCCTGGGACCGCTGGCTGTCTAGAGAGGGGGAAATAAAGCCAGCCCGAGGGGAATGGATGCGTTTGGGGAGGAGAGGCCGCTCCCCCAAAGCCCAAAGCGGTTGCAACACCTCGAGGGCTTTGAACGGTGCAAATCCGGGGTTTGGGCAGTTTTACCGACCCCGCTCGGCATCCCTCGCCCGCCGGTCCCCGCCACCGCGAAATCCCGCTCCACCCCGGGGCGGCGGAACGCGCCGAGCGGTGCCGGGCGAACGCGAGATCGGGGTAGGGGGAAACTGCCCCGGGGTGAGGGGAGAGGAGCCGAGCATCCGCCCCGCTCCGTCCTCGCCTTCGGGAGGGATGCTCGGCTTCGGCGGGGACGGTGGGAGGTGAGAAAACTGCCGATCTCCGGCCCGGAGAGCCCGAGGAATGCTACCTGCTCCCGGGAAAGCTACTTGCCCCGGGAAAACTACGTGCTCCGGGGAAATGCCTCACAGCGAGCCACGGGGCCGGTCCCCGCCGCTGCCCACCGCGGTCCCAGCGGCCGCCGCCTCCCCGCAGCCTCGCTGCTCCTCCGGGCACCACAGGGACACTCCCGCCCTCTCGGCCGAGCTTAAATCGCGCAAGTTAATAGGTTGGTTTTTTAATGGAGCCACGTCGAGGTGCCGGAGATGGGCTGGAAGGGGCTCAGTCCCCGCATCCCGACCCGGTCCCGCATCCCGGCTCGGCCCCAGGCGCACCTGCCCCAGCCCCGAGGCTGCGGGTCTCTGCCGGGGCGGCTCCTCCCCTGCGGCCCCGATCGCTCCGGCCCCTTCTCCCTCGTTAGGGAAGTGTTAGAAAGTTGCTGAAGTGCGAAATGAGCCTGCGAAACCTCGTTGTCCTCATTAAACTCTGACAAGGAGGGTGACAAGAAGCAGCGGAGGGGAAACAATGCGGCAGTGTTGGGGAGAGCCCCGCGCCGGGGCAGCCTTTGTGCCCGCACACAAAAGCTCTTGTTTGCATGTGTTAAAGTCCATTAAACCGCGGCAGCCCCAGGTGCAAACGCCAGCCCGGAGAGGCCGCGCCACCTTCCGCGCCCGCTGAGCGCCGCGGCCGCTCCGCGCTCGGCCCCGGCACTGGCGGGCGGCGGGGCCGGGGCACGGCCCGGCAGGCTCCTAATGAGGGCCCGGGGCCGGCCCTTCATTAACGGACATGGGTGGGTTTCGCTCTCTGAGCCCCCAGATTCGCCTGTCCCCCGCCCCGCCGTTAGTGGCAGCGGCGGGACACAATGTCGCCTATTGTGCTGCCCAGCCCCTCACCCGAGGGGACACGGATGGGACCCCGCGCGGAGCCCAGGGTCGTGGATGCTGACCTGGTGCCAAAGAGCCTGCTGGACAGGGGTTGTAGTTTGGCTTTTTCTCACTGTGGCTTGTAAAGGTGCCTTTGGACACCGTAACATCATCCAATCTTCACACAAAGTACTGCCAAGGTTAGGAGCAGAGCAGTTTCTCCACTCCTGGTTCAAACAGCAGAATTGAACCCAAAAGGTGGAAAAGTGAGGAAATGTGCAGAGAATAGTCACCAAAAAAAAGCCTTGCACAGGTCAAAGCCTACAAAAACAACCTCATCGCAGTGTTAGCATTTCATATGACTGGCATGGCACTTTATCCAAGGAAAAGTATTTCCAGGTTCTGTTGCAACAAGTCCACATCACTTTATCCCCAGTGGTCTGCCAGGGATCTGCCCCGCAGCTATTTTAAATTGTGCTGCTAATAACAATTCATTACAGTTGATAGAACTGGGAGACTTGCCTTTTATTTTGCAATTAGACATAAAGGCTCTGATCTGGCAAATGCTCTGCACTGTGAGCATGTGAGTAGCTCTGCTGAAGTCATCTGGGACTGTTCATGTGCTTAACATTAAGCCCGTGTGGGTTTGCAGGATCAAGGTCTGAGACGGGATCATCTTTAAGGATGTTTGTTTACCTGCTCTGTTCTGTGTTTTCTAGATTCACGACGGCGCCCTGCTAAACCATTTCTCTGGGAAGACCTGGAGTGTCTCGAGTCAGCTGGGCACAGCTCACAAGTAGCATTCTGAAGCCAAGTGATTCTTCCCGTAAACAAAAATTGTTTGCAGGAGCTTGATTCGGGAAGACATGACAGCACCGGGTACGTTGCACTGCGAACTGTTCAGCTGTGTGAGCCTGTGTGTACTGAGGCGTTAATGCAGAACTGTCGGGCATTGGGCCCAGAACAGATGTGATGATGAGTGAGAGCAAAGAGACAGGGAGGAAGGGGCACAAGTAGAAAGCACATTTTAGGCTTCTCAGTTCCTGCCTAGACAACCACTGCTTCCAAAACCTGGGCACTGTCCCCAAATGCCTCTTATCGAGAGAAGGTAGGAAGCAACATGATCTGTGGAGAAAACAAACATATTTGTTTTTTTCATTTGCCAATCCTGCAAACAATAGCTGTTTGTAGGCAAATAATCCTCAGGTCTGCATCGCCAGATCAATGCAGGGAGTGGTTCCCATCGGCTCCGCGGTGCCAGACGCGCTGAATGGTTTGTAAGGAAACAGGTCCTTGAACTTCTTCACAGCACAGACACTATCTTAGTAGGTTATCTCGCACTTGCTTCTGTTCCTGCTCCCACTCTCCTCATCTTCCAAGGCTTGGCCTGGCAGGGAGAAGTGAAGACTAGAGGAAATAGACCTTGTTTTAATAGAAAAGGCTTCAAAACGTTCAGCTGTTTGTTATTTCCTTGCCACTTACTTTTCCAATTTACTTTTGGAGCCAGGCTAGCGAAAGGAAAGGCCAATCCTTGTGCACAGTCGCAGTTTAATACCTATGATATGCATGAAGAAAATTAATTTGACTGAGGATTTTGCTTCATGAAGTAATTACGGCGCAAAGCATAAAAAGGCTATGTTTTGTCTTGAGCCGCCAAAGTCCTGGTTTGCATCATGAGGTCATGTTTAGGATTGCAAATCTTTGCACAAATAGCATCTTACAGAATCTCGCATCGACTCTCTCCACCTTTACTAACAGGATTTTTGGAGGTGGAGAGGAACAGGAAAAGAAACTGTTCTTCAGTCCCAGATGTGTTAAAACTGAAGCACGAGAAGGGCAACACAAGTATGGGAGAGTGCTGAGTTCTTGGGGCTGCTCCCACTCCAAGATATATCCAACATCTACAACCCTTCTGCACTACTGTCAGTGGAGAAGGGTTGTAGGCACCAGCACAGCCCAGTTAAGGCTGGATGGATTCAAGAAAAACCCTCACATAAGACGTATCATTTCCATGGTATCTTCAGGACAGTCTGATCTTTTGTATTTTGATTTGTTAAGGCACCTCTCTGGATTCAAATCCTTTTGAAATTGTATGTGAATACTTTGATAAACTGAGTAGAGCCACTTCTGGTAAAAAAAATGGCAGAGTTTTTCAATAATTTGGTGATATTTGCAATGTCTTTCACAACTGAAGACAGCAGTTCAGTTATCACTATTTTGCAGCCAGAAAACATTTGGAAAAACAAAGCAAATCAAAATGTGCTGGCAAAGCACATCTCTCTGCCTTCAGATGGCCAGTCCTTATCAATCAGTCACTTCTGCTACCAGGGAGCCCATAAAATGCCAATCACATCACAGTTCAGAACAGTCCATCCTGCTGCTAACCTGTAACATGGCAAATTTGGTCAAGACTGGTGAAATTTATGGATTTCAAGTTTGCTTAGAAGAATTAACTCAAACTCTAGAAAACTACCCACAGGAAATAAAACTTACAGGAATTGTAAACTTGCAAAAAACCAGAAAATTCCCAGATTAAAGTCACGGAGGAGCAATGCACTCACCAGCACTTTCTGCCTTACCTGGCTGTTTAGGTGGGAGATCTTTAGATCCACCTCGTGCAATGACTGCTGGAGCTGAGCTCTGAGTGTCTGTCATCAAAGCACTCAGACTGTGGGTGAATCACATCGAGAAACTGAAATGATGAAGACCATTTTTTTATTCATCACAGCCTGCCTTCTTTCCTCACTGATAATACAGGGTCGGCATCCTCTCAAAATTACTGGAAAAGGAAACAGTGCATGTGAAACTCTCAGACACTGCTGTCATGAGCACCATGGAAAAACCATACGGAAATGAATAATTTTGTGCCCAAAGCACAGTTTGAATAACAGGCAGTAAAAAGCCCCTTCGCTGCACATTAAACAAGAGGAGAATAAATCATGAGGGGAGCTGCTCCCTCAGGAGCAGCAACCATTGCCAATGCAGAGTGAGGGGGATGCCTGTAGGAAAAGGGTGTGGATAACTCAATTACAGTTCATCTGGATGAGGAAAACCAGGCGAATTCTGGACACTCCGGGCTGTTCAGTGCCGGAGCGTAGAGCCTCAGTAGCCTTTCAGAGTATATTGTTTCACACACGTATTTATGTTTGTGTGTGCGTGGGCTTGGGGGTATATGGAAAATAAGTGGGATAAGCTTTGGATCTGTGCCAGGTTGGCTGCTCTGAACAGCTACGGCACTGCTGGTCAGCTGGAAGCACAGGCTGAGGTCTAGATGGAAAAAAAATCTTTGAAATATCAACGGCTCAGTTTGCAGAGTATCTTTCAATGGCTACAGCACCACTGGCTGGGCAAACACAGCCCTCTAATATGTGCCCCACTGCCAAATCTGTCTTCATCCACGGGGCAGGATGCCAAAGGGGTCCAGAAAAACTCTATTTCCAGATAGTCTGGAGATGTCTTCGCTGACTCCCTGTATACAACTCCCTGCACTCCTGGGCTGGAGCCAGGGCATAAGATATAACAGAGTGTATTTGGAGGAGTTACCACCAGCAATATCCCCTTCATTAAGGTTAAACAAGGTTGGGAAGTAAGAGAAATTAATTCCTACAGGGACACTTGGCATCCCTAAAAGACAGGGAGACAGCTACGTCATAGCAGGAACATGTCCTATGTCTGTGCTTGGCACGGCCAGGCAGGACAGCACAGAGAGCTGTGGTCAGGTCTCGCTCACGGTGGCAGATTTAAGAGTGCACACGTCCAACCCAACGGCGGGAGGGTGATCTTTGTACTGCTCAGCAGAGCAGAGCCGGTATACTGACAGCCTAAAAACGTTCTGTGAGATACAGCTCTGCAGAGCAGCTCCAGGGAATTCACAGCCATTGCTGTCACTGCAGCAGGTTAGGGACACTTTGCCGAGGTCTCTGCAACAGGAGAACACAACAGGGTGACTCAGTAGTGATGTGACCTCTCATGAACGGGCACTTTTCCTCGTGCTCGTGTTTCTGACACATTGATCAACTGTTGCAAACTTAGGTAAAACCCATTTTTTCAGTCCTTCTATCCTAGTGGGGGCACGGCCCTCCCGGAGCACAGGAATGAATGTAAAATGTCTCACACTTGTTCTGATCAGGGCTCTGCTGATGCTTTTAGGGCTTCTCCCACTCAGAAGTCTGGAGATATGAGCATTTCCACCTCTGTGGATCTGGTATAAGCACAAAAGACACATTTTGTGACAAAAGAGACATCTCTTCTGGGGCTGGTGGACTTCCCACTTACGCCAGGATTATGTTTGCCCAAAAAGGAACCAGTCAGTGTCCACAAAACTCTTTGACAGCAGAACATTCTGTTACTCTTCCTGTGGCATTACCAGAGGAAACACTGCACACAGCTACGTATATCCATTAAAATCTATTATTTCAGCTCATTCATATGTTGCTGACTCACCATTCATTCCCTTTGTATAACCTTTTAAAAGTCTTACACATCCCCAAACCCTCTACATGGAACTTCTGCCTTAGATGTATCTCACACTGCACCAACATTAACTCAAAGAGGCAATCATTTTCCCAAGAGTGTCCTGTATAAAATCTTCCTCATCAGAGATAAGAGACAAGGTCATTCCACATGAGACAACCCACTGGAATGACTCTTTAGACACTGCCTGTTCTGGAACTTCTTATTCATCATTCTCCTCATCCTGATATTTTGTCCTCTAATTACAAAAGTACTTTCCACTTCCACTGAGTGTTTCTGTGGGCAAGGTACAAACGGAAATGGATAAACTTTTCATTGGGACTAGAAATACATTGGGATTTGGCGAAGAGATTTCTTCTAGTTTGGGTGCATTTGTAGCTTTTGTGGGAAATAGCAACTGGACAGCTAAAAATGGACAGCTTAGAAATAAACCTTTCTGCACTAATCACCATCAGAGAGGTTTTCACCTGGGCAGAGGACCTCCCAAAATATCCTTCAAGCTGTAGGGAGTGGAGGTTGATTCATTAAGGTACTTTCCCTTCTGAATCAGCACTAAATCTACGCCACCGTGATATCAAGGGCTATCTGCCTTTGGAAGCTCTGAGTATTTTTAAGCATTCTAACAGCAAAGTGCTGACTATTGCTAGGGATTACAGATTCTGCGCAACATTTTGGAAGATAACTTCTGGCATCTTGCCATTTGTTATATGGAAAATATGTTGTATTATCTTCCATGTGTGTGGGGGTGTAAGGGTGCTCCGAGTGTCCTGGCCCTCAGCCTGCAAAGACTTACACATATTTTATGCAGAATAAAGTTAAGCAATACATAATGAACTTGTTCAGGCTCAGAGCCTAGATCTGTCACTTAAGACATGTTCCATATCCTTTAGGACTTCTCGAAAGACAGCATCTTTCTTGACGCTCCAAGTACGCTACTATGAACACCACGCTGGAGGTTGGCTGTGTGGGACACAGATATGCTGTTATCGGTGTAGGACTTTTCAGTGGAGGGCCCTGGTCCTGCCCCAGTGAGCCGGAGTCTTTTGACTGGGACAGTCAGGCTGGGATGGTCAAATTGGTCCCAGACTCGTGTACACACACAGGATGTGGAGGAGCTGCTGTCAGATGCACATCAGACATTTGATGTCATGTTCTTCTCTTACTATCAGTCCTGGAAAGCTCTCCAGAGGCACTGAGTGAAGGATGAGGTGTAGCAGGTTGAGGTAAGGATGTCAGGGCACCAGGAACAGCAGAAAAAGGCCCTTATTGCTGAGGGACAGTGGTGTTATTCCCATGGAGACCTCTGCAAGAGTCCTCCCATGAACGACTTCTGTGTGGGTTTGGGTGGGACGCAGAGGCAGAAGGCAGCAGAGGGCACATCTTCCCATGCCCACCCCAGTGCCACCCTTTGGGGGAAACCAGGGTGGCTGCTCTACTCCCCAGAGCCCATCTGGGCACACTCAGCTCCCCTCCCTCACAGCCCTCAGCTGCCGGGAGCCCCGAGGGAGCCCCATGGGGAGCCCTGCGGGAGTCCTGTGGGCAGCAAGGTCAGAGCCGTGTGTGGAGCCCTGCGGGAGCGCTCAGGGGAGCACTGAGGGGAACACCCCGGGGAGCCCGGAGGGAGCAATGTCAGAGCCCTTTGGAGAGCCCTGAGGGACTCAGTGGAAACCCTGAGGGGAATCCGGTGGGAGCCCTTTGGGATTCTGTGGAGATCCCTGTGGGGAGCCGCTTATGGCCTGAGGGGAATCCCTTGGAACCCTCTGGAGAGCCCTTTGGAAGCCCTTTGGGGTCCTGAGGGGAGTCCTTAGGGATCGTGTGAATCGCCCTTTGGGGTCCTGAGGGGAGTCCTTTGGGATGCTGTGAATCGCCCTTTGGGGTCCCGAGGGGAGTCCTTAGGGATCGTGTGAGTCGCCCTTTGGGGTCCTGAGGGGAGTCCTTTGGGGTGCTGTGAGTCGCTCTTTGGGGTCCCGAGGGGAGTCC
>VWPU01015702.1:5501-66292 GCA_013398955.1 Callaeas wilsoni | reverse complement strand
GGGAGGCGGCAGCTCCCGCCCGCCCCGCGCCTCCCTCCGTGGCCGCCCCGCCGCGCCGGGGATGCGGCAGCCGCCGGGCACCGCCGGGCCCCGGACCCCATGGGATGCGCCCGCCGTCGCCTGGCTGGTGAGTAGCCCTCGGCTTTGTGTGCCCCCCCCCCCCGCCCCGAACCTGCTGCCTTTTCCCCGCACCAGATTTTCCCCCTCTTTTCCTCTCGCTTTTCGTTTCCCCCCCCCGCCGGTGATGGATGGCCGGGAGGATGAGGATGTTGCCACGGGCAGAAATCGGTTGCAGATGAGGCGGACTTGGGGGGATCTGCTCTGCGATCGTTAAACTGTTTCCACCGCCGCTGTAGCTCAAATGGAATAAAAGCCTGGGAGCCGGGGAGCCGCGCTGTGTCGGTCGCACATCTGTGGTACAGAGTCCTTCCCTCCTTCCCATCCCTGCCGGGGTTTGAAACAAAAGTGCCGAGGGAAGAACGGGAACGCTCCGTATCGATTAACCACACCACCAGCGGACGTGGGGTAGTTCAACGATCATAAAAGAAAGTTTTCCCGATGGCAAGGCAGTAAACTTTTGTTCCTTGAAAAGTTCATCCCGGGGATTAATTTACATCCTTGTATTGTGGAAATACTTTAGGCACTTACTGTAAAGCTCATACCCGATATAGCCCTACCTGTTTTTTGAACCCCAACGTAGCATTTGAATTCGTCTCAGTATTTGCAGCAATTTTTATTTGTTCTATACAATAGTCTCTGCATTTTAAGATCAGTGGGGATTTCTCTTTTTCTCTGGGAGGTGTTTTGGGAACAGAACACGCTTTAGCTCGCTTTCAGGCTGCATTAAAGTTGATCTGGGCAATCCCTTATTGCCTACTAACATTTCTCTTAAGAGAGCACCAGCAAGTTCTGCTCTGCTCCACAATCTAACTTTTACGTATAGGATTAACCCCCTCAAATTAAAAATTCAGCCTGTGTGAAGTGTTTGTGGATTTAGGACACCGTAGCTTTTCCATGCGGGTTTTTTTGGGAAAAATCTGCACCGTAAGGAAACAAGTGGGAAAAATCCTAGCGATATGGAGAGACCCAGATTTCCCTTGTATTTTTAGCTGAAGAACTCAGTGTCCTCTTTGCAATGTCCAACCAGCCAAAAATCAGCTGCATACACTGGGCACTTCTGCCTTTTGAAGGCAGTCTCCCATCTCGTAAAAGGCTGCTCGCCTCAAATTTGCAAACCGCAGGATGGGAAATGGAATTTGCCTTCAGTATAAAAATCCCAAGTGTTTGCAAACAGCCCTGAGAAGAATCCGGGCTCTTGGCGTGACCTCTCTGCGCTGAATTCCAGCTTGGGGAGTTTGCGGTCTCGCAAAAAGGGCAAACGAGCAAAGTCTTCCCGAGTGCCCGGTCGTCTTTCTGGAGCGAGGAAAACAGTCGAGCTGGAGGGAATTTTGGGTGCTCTGGAGGTGCGGGATCGGGCCCTGAGCCAAAGTGCTTTTCAAGGAGCCTTGAAGCCCTGCCCGTGTTGGAGTAACTTTGCTCGCGGCGTGCGTTGGCATTGCCGAGGGCGGATTAAGCTGGTGCAGCCATGGGAAACCTGCCCGAGGAGCAGAGGAAACTCCTGGGCAGTTATTCCTGCCCAAACTCCGCGCTGTTCCCATCAAAGCTTTAGCAGTACCTCTGCCAGATCCCATATCCGACCAGGGGGCAGGCAGAGCCGGGTTCTTGCTCCGTCCTCGGGCTTTGCTCCTGCTCTTTTTGTTTGGAAGTCCGCTGGAAAAAAACACCCTCCTCTGTAGTCGCCCAGGCTCGGAGATCCCCCGTGGCAAAGCAAGGAGCAGAGTGACGGGGGTCCAGCACGGCTGAGGGCAAAGAAACTTCACACCCGCTCAAATCAGACTCTTAAAAACCTGAACAGCTGATAAAATTGTCCTTCTGGGGGAGTTCTGGAGTGGGAGTGAGGGATGGTCTGTCCTCGTTAGCCCTGGCAGGGCTGTGCTTGCTGTTCCCCAGACCTTTGTTTCTCGTGCAGTGCTGTTTGGGGAGGGACGCGGGGCGGTGGGGGCCAGGGCTTTCCTGGACATAAATTAGCACCGAGGGTGGGAAAGGAACAACCCAGCACCCATCCCAGCAAGTGTGGAGCTGGGCTGGGCTGCTGCCCCCATCCCAGCCAAGATCACAGCCCTGTGGAGATGAGCTTTGGAAATGGCATCAGGACAGAGCCCTTGCTCGGGTCACTCTCAGGTGTGGTTTAAGCCTCCTTCTCTGACACAGAGCTCAGGCGACCTGTCCAGAGGGGGGAAGGGAGTCTGTTCGGGTCACAGTGTGATTTCTTTGTGGGCCCAGTCTTGCAGTTTTAGGAGAAACTGCCTAAATGTCAAGTGTGAGGTCAGCCCTGGTAGCGAGTGAAAATACCAGCTGGGCCGTGAGCTGTTACGCTACCCCCAAACCCCCCTGGCCTTGCACTTCCATGTGTTTTTCTGCTTTGGTCAGTGCCATGGGTGAATAACACGGACATTGGGTTTATACCATCAAAACTGAGGAGGCCGGTGTTGTGTCCAGCAGAGACTAAAAGAGTGCAAAACCACATCAGGTCACTGACTTTCTGCTGCTGTGGCCAAGATATGGCCTAAACGGGTAGAAAGGGAGAGGGAGACAGCAGGGAGGATCCCGAAAGATCCACAGCTCCGTCCACAAGCTCTTTCCTCCTTCCCTCTTTCCCCTTCTTGCTCCAGCAGCTGGGAACCTGATCCTGCAGGCGCAACCCCGCTGCGCTGGGTTTTTATGCAAGTTTGGTAATGAATGACCGAGCCAGGCGAAAGCCAGCGTGGTTGGCATCCGAGACAGCTCCCCTCGCTGCCTGCAGGAATTAAAAAAATCATCATCCCGGTGGCCACTCTGCACTGGAACTGGTTTTATCTGGTTCCAGTTAGGCTTGTTTTGAGTAAGACGAGCAGTGCCAGATTCTGATCTCATTTGCACCAGTGGAATCATTTGGAGGAGCCGGTCCCAGTTTACCTCACTCTAAGTGAAAGCAGAGCGGGGCCTGCTGGGAGAAGCGCTCCCCGGGGCCTGCAAATCCGACCCGGGGAAAAGCCAGCGGCTCCTGGGACCCTTCCCGCAGGCTCTGGGGCTTTTACTGCCCGCTCCTCAGAGCTGGGCTCCAGCAAGGAGGGGAGAGGTTGTGGCTTCAGCCGCACCGGGAATCGGAGTGACGGAGCTCCAGCGCGGGCCAGGTGCTCTGGGCAGGGATGATGGTCGGGCTCCCGAGAGGAGAGCGGGGCTGTGCTGGAGGAGGAGACATTCCCTTTCCACGCTGCGTGGGAAACTGCTGCTCGCAGGGGTCAGGGACGGTGTTGGAGACAGCAGCAAAATCCCTGTTATCCATGGGATTTTCCAAGGGGTTGTTGGACGCCCGCCGCCCTCCTGCACGTCCAGATGCCCTCGGCCCCAGGCTGGCTGTCCCGGCTCTGCGGCTGTGGGACGGCTGCGTGGGAAACACCAGCTCCAGGGAAAAGCAGGAGGCAGCCGGGCCCCGCTCAGGTCCAGGCATGCGAGCGAGGCCTCCGGCTGAAACGCTGCTCCCAGCTGTGCTTGGAAGCGCCTGGTTCTCGGATCAGCTGCACCGGGTCCGACCCAGCGCTGGGAATGCTCCAGCCACGGCTTCGGACTGATCCTGCCCCGTGCAGGGGCTCGGGCAGAGCCTGGACCCCCTCCCTCTGCCCAGTGGCTCCCCAGTCCCGCTGCTCCCCAGAACCGCCACTGCTGGAGGCTGTCCCAGCCTTGTTTCCCAGCTCTTCACACAACTGATCTGGTCCCAGGCTCGTTTCCCAGCTCCCCCCACAACTGCTCTGGTCCCAGGCTCATTTTCCCGCTCCTCACCGAACTGATCTGGTCCCAGGCCCATTTTCCAGCTCCCCTCACAACTGATCTGGTCCCAGCCTTTTTTCCCAGTGCCCCACACAACTGATCTGGTCCCAGCCTTTTTTCCCAGTTCCCCACACAACTGATCTGGTCCCAGGCTCGTTTCCCAGCTCCCCACACAACTGATCCTTGCTCCCATCCCATTCATCTCGCCGCTGTTGGGGGCTGCAGAGCCCCACGTGCTTGAAGAAGAGGCGGAGTGGAGGTGTGGGGCCAGGATATGTTCCTGAGCTTTAGGCTGAGGCATTTTCCTGGCCCTGATTGTTCTTAATGCTGAAGAAATTGAGCAATTGAAATAAATTACCAGAAACTGTTTATGTGACTCTTGCCTCTTCCACAGGCCATTAGTGTGTCCCTTTTCCAGCAGAGCTCCTTCAGGACTCCATCCTAAGCCTATCTAAGTCCAGAGGTAGTTTTCCAGTGACTTTTGTAGGTAAAGCAGCTTGGATGGGTTTTTTTCCAGCTGCAAAAAATGAGTTTCCCAAGTGTTCAGTGCATGGTGGAGAAGGCAGATTAAAACTCCCAATGTACCAACATCTTTTGACCTTCTGACTAATGTGGGGAGGGCAGAGGGCTTTAAAAACGCTGCACTGCTTTTCTTTATTTCTGCTTTATTTCTGGGACTTGCCCAACCATGCTTGAGTGGAAATTAATATGTTACAGAAAGGGAAGCTCTAACATCTGCTTCTGAAAGGAGCAGACACAGCCAGGTCCACAGTGAGAAACGACACAGCTTTTGCTCCACTATCAAAAGGTTCTTAGGATGGATTCTTGTGGTTGTTAAATATCAAATGTCTTCCTGTGGTAGTTCCTTTTTTTTTTTTTTTTTTTTTTTTTTTTTGTAATTTCTCCCCAGATTTTGCAGCTCAGCAGAGCAAGACTGGAGCTCTGAGCTCAGGAGAGATTTCTGGGCTCAGTTAAGCACTCTTGTGTCCTGCTGTCCTGAAGAATTACCTCCAGACATTCTCAGTGCAGAGTTCTCTTCCCTCTCCCCTGCCCATATCGTGACCTCAATCGGATTCTTTTGGGCTGCTACAGTCACTACAGCAAGGGTCCCCAAAAAAGAAAAGTTTTAGCTAAATGCAAATTTCAGAAAGGGGGAAGTATTTAATAAGAACAGATATTAAATAACATCTGTTGTTTTGATAGATGTTTTTCAATACACAGTGACTTCTCAGTTTTTTGCAGTTGAGATTTAAGCTTTTCCTCTTAATAATGCTGGCTTATAAGTTGTTTTGTTCTATGTAAGCAAATATTATTTGAGTTGAGTTTCCTAAGAGCCAATCCCCAGTGGTATTCAGAAGTTACAGACCTAATCCTGTGCCTGAGGAGAGCCGTGCCCCGGATCTTTCTGGGATGTTTCTTTCCACTTGCAACCAAGCAGACGCTTTACTCTGGCTTTGCATCCTTTTAGGTGCCTAAATAATAATTATCCTTTTAGCATTTCCTGCAGTGAGATCTCTCCTGGGCACCTGCACACACAGCAGTGATCCCACGCCAAGTCCTTGGAGAGCTTCCTCCCCTGCCCTGCAGCGCCGTGTCCCGGTGTGACTCCCCCATGCCCCGGTGTGACTCCCCCACGCGCTGTCCCAGCCCGGCTCCCACCTTCCCTGTGCCTCCTCCAGCACCTTCCGCTGGAGGGATGTGGGATGCTGGCAGCCAGCCCTCCCTCCTGCCCCAGTGTGATTCCCCCAGCGACGCGCTGTCCCAGCCCGGCTCCCACCTTTCCTGTGCCATCCCCAGCACCTTCCCATGGGCACGGGCTGCTGGCAGCCAGCCCTCCCTCCGGCCCCGGGGTGACCCCCCCACGCCCTGCCCCAGCCCGGCTCCCACCTGCCCTGTGCTATCCCCAGCACCTTCCGCTGGAGGGATGTGGGCTGCTGGCATCCAGCTCTCCCGCCTGCCCCGGGGTGACTCCCCCACGCGCTGTCCCAGCGCAGCTCCCACCTTTCCTGTGCCATCCCCAGCACCTTCCCATGGGCACGGGCTGCTGGCAGCCAGCCCTCCCTCCTGCCCCAGCAGCCGCTTCCCTCCCGGGGAGCCCGGCGCTCCAAACGCCTCCCTGAGCTTTCCACTCCCCCTGCACCCATCAGCTCACTCGGGGCTCCCCCGTCCCTGCTCCTGCAGCCAGGGAAACTGAGGCACAGAGCATCTCTGGGGCCTCCTCTGCTCCGGGTCACGGCTCTTCTCAGCAAAACAGCACAAATGATCAGTGGCACGCGAAGCGCTCTGCCTCCGGCCCGACACCGGCCCGGGGTCGCTCTCGGTATCTCGGGCCAGTGAGGGCAGAGCCCGGGGGTGGGGAGCTGGCTCCATCGGGAAGGACAGCCCTGTGTCCAGGGAGGCAGCACAGGGGAGGGGAGCCCAGCTCTGACCCGGACCAGGAGCTGAAACCTTCTCCTTGTCCCTCTCTGCTGAGGCCTCGTGTGTCACAAAAGGACCTGGATCCCCGAGTCAGGCACGAGGTGCAGCGTGGAGCGGGCCCTGTTTCCGTGCTGTGTTCACAGGCTGGGAGCCTCGGCCAAGGGATGTTTGTAAAGCTTTGGGGGTTCTCGTCTCTCAGAGCCTGGGGTGCCTCGTGTGTGGCCGTGAGCACAATCTACCTGTGTTTGTGGTTCTCTGTATTTGGCAGAATTGCAAGATCCTGGATAAGAAAAATACCTATAAACACATTAAACAACTCGTGAAACGTTCCCCATGTCCACCTGCAAGCTTGTCTTGTGTTATGGTGTAAACTTCCCACTGGAAAAAGAGGGTAAAACTGATTAGATCTGTTTTATTTTCCTCCAGAAGTGTTTGGTTTCCAAATGTCTGGGAACAGCTGTGGGCTGGATGGTGGGAACGTGGCCTCCGAGGTAATTCCAGTGATTGTCCTCCGGCCGATGTAACGATGTAGATTTTCCCAGCTGCTTCCAGGCGTTGGTGTTATCCTGCTGGAGGGACTCCTGAGAATGCTGGGATTGCTGGGATGGGAGGAGGGAGCTCTTCTAGGTGACACAAAACATCTGAGGTGGCACCAGAAGGTCTCCAAAGCGGGAAGCCGAGCTGCCGGCAGAACTCCTGGGTCTCGCAGGGGTGCTGGGGTGGAACCCTGAGACCCACCTGCCCCTCAGCTCCTGGGGCACGGGGACAGGCTGGGAAAGGGCTCCGGAGCCGCTGGCCACGAGGCTGCAGCTGTGCCTGCGCTGAGGAGTTGTTTGTGTCGGGAGCTGGGATGTGCCAGGTTCAGGGGCTGAGTCATTTATTTCCCAAATGCTGCCGGAGGGATGGCGAGGAAGCGGCCATGCGGCTCCCTGCGGAGGGAGCGGGGGGGAGACCCTCACGGGCCGGTGGCTCTGCCGGAACTGAGCTGAACTTTCTGCTTGAAGAGCTTTGACTAGCGGGGGAAAAAATGTGGCTCGGTGCGGGGAAGAGAAAGAAGCCCCTGTGTGCCGGGAAGCGGCTGCTCCCGCCGGGTCAGCCGGGGAACACACTTGTTCCTTTCGGGCTGCAACGTGTAATTTAGCTTGTCACGGAGGAATGTGCTCAATGCCTTTATTTAATCGGGAGTTTGCAAACCTGCTCGGGTGCCTTGTCTTCCTTTTTCCCTTCCCTTCCCAGCCGCGGGGGGAGAAGGAACACGGTGCTTTTGTCTCCGTCCCTGCTGTCAGATGAATGGTGTTGGTGGCAGCTCTGTTCGCATGACTGGTTTGAGCTGTGGACGCGCTGCTCCCAGCCCCGGCTCCCTCCCAAACTCGGCTGCATCAGATATTTTCCTAGGCACTGGCATAAACCTCGTTACTTACTAGAAAAGTAGCCCTGCGGGTTCCAGGACGTTCTCAGGAGAAGGAAAACACCGTGTGCTGTGGGTGTGCTGCGCTCAAGGCTGCAGCTCAGCGGGGCTTAGCAGTGCTGGGCTCCAGGGTACCCTGAGGAGTGGGGGAGACTTGGAATTGCCCCAGCTCCAAAGGGGTACCTGGTTCCCCTGCTGGGGGTACCCAAATCCCCGCTCTTCCACCACCCCCCTGCAAAGGGGAGCGGCGGCCGTGGGGGCCCTGGTTACAAACACATCCCTGCTCAGGAAAGGAGAAGGCTTCAGCACATGTCTGAGTGCTTTCCTGAATCCAGGCCAGGTCCTGTGCTTTAGCAGAGCACAGCCTCGCTCATCTTCCTCACAGGAGCCCAGGTGCTGGGAGAGGATCCCGCGTGCCTCTGGCAGTGGGTCTGCTCTGAGCAGTGCTGAGAACACCTCCCTCCAGGAACAAAGATCCCAAAGATCCCAGGAAGCAGGACTGCCAGCACCCACAGGGATGTTTGCCTCCTTGTAGCTGGGTAGAGATGCACAAAAACCTGGAAAAACCCCACCTTTCTTAGGAAAGAAGGAAATGGCTCTCTAATCGGGCAAGTGGAAGTGAACTTGTGTGCTGACTCCAGAGGAATTTGGGCTGTTCCCTGGGGGATTGTGATTGCTCTTTGGGTCACATCCCAGCTCTGATCTCGGACTTGCCTTTGGGAGCAGGATTCCTCAGCACAGAGCTGCTGGCATTTGAGGAATGAGTGATGCTTGTTTCGGAAACCCAAGCAAACCAAATGTGTGTGTGCAACTTAGCCATGCTCTTCCTTTAGAAATTGCGGAATTCCCCCACCGAAATGGAAAAGAAACCCCCTCAGACAGAAGAGTCCTCCTCAGGACAGATGTATTTAACCCCACAACTCTCATTAGTGGCAGTGCAAGCTCGGGGCTTAAAGCCCTCTGCTTATCTCCAGCCAACACCTGCAAAGTCTCCTTTGTGCAGGTATTCCCACCAGGGACCCAGGGGATTCACATCCCACAAGTGCTGGGAGGATTACGAAGCCAGGGCTTCGCAGGTGTTGCTGCACTCTATTACTGCGGTCCTTGTATCCCCAGGAAATGAGGAAATTTAGCAGAGACCCCACAAGACTCCTCCAGAGATCCCGTGAATGAGGATGCTCTTTTCCAGTTGCCATGGGATGGAAGACAGGGAAGAATCTTTCCCGTCTGTCTCTTGATTCAGATCCAGGAGGTTGGGCTCAGTGGAGGGATAATAGGGCAAAATCTCATAATGACCTTAAAATCCCTTCATGCTTAGGAGGGCGTCTCAATATTCAGAGAAGTCTGGTGGTCCTGCGGCCTAGGGGGTGTGGACGAGAACTCTGGAGGGACAGGGCATTTTTCCTCTCCTTGCCAGCCAGTGTTAGAGGGCTGGGCCCAGGAGTCATGGGAATCAACAGGAGTCTTTCCAGTGTGGGCTTTGGATCGTCGTCTGGATAAATAAATAGAAGGAAATAACAAATAATGTGGTTCTAACAAATATTTTAGGAAGTATAAATGCCTTTCACCATGACTCCATCCAAACCCCACACAGGAAAAAACTTCCCTGTTTCTGTGATGCTTTTCCATCCGCCTTTCCCCAGCGATTGGGAGTGTTAATTGGCTGGAGAGCAGAGCAAGGAAACCTCGTGGGGATTTCTCTGGGGGTGGGGAGCGCCCTCCAAGCCAACCACCTTTGCGAGCGAGCTTCGTCCTTGTGACAACCGCCTTGTCCGCAGCCGCACTTCCCGTGGGGGAATACCCCTTTGCAGAACTGGAGTGGCTCCGCACGGATGAATGTTTTATTGTTCTTTGCGGGTTTCCAGCCCGCGGAGCGAGGTCCCCGCTGCCCCTGCGTGCGGCTGCCTTGCAGCGACATCTGCTGCGCGCCGCCCGGAGGAGAGCGGCTCTGCTTCCCGTGTCCCGGCGAGCCTGGCCAGCTTCGGCTGCCGAGGTGGGAGCAAAGGAAGCGGGAAGCTTGTTCCTTCCTCACATAATAACAACGTTTCTGTGGTGTGGGACTTCTCCAGCCCGGCTCGACCTGTGGCGGTGACACTTTTGGTTTGCAGACTTCTCCCAGCCCCGCTTTGGGTGGAAAATGAGGAAAAGCCTGCTGTTGTTCCAGGGGTAATGCAGGTATCTGAGTGTCCCAGAGCTTGTTTGGAAGAGGCAGAGTAGCACATTCCACCCCCCGGACAGTGTCCTGGGAGCTGTCCTGGCCTCGGCAGTGGCCGTGGAGGGGGATGTGGGGATGGACCTGTGCTTGTAACAACCAAGAACTTCCATGAGGCTGGAGAAATAGGCTGCTTTGCCAGTTTTCTTTGCTGCTAACGCTTTGCTCTCCATGTCCAGGTGTAGGATTTTGGCAGAGCTGGCCATGATGTTATGGTTCGTGGTGGGGGCCCTGTTCCCAGCGCTGCTCCTGGCCGCCCCGCCGCCCATAAACAAGCTCGCCCTCTTCCCGGACAAGAGCGCCTGGTGCGAGGCCAAGAACATCACCCAGATCGTGGGGCACAGCGGCTGCGAGTCCAAATCCATCCAGAACAGGTACAGATCCACCCTCAGCCCAGGGCTGGAGGCAGCTGGTGGCACTGGAGTGGCTCTGGGGACTGTTGCTCTCACGAGAAGCCAGGCACAGTGTCCTGCCTCTGCCTCGGGAAAGGTCAAACCTCCTCTGCCTTCCTGGGAAGAAGGAAAAACCTCCCCTGAGCCCCCACCCCTGCTGCTGTCTTTGCAGGGCCTGTCTGGGACAGTGTTTCAGCTACAGCGTCCCCAACACCTTCCCCCAGTCCACAGAGTCCCTGGTTCACTGCGACTCCTGCATGCCAGCCCAGTCCATGTGGGAAATCGTGAGTATCCCGCTCTGCTCCACGGGGCCTCAGCTCTGCTCTGACACCACTTCAGGGCCAGTCCTTCACCTTCTCTGGGGTTTTCCCACTCGGAGTTTCCTTCCAGGGTGTGTCTCAGGTGACTGTACCGTGTCTCCAGATGCCTGGGTGGGAGGAGCTGCAGGAAGCTCTGCTGAATGATCCGTTATCCCTCTATTTGCAGAACCATCCCCTGTCACTCCCTGCGTTATTTATCTCTCTGCTTATCCACATGCCTGCTCTCTCCACTGGTCCCGTTGTCGCCTGCTCCCCCTTGGGAGATTTTGCTGTGTTTGATGTCCAGAAGTGCCTCCCACAGCCACTCATCCTTAGACCTCACAGTTCCGTGTCACCTCTGATCCTGGCAGAGCCATCAACCCTTGTCCAAGAGAAGCCCAGACCCCAGGGAACAGGCTCAGCTCTCTGCCTCGCTTTCAGCTCACATTTGATGAGAGGATTTAGTCCAAACTAACCCAGGCTGCTCGGCATCACGTCTTGTGGGCGGCCTTTGCTGTGACACCGATATTGCAGTGCCAGCAGGGCCTGGGAGCCGTGTCCTGCCAGAGCCAGTGCTGGAAGGAGGTGGAGTGAGGTGGGGGTTGGTCTCTGCTGCCATGTCTTAAGTGAAGGGAGGAGAGGAAATGGCCTCAAGTTACACCAAGGGAGGTTCAGATTAGATATAACAAAAAAAAATTTCACTGAAAGGGTGGTCAGGCTTTGGAAAAAGTTCCCCAAGGAGGTGGTGGAGTCCCCATCTCTGGAGGTGTCCAAGGAATGACTGGACATGCCACTCAGTGCTCTGGGCTGGGTGACAAGGCGGGGACGGGTCACAGGTTGGATTTGATGGTTTTGGAGGTCTTTTCCGATCTTAATGATTCAGGATTCTATGGTTTAGAGGTGACTGTGGTGGTGCTGGGTTGATGGTTTGACTCGATGATCTCGAAGGTCTCTTCCAGCCTTGATGATTCTGTGATTTTCCCTGAGCGTCTGGAATGAGACATTCCCAGAGAACTCCCACCTCGCAGACTGACCGGGGGTTTGTTTCTATGGATAGAAACCCATCACATCTGGCCTAAAACACCCCAAATCTGCAGGGTCCGGGGCAGGTCAGACCTCCCACCACGGGAGCCCGAGCACTGACCCGCTGTGTCCTTGTCCTGCTGCCCAGGTGACACTGGACTGCCCGGGCAACGAGGAGATCCCCAGGGTGGACAAGCTGGTGGAGAAGATCCTGCACTGCAGCTGCCAGGCGTGCGGGAAGGAGCCGAGCCACGAGGGAGCCCTGTTCAACGTGTACCTGAACGCCGAGGAGAACATGCCCCACGAGGGGCCCGCGCCCCACCACTACCCCCACCACCAGCAGGAGCTGGAGGAGCCGCCGGCCTCCAGCCACCACCACCACGAGGAGGAGGGCGAGGAGTGACCCGGCCCCCGCGGACTGTCCTGGCAGGGCTGTGCGAGGGCCGGGCTTTGGGGAGGGAGGGGGGTGCCGGAGCCTTTCCTGTCAAATCGCTGCCCTCGCTTCGCCCCCCGACACCCCGGGACCTCCTGAGGCGCAGGCAGGGCTGAGGCTGGAGCTGCAGGGTGAGACACGAGGGCTCGGCGTTTCCTGATGCAAAACTACTTGCACATGATAATAATAATATATTGAGAGGAGTGGCACGAGGGGCTCTGGCTGAGAGCAGGGGCTGGGCTGGGCTCCGGGGCTCTCCGCAGGGAGAGCCCTCCAAGTCCTGCTGGGTTTTCCTCGTGCCCAGCATGGAGGAAGGAGGGAAGCAGCCTCTGCAGTGCCACAAAGGATCCACATCTCCCCTGGGGTGGTGGGATCGGCAGCATCCCTTCTGCCTCCTCTCTCCCTGCCTGCCCACAAGGGCTCAGCGTGGACACGCTCCTGGCACCCGCTGGATCTTAGTCCAACCCCAGCCCTTTGTATCAGGTGGCTCCTGGGGAGGGTTTTGCCCCAGGATCGGCCTCTGGGGCTGGGTGCGAGCTGACGGGGAGCTGTGGCAGTGACAGCCCTTACCCTGCTGTCCCCAGGGCCACCACGTTGCTCCCTGGGGACGAGGGACTTGGATCGTGAGCGCTGGGGCTTCACGTTTTGGGGCTGCAGGGGAAGGCTAGGAGCTGGGGGGGTCCGAGGAGGTTCCAGCCCCTGTCCCCTCTCTCCCTGCTGCACTTTCACGGTGGTGGAGGGAGAAGGGGGCCGAGGGCTGGCACGTCCCTGTGCAGGGAGTGCTCGGGCAGGGCTAGGGGTCGGGGTGGGCACGGCCTCTGCTGCCCCTCTCTGTTGTATAAAGCTGATTCCTTGGCGTTGTCCTGACAAGAGCTTCCAGAGCTTGTAATCGATGCCTCCCCCTTCTTTTGACAAGTTTTGGGTTTGTTTTTTTTTTTTTTTTTCTTAAATAAATTAGTTCTGACTTCCACTGCTCAGTGCTCTGATGCCTGTCTGGTTTTTGGCAGTGCCGACACCAGCCAGGACAGGCAGCGGTGCCGGAGGGTCCAGGGCAGGGCAGAGCCGTGGTTCCTGCAGCTTTCTGCTGCATTCCATCTGGGAAAAAGGAGGAGAGAGGGCTGCTGGAAGGAAAACCGAGCCCAAATACTGAGCGTGCGGGCTGCATGTGGCCCGGGGAGCCTGCACGGGGAGCCTGCACGGGGAGCCTGCACGGCAGCTGTGGCCGGGCGTGGTGGGTCCCGCTTGTGTGGGACTCGTGTGCGATCTGTGGGATCACGCGACCTTCTCCAGCGCTGTTGCCGCTAGGTGACAGTCTTGGTCCGGCGTGTTCCCTGGCATCCAGATGCTCACGGCCCCCGGGAATGCTCCGGAAGGCGAACTCGGACAGGACTGGACATCCTTCGGGCGGGAGGAGGGGCTGAGCACCTCGGCTGAAACCAGCGGGCTCCTCCCAAGGGCGTTTGGATCAGGCGTTCCCTGCGCAGGGCAGTGCGTGCCCTTGCAAACCTCTGGGCCCAGTGATGCCAGGGCAGCGTGGATGTGCCCTCAGGAGCCACCGGTGATGCTCCTTCGTCTGAGCCTGACCCTGGGGAAGGTCCATCAGCTCCCGGAGGGGCCGGAGGCTGTGCTGGGCCAGCAGACAGCTCTCACTGACCCCTTATTGAGATCAGCTCTCATTGTCCCCGTATTGAGACCAGGTCTCATTGCCCCTCTCCTCAAGGCCAGCTCTCACTGCCCCCTTGTTGAGGCCAGCTCTCATTGCCCCCTTGTTGAGACCAGCTCTCATTGTCCTCTTATGGAGACCAGCTCATTGCCCCCCTCCTCGAGGCCAGCTCTCATTGCCCCTTTATTGAGACCACCTTTTATTGCCCCCCTCCGTGAGGCTCTGTGGACTCTGCACAGGCTGGGAGTGCAGGTCTCTGCTTTGGGAAGTGAGAGAGGGTTTGCATTAAGGCAGGAATTGCCACAGCAGAGGGGATGGGCTGAACGGGGAGGGCGTGGCAGGGCTAGAGGTGCTCTGTGTGTTCCCATAATGGTTTTAGGCTGTGAAGTGTCTTCCCAAGGAAGGGAGCTTTACCTGAGAGCCAGGGAAAGGTGGAGAAACCCGTGGTGGTCGCTGAGCACCATCATGGGGCCCTTTCAGTGGTGTACAGAGGAAACAGGCTGGATTTAGCAGGGGGCTGTTCCTGTAAACTCCAGGGGCTGCAGTTCAAGGCGTTTGGAGCAGGACGTCTCCGCCTCCATTCCACACAACCTGAGCTCCAGCAGAGGCAGGCAGTGGAGGGCTGGTGTGCAGATGAAACCAGAAATCAAGGTAGTTAGCCAGGCTCTGCCCAAATTCAAACCCAAGGAGCCGCCCCAGTTAAAGCCTGGAAGGGCATCCCGAGAGTGCATTGCACTATTGGAGGTCGCTGTGTTGAGCCCTGGACTGCCTGGATGTCCTCACTGAGGTCTCTCAGCTCCCACTTTGACTCTGTCTCACCGTTTTGGGGTTTTTTTGCCATGTTGACACTTGGGGGACTGTTGACAACCTGGTTTTGCTTTCCCTGCTCGTGGTACTGGAGAGCAGAGCTGGTGCAGTCCATGATCCCTGCAGGTGTGTCCAGAAATGCAGCACAGGGAGACAGCACAGGCCAGGACAGCTGCTGGCACGGAGAAGCTTTTGCAGGGACAATGGTAGGATTTGGACCTCATTTTAAAGCAGGATTTTTAAAACACATTTTGCTTCAATCAGTTCAGATTCGCTTCCCCAGCAAACACATCCAAACCAAGTGTACAAAACCTCCCACGTGTGGAAGACGTGCTGTGGATGTTGGGAAGAGGCTGCCCAGAGAAGCTGTGGCTGCTCCATGCCTGGAAGTGTCCAAGGCCAGGTTGGACAGGGCTTGGAGCACCCTGGGATAGCGGACGGTGTCCCTGCCCATGGCAGGAGTTGGGAATGGGATGAGCTTTAAGGTCCCTCCCAGCCCAAGCCATTCCACGACTCCATGATTCTGATCCAATCTCCTTCTCAGAGGCAAAAGCTCTGGAGACAAACTGGAATGTTCCTGAGGCTGGGATGCAGCGGGGCTGAGAAGGAAGCCTGGCTTTGCACTGTGGCATCACTTCCTCACTGAGCAGTGCTGTGGATCCAGCTGGGATAAATCTGTGCTGCTGCCTTCACTTATCCTGCCTGGGGAGGCTGCTCAGGGTGGGCTCGGGGTGGGGTTTCTCTCTGCTCCCAGCACAGATGGGCCGGGGAAGTGAGGGGTTTCCTGGGGCAAACGCTTTTCTAAGGAAACCTCCTGCTGTGATCAGAGCCTCGCGTGTGCGTGCGCTGCCCCGGGACTCCTGCCAGCACTCTGCGACGCTGAGGTGGCCGGGGAGGTTTGGCTGGGAGCATCCAAGGAGAGGGTCCTGGGGAAGCAGAGGGAGGCAGAGCCGGCCCTGGCACGAGTGGCAGCAGCTGTTTCCCAGTGGCAGCCTGACACGGAGATCCTGCGGGGTAACCGCGGGTGTGTGGGCTGTGTCCCCGTGCCTTCCACCTCCCCACCCCTTGCTCAGAGATGGTTTCCAGGCCTGGAATGCCCATTCGGGCACTGGGAAAAGCACGACAAATTTGCTGGAAAGGTGAATGGAAAAGCAGGATTTGGTGAAGAGGCTGATTTCTGTGCCGGGGTGGGTGGCTGGGCAGCGCTGGGGGTGCGGCGTGCACGGCCGGCTCTCACCCACGCTCCTGCAGCACAGCTTCCCGGGGGAGGCTGTTAAGGAAAGCTTTGGTGGGCACTTGGGCAGGAATGGGCAGCAGCTGGCAGCGCCTGGCCCTGGGAGCACAGGGTGGGTGCCAGGGGCACACCCTCAGCTCTGCTCTGTGCTGGAGCCACTGCCCTCAGCTCTGGTGTCCCCCAGCAGAAGTCACAGCCATTTGTCGGGAA
Source organism: Callaeas wilsoni (assembly GCA_013398955.1). Lineage (NCBI taxonomy): Eukaryota > Metazoa > Chordata > Aves > Passeriformes > Callaeidae > Callaeas > Callaeas wilsoni. The sequence continues at coordinate 50,326 of VWPU01015702.1, read as the reverse complement.
AACCCCACCTTTGTGCAGCTGGGTAATTAAAAAACTCTAATCGGTCCCTGCCCAGCACCGTGAGGTGTTTGCCCTGAGCGTGGAGGTGGCAGCGTGGAATTCCCAGCAGCACACAGAGACTCAGAAGGGTTTTTGGAGCTGGCTTCTCTCACCTGTTGCCTCCCACTTGCAGGGGTGCCGTGAGACCATCCAGGACTGCCCCTCACGCAGGGAGCTGGGCTGCCCCGAGGCCAGGCCAAATAACCCTGGAGAAGAGGGGCCAGGCTCTCCATTGTCTCTGCTCCTCCATCCCTGGCTGCAGATTGCTGGAATATCTGCCAGCGACTACTCTGGCTGCTTCCTGAGGGCTGTTGTGTGCAGCTGTTTGTTGGGTTTTTATTTGACTTTGCAAAATTTTGCTTTTTATCCCCAAATGCAGAGGATGGAGCCTGGAACTCAGAGCTGCCGGCCGGGCTTGGCCACTGACCTGCTGGCCCAGCTGCCAGGTGCCTCCAGCCAGGGCTCCAGCGCCGGCTCCGATGGCAGGGAGGGCAGGGGAGGCAGAGCACGGGGCTGTCTCTTTAAGGCAGAAACGGGAACTCTCTGGCTGCCACTTTGCGGAGTTTAGCCCAGATCCTTGTTTTCATTAGCGCTTCATTTCATCTCCTCCTCTCCCCCCCAGCCCCACCTCCTCGGTCGGCATTTCTGCATCCTTTGCGTGCATCCACAGCAGCAGGTGAAAGCCGGGCGGGCACCTGCACACACCCACTCTCACACCTCCCTGCGGGCTGGACGCTGCTCTGCCGCGGGAGAGATCCCTTCCACACTCCGGATCTTCCTCCTCCCGGGCGGGCTTGGCTGGGAGCAGCCCGGTCCTCGCCCGAGGCTGCTCTGCCGCTCCTGACGGCTCCGGCTGCAGCGGCGGCAGCGCCGGGCACGGAGCAGCTCGGGGACCCCGGGGACAGAGCTCTGCAGGGAGCTGAGCCTCGGGGGGCCAGAGCATCCCCAGCATCTGGAGCATCCTGGAGTGCAGAGCATCCCCAGCATCCAGGGTATCCTGGGTAGAGAGCAGCCCTGGCGTCCGGAATATCCTGTGATGCAGAGCATCCCCAGCATCTGAAGTATCCTGAGTGCAGAGCATCCAGAGCATCCTGGTGTATTATTATTCCCTGGTCCAGCGCATCCAGAGCATCAGAGTATCCAGAGCATCCTGCCATCCCCGGCATCGTGAGTATCCTGCCATCCAGCTCGTCCCAGCATCCAGCAGCAGCATCCAGGGACATCCCAGAGCAGGGGGATTTACAGGGACGAGGAACTGCTGTGAGTACTGGGGAGGGAACCTTGGTCCTGCTGATCGGCTCCTGGCAATGTCACTCTGCCCTGAGTGCCCGTGAAGAGAGAGAGTGGGAGAAGAGAGGGAGAGGAGGAGAGGAGAAGGGAGGACGGACACAGAGCAGAGGGAGATGATCCTCGCTCCCCGGCGATGATCACGTAGCACAGGCCGCGCCGGAGAAGGTCCCCAGCCCCAGAGCCAGCCCCGCCCCCGGCTCCTCATGGAGGGGGACCTGGGGGCCCCCAATGCCAGCGTGCTGGGGGAGCACTCCCTGCTCGTGGGCAGCAGCTGGGTGGCCGCCTTCCTCTGCTTCATCATCCTGCTGACCGCGGCGGGCAACTTCCTCCTCATCCTCCTCATCGTCACCCAGCGCTCCCTCCGCAACACCTCCAACTACTTCCTGGTGTCCCTCTTCATGTCGGACCTGATGGTGGGGCTGGTGGTGATGCCCCCGGCCATGCTCAACCAGCTCTACGGCCGCTGGGTGCTGCGGGGGGACTTCTGCTCCCTCTGGGCCTCCTTTGACGTCATGTGCTGCAGCGCCTCCATCCTCAACCTCTGCGTCATCAGCCTGGACCGGTACCTGCTCATCACGTCCCCGCTCAGGTACAAGCTGCGCATGACGTCCTGCAGGGCCCTGGCGCTCATCCTGGCCACCTGGACCTTGGCCGCACTGGCCTCCTTCCTGCCCATCAAGATGGGGTGGCACGAGCTGGAGCTGGAGGTGCGGCCCCTGAACGTCACCGGGCGGGGGGACGAGGAGCAGTGCCGGCTGCTGGTCAGCCTGCCCTACGCCCTGGTGGCCTCCTGCCTCACCTTCTTCCTGCCCTCCGCCGCCATCTCCTTCACCTACTGCCGCATCCTGCTGGCAGCGCGCAAGCAGGCGGTGCAGGTGGCTTCCCTCGCCTCCAACGTGGCCACCGCCGACGAGGCCACGCCGCAGGTAAGGTGCCCACAGGGACGTTGCTCTGGCCGACCCCAAATTTGGGTGCCTGGGCTGTTTCTGCCTCCTGGACGGCCTCGGGGTTGGAGCCAGCTTTGACAGCCGCAGGGAGGGACGTTTTGGGCGACATCCCTGACGTCCTCTGAGGTGCCCCATGCCTTGTCCCAGCAATGGAGAGCTCTGAAGCTGCTCGTGAGCACAGAAATAGCGTGAGCAGAAGCAGAGAAATAAATAAGATTCAGGCAAAAATGCTCAGCGGTGCAAAATAAACGCAGTTTCGCCCCCCTCTTGGCTGGCGTCATCCCCGAAGGGTTTAATCTTATCTGACTTTCCACTCGTATATCTTGGCCGTGGTGGGTGTGAGACATACGGGGGAGAAGGATTTTAACTAATAGCAAATGCCAGATTCCCGAGAGCACCTTATTTTGAACAGAAGCTTCTATTTTTGTTACCTGGTCTATAACAGGAGCTGCCAAACCCCTCCTCGTGCGCTCGCCGGTGGAACCGGAGTGTGTGGGTTTTATAACAAAAACGTGGCTGCACTTGTTTGTATTTCTCCAGGAGAAGGTAATTGCCACTAAATCTAACAGCTTTAATTCCCTGTAATAGGCTTTATTGACCTCATATCCTACAGGGAAAAGGCAAGCTTAATTGCCTTTAAATACCTTGATTTAGTTTGTTCTCTCCAAGAGCAGAGCCAGGACTCCGGCCAGCTCCCCCACACGTGATAAGCTGCACCAGACAGTCCAAAGGAAAAGGAGAATTAAAGAATAAACAGACAGCATCGTAAAATGTTTATTTTCTCGTAGGATGCCAAGTTTCTGGACTCCACAAACAGAGTCGAGGATGTTCAGGGGCTTTGCTGTGCCATGGAAGAGCAGCATCCATTCCTGTCTTTCAGCTGAGGCCCAAAAGGTTCCTTGAAGCCCCAAAGTGGCTGAGGAACAAGGTGTCAGCCAGGGAACCCTCAAATTTCAACTTTTAACCTTTTTCATCTTCATCTCATTTTAGAGATTTTTTGGGCTGGAAGCTGAGTTGCAACAGGGCATCATTTAATTGAAGTGGAGGGCTGAGATAATCACTTAATTTTAGATTGCAGGAAGGGATGGAGGGCTGGGTTGTGGTGTTTGGAGGCTGAAATGTTTCACGTCCTGCTTTTAAAAACATAATTAGTTTGCTGCTAATCAGCAGCTGGAGCTGCCTGTTTAGGGCAGGCTTTATCCTCACATGGACTGAGCTGGGTTTTTCTGTAAAGAGCAGCCTAATGAGAAACACCCGATTTTACAGTAAATAAAATCATACTCTCAGTGTCGAGGGTTTCTATTGCTTCCCCTTCCTAATTTGTGCTTCAGGGCTTGCGGTGCGTGCCCTGCGCCTGCCCCTCGGCGAAGGGAATTAATGGCAGGGTTTTTGCAGGATCTGGAGCACCAAATGCCGCTTTTCTTGGGCAGAGGCCAGTGCTGGTGCTGGGGAGAGCTGCCCACCACTCCCTGTCTCCGGCCGCAGGTCCCCCGCGCCCCGAGCCGGCCCCTGGCCAGCAGCGAGAGCAGGAGGTTCACCAACAAGCACAGCAAGAAGGCTCTGAAGGCCAGCCTGACCCTGGGCATCCTCCTGGGCATGTTCTTCGTGGCCTGGCTGCCCTTCTTCGTCACCAATGTGGCGCAGGTAAGAACCTGTGGGGGTTTTACGTCGGCTTTCCAGAAGCTTTTCCTTTGGAATCCAGCTGGGTTCTGTCACGGTGATGTCCCAGAGTAATGACACGGAGTCCGGTGTCCAGGCAGAACAAAGCGATGCAGAGGGTTTTTTATTATTCTACAAAGCGGCTTATATCTTTTAGCTTACTTGAAGTTTTACAACAGTGTCAAAACTCTATTGGACCTCTGGTCCACCATCGGCCAAGTTCATTGGTTAAATCTGATGTCACCTATATCACAATGTTTTCCTACACAAAAATGTAAGCAAATGCAGGTGCACAGAGCTTAACTGGTTTTAGAAAACTCCAAGGATTGTTTATAATATTTTAGCCTGGGAAGAGAGAGAAAGAGAAAATTCTCAAACAAACTCTGGGACAGTTAGAAGGTTTCCCTGCTAACAGCTTTTTAGCAGTGACAGGTTCAATTGGAGGCACTTGAAGGTCTGGCTGGACCTCCGGGACCAAGGATGCAATTCCCCAGGGAGCAACAGCAAGGAAGGAACCCTTCAAAAGGGCTTTGAAGGTTTCCTTTGCAAGGGGAATGTTGGCATGCCTGGGGAATCCCTCTGGATTGAGGCTGAGGCGGGAGGCTGCTAATCCCTGCTGTGTCCCCCCAGGCAGTTTGTGGCTGTGTCCCGGCCGCATTCTTCGACGTGCTCACCTGGCTGGGCTACTGCAACAGCACCATGAACCCCATCATCTACCCGCTCTTCATGAGGGACTTCAAGAGAGCCATGGGCAAATTCCTGCCCTGCTGCCGGCGCTCCGGGGAGCCCCGGCCCAGCGCCATCTCCCTGTCCATGAGGAATTCCAACAGCGGGCCCCGCGCTGCCACGTCCCTCAAGAACGTCCTCACCCTGCAGGCTGAGACGGACTCTGCCGACTCCGGGGCACCGGGGAGCGACCCCAGGCTGCTCCCAGCCCCGCCGGGAGCCGGTGCTCGCTCCGTCAGCCTTTGGGACGCGGAGCCCCCGGACACGGAGCTGCAGCTCGGCACCCCCGTGGCCTGAGTGGGGGGAAGGATCCCACAGCAGCCCAACAAAACCCTCTGGGGGCTGATTTGCCACAAGCCATCTCCCAAATTCCCTGTTCCAGCACACGGTGCAGCTCACGGAGGGAATGGCGGCCCCGGGCACAATCAAACGTGCAAAGCCAGGTGTTGCTGCTGAATTAACCTGCCTTGTCTCTCTTTCACCTCTCCTTTGCTCACTGTCACCATCCCCTAACCCTCCCCGTGGCCTTTCCATCTCTGGTGAGTCTGAACCTCGGGCTCCAGACCCTCTGTGTCCCTAACCTCAAACCAAGGCTTGGTTCTGCACACAGAGAGCTCAACAGATCTTCTCCGAGTGCCACAAGGGGAGCGGTGGAAAAAATTCCTGTGGCTCATGGACAAGAGGTCTGGGGCTGCTGCAGCAGGAACACTGAGGTTTGGGGCTGCTTCAGCCCACGGAACATCACTCCTTCCTGGAGCTGGATCTCCTCGCTGGAGTCTGTGTCTCAGGTTCCTGTCACACAGCGCGTTCCAGCTCGGTGGCACCGCCGTGTCTCGTCACACAGAGCTGCACTGCGGGGGCTGAATTTGGTGCACAACGTCCAACAGTGATTTTTGGATGTTCAGTGGGGGTGTGGGGTGCGACTCACGGTGGCTCCGTGGGTGTCTCGCAGTAGTAACGGGATCAGCTCCTCTCACAGGCTCCATCCCACAGCTTCCCACTCTGGCTCAGGACCATCACACTTCCCTCCGATGATCCATCACGTCCTCCATGATGCAGTTGGAAACTACACTTTCCTCCCCCTTCAAATAAGAATCTAAAGGAATATTGTATTTTAAATGACAATGCCAGCCCCCTCCCCAGAGCCATAAGCAGAGGGAACACTGAGTAAATGTGGCAAGTGGGCACTTCAAAAAATCAATAAAACAGATTATTTTAGTAAATTCTTCCTCAAGTGCCTTTGGGCTGGGATGGCTGCTGTGTCCTTCCTGGACTCCTTCCCTCCAAGCCTTCTGCCTAATTCCAAGACTGTGCTCCTGGAACTCCCCACTATCCAAACGGCCACAGAGCATCTCCTGGATACGGGATGCTGGAAGAAGCAGCCACACGCCAGGCCACTCTCATTGGTTTTCTTTCCACGTTGCCCACAGATGTTCCAGAACTGAACAGGAGTTTGTATGACCAGCCCGACATTTATTTGGGAGCCAGGGATGAGTGACTGGGACACACCGAGGGCCCAGCACAGGTTCAAACCTCAAACTGTTGGATACATTTTGCCACAGATGGAGCTTGGGGCTGGTGGTGAGCACTGAGTTCAAGATCTGCATCTTCCCACAATGGCTTTATATAAATACAAGCTTGGGCTACAGCTCCAGTTAAAAAGCAGCAGAAAAAGGCACTGTGGAGTCTGGAAGTTTGTTAGGTACCAAATCATCCTCGGGAGATGGGGAGAGAGAGAGGGAGAGAGACCTCTTCAGCCAAACATTCAAAAGCAATAATTCCTTACTGTCTCATCCAGGCAGTTCTGTGTAATTAGGTGTTTGCTTGTGGACAAACCCTGGGATGAGCAGAGAAATCCCATCCCACCCCTGCGGCCGAGGGCACCAACACCAGCTGGAAAACAGCCCCATCCCTGTGGGATCCCACGGCTGGTCCCTCCCGTCTCCGCAGCGAGGCACCACTCCAGGCCGGAGCTGGGCAGGCCAGAGCCCCTTTGGATGCTGGATTTAGGGAGAGGAATTGCCAGGCACTGTATCCAAACCACGGTGCTTTGCTAGGTCACAGCGTCACCCCCAAACGCAGCCGTGTCTGACTCCATGAGGAACGATCTGCAGGTAAGGTCTGAAGGAAGCTGGGGATGGAAGGAGGGGGGGATTAACGTGGCTGCTGGGTCAGGGGGGGAGCAGGAGGGGAGAACCCTGTGTCAACCAAAATTGGAAGCTGCAATCCCATTATTTCCCCTCTCATGAGTCAACAGGGCCCCCAGATGGGGGGTGGGAGAGTTCGAACCTTCCCTTGCAGCAAAGCATGAAACCCCAGAGGTGCCCTCAGAGGGGGCTCCCTCGCCTGCCAAGCTCCTGCCAGATGCACTCTCCTGGCCTCAGCAGCAAAACAGGCCAGAAAAGGGGCTTTTATGGAAGATGTGGATCATTCCCACATGGTTCTGGAGCTGTGCTGGCAGGGGATGTAGAGCTGGGTCCTTCCCTCTGCTCTGAGATTGGGGATGAAGAGAACGGAGCCAATTCGCTTTTATGGAAGGAGGTAGAAATCAAACAGATCCATGTTTATCCTGTGCCAAGTACTGGTTTTGTTGTAAGCCAATTAAAAATATGTCTGGAGGGGGCTTTTAAGGCTGGAGATGTCTGTGGGACACAAAAGGAAAGTCTCAGTGGGTTGCTGGCTTGGAGAGCCCAGGAGGAATTTTCATAAACCATCCAAAACCCCCTCGGTTTTCCTGCTGCTTTCACCCAGAGTCCAAAACATGTTTCTGACAGGAATGGGGCCTCCAACACCCACCAACCCCAGCCTGGAGACAGGGAAACAGTCTTGGAGATGCCCTGGCAGGAAACCTGCAGCAGGTGGGGGAAGGAAGCCTGGCAGCCCGAGCCTTTCTCCCCCCAGCAGCAGAGCTGGAGAGCGGATGCGGATCCGCCCGGAGTGGGGCAGGCAGAGCCCGGAACACACCTGAGATCCTCAAACTGATCTTTGGTTTGTCAAAGATCTTTGGTCAACCAACTGAGTGGGAAAATGTTTTTAATTTCCTAGTAATGAACACTTCTCTGTGATATGCTTAGAATCCTCTCCGAGCCACCTGCTTCCCGCAGGCATAGCAGGGACACGGGGCCGAGGGGTGCAGCTGCTTCCTGCAAGGATTTGGGTGGGATCTGTCCTGGATTCCTGAGGAGCGGTGCAGCCTCAGGCAGGAATCAGCCCTCTCTCGCCTGGGGAGGTGCCGTGGGCGGCTGCTCCAAACGGTTTGATGCAGCGCCACGCCAGTGCCACGCTTCTCTCCAGAGGGGCTGGGAACTGCAGCTGCAGCTCCGCCAGCTCCATCCTCTGGGAATCCCAGCGCCACGGATGTGCTGACAGCGGTTTTTGTGCTGGCTGAGCGAGCTCTGCCTTAATTCGCTCCTTTCCCCACTGCCTGGTCCTTGCTGTCCGTGCTGTGTGAGCAGTCCGGGCAGGGCAGCGAGGGTTCTCCCAGGGCAGAGCCGGAGGAATCCTGTCGGAGAGCCTCACCCCCAGCCTCATCCTCCTCTTTCCTGGTGTTTTCCTCTCCCCGAGCCTTGCTGCCGGCCGCCCGCTGGGATTTCTTGGCTTGAAGGGGAAAAAGACTGCCACTGCCCTCTTCTGGCTGGCATTCCTTGGTTTTAATGCCCACGGCTTTTAGGATCGCGTCCATCTGCTTCATGTAGTCCAGGTGGCCCTTTACCTGCAGGGAACAAGAATCCTGTGAGTGGGGAACCCGCAGGGATCCAGCTCAGCCAAGTCCTTCATCCCAACAGCCACCACTGCCGAGAGACTTGGGTTTGGCTCTGACAGATGGAAAGAATGAGGATGGAAAAAATCACAGAATCACGGAATTGTTAAGGTTGGAAAAGATGTTTATGATCAAGTCCATCACGCCAAGGCCACCACTAACCCGTGTCCCAAAGTGCCACATTCACGTGGTTTTTGAACACTTCCAGGGGTGGTGATTCCAGCACTGGGTAAGTGCAGGTGTCCATCAACCAGCCTGAAGTGGCTGCGGCGTTTGGGGCACACACTGGTGCTGGAGGACTTTTCCTCCGAGATCTTTAAAAGCCTGGACCTGGCTGAGTTCCACCCCCCAAATCCTGGGTGCCAGGAGGGTGAGAGGAGGAGCTCTGCCATGGGAGCGACACCCAGGCAGGAGAGGAGTTCTCTTTGTTCAGCTGCCTGCTCTTGCTAAAGGTGTCCTCCAGGTGCCTCAGCTCCCTTGCAAAAGCCAGGATTATCTTATTTAATTTAGGATAGAGTCATTAAACCTCACACAGCTACCAAGCTGAGGTTCTTGGCTGGAAGCTGCACTGATCCATCCCGCTCCGTATAAAACTGGGAGCCCAGGAGTTACGGGTTCATAAAGCAAATAAAGGTCCACAGCACGTGTAAAAACCCAGACAGTTTTACTGTAAGATGAATTCCACGATAAGATAACCCCTTCTGAGATGGATGTTGGAAAGTTCCCTTCCAGTCAGGGCACAGGAGGCTGAAATTCCTTCCCCATTCCAGGAGTCCCAAGTGCTTCATGTACCGACAGCATCCCCAGGTATTTCAGCATCTCTGGTAAATCCAATTTTTAGCAGTTTAAATCTTCCTGACCCAGCCAGAGAGCTGTCTTGGCCTTTTGTTTTCCCAAACCTTGCTAGTAATTAGGGAATTTCCACAGCAGGGAATACCCATAACCTCAGTCCCAGGTTTCCTGCTTCCCAGACACAGGGATGACTCCCTCAGGAAGGGATGATGATGGCAAGAGCTCTTCACAGAGCTCTGTAAAGACCCCAGCCCTGGACCCTCTGCTCATCTCCTGCCTGGTGCCAGAGCAATCCTTCAGCTGCCCCATCCCTGGAAGTGTCCAAGGCCAGGTTGGACGGGGTTTGGAGCAACCTGGGATAGTGGAAGGTGTCCCTGCCCATGGCAGGGGGTGGCACCGGATGGGCTTTAAGGTCCCTCCCAACCCAAACCACGGTGGGATTCACGGCTGTGCCAGCACCAGGGCTCCCAGCACACCTCTCCCAAAGCTAAAGACAACCTTTTCTCCACAAATCCAACCCCCCGAGCTCTTTGTGTGAAGCAGCTTTGGAGGGGCACATTTGGCTGCACTGAGGGCTTGGAGCAAACGGAAGGATTTAATCAGCCCATCAGGAATACAAATATGTGACTTGAATCCATCCAGATGGCCCAACGGGCTCTGGATGTTTGGAACAGCTTAGTTAATTAAAATAACCATGGACGGACTGGGAGCTGTGGACATGTCCTCTGGAAAAGTACAACCCTTTTACTGCTCAGTCAGGAGGGCTGGAGGAAGGGATGAGCACAGCCTTGAGCAAGGTGGGGAGAGACAGGAAGGAACTGGAGTTACTGGGAGCAGGGGCTGAAGGCTCTTGGTTTGCTGCATTCAGAACCTCTCCAGTCACAGCATCTGCCTGCCCTGGCTTGGGAATTCTCAGCCTGTTGTTACTGAGTCATTAGTCAGAGAGAACAAATTTCCTTTGCCACCCTAAGGACTGATTTTCATTACTCCTCAGTATCCAGCAGCTCCCACTAAACCAACAGGGAATTCCTCTTCCCTGAGCACCACGATCCCTGAGAGACGCTGAGGATGAGCCATTCTGAGGAGCTCATGCACCTGAAAGAGAAGCTGAGACCTCGTGAGAGTTGTCTCTACTGCTAAATCTCTTCCAAGGAAACTCACTCCCGTCTCTAGCATAGCACAGGAGAGGATTCCATAAAGCAGAGCAACCTCTGAGAAGTGTAAGAGGAGGGAGGAATCTTCTCTGCTGCACTGAGCCACCAGCAAAAGGACAGCAAACAAACTGCCTTGCCACTTTAAAGCCATCCTGGTGGGAAAATCCAGCAATTCCAGCTCTCTAAAGCCTGTTTTCATTTTCAGTCTGAAAGCCTGAATTCCTCTGCTGGGTAGGTGGTGCTGGAGATGGGAGGGGAACATCTACAACATTGTCAATAAAAACTTTAAAGGGAAATAAAGAACTATCTTGTCAGAACAAAGTGCAGGGGGAATTTCAGCACAAAAGGAAGTGTGCTTGGCGCCAGAGCAAATACATTTCTGCTTGTTGTAAGGAAAGCAGTGGGGTGGGTTTATTGGGATTGTTTAGGTGACTTCTCCCAGCCATATTTGACTTTATGGTTGCTTTGACTCACTGGAACCCACGAGGCAGCTGCCTCTGGCACCGCTGCCGCCGCAGGACTCCAGCGCCGCCGGGGCTTTCTGGAGGACAAAGCTGATGGCTTTGCCCAGGGGGATCGATCAGCCAGTCAAAGGTTTTCAAGTCCAAATCCACCCAAAAGTATGAAAAATGTCACTGAGCACAATCAGTTGTGACGATTAAACTCCCAGGGAGGTGTTTCTGTTGGACACAGAGGATTCAGAATCCCGGCTTCTCTCCGGTTTGACCCACAGGAACACAGCGTGTCTTGGAGGTGGAAGGGCAGAGGAAGGGCAGGGAGAAAGGAGACATTCCACACGACCCTGGCTCTGCCACGGACTCGGGCACAGCCACGACTCCATCACAACACAATGCTCACCACAACACTCCCCACAACACTCATTGCAACACTCACCACAATACTCATCACAACACTCATCACAACACTCGTCACAACACTGGTGTCACAGGGACAGGCTCGACACAGCAAGATAACACTTCATTGCTCACTCCAGAGGCAAGAACCTTCAGATCCCGTCCAGTGTCCCTCAATAAAAGCTCCTCCACCCATCCCGAGCAGCCAGCACAGGCATGCACATGGCTCTGCATGCTCTGCAGGGCTGCAGAACTGCCAGAGCTCGGCTGAGTGTCCCTCGCCCCCCTGCTCCCTGCGGGCAGGGGAAGGACAGGGCAGCTCAGCTGTGCCTTCCTCCTGCTCCCCCTCACCAAACACCCTATGGATTCACAGGGAATCACTGTGGTGGAGAATGCACAGCTCGCTCATACACCTGAGAATTTCACTGTTTTGAGCCCATCACATCCAAAGAGCAACTTTATTCTGCAGCAAAAGATCCCCTCAAGTTCAAACATCTCTGCAGAGCTTGGTTATTTCAGCAGGAGCAGCAACAACCTTGGAGGGGATCGTTCAGGATTCTCTTTTGGCAAATACTGTCTGTTTTCATAGAAAATGTTACTTTAATGGGGAGTGAAGGAGTTCCTGGAGTGAGCTGCAGGTTCTGGAGCTCAGGGGATAATCACAGCTCACCTTTCAGGAGCCCTCACCTGCCCTGGGTGTCACACACACAGAGAAACCAAACGGCAGAGCTGGCTCAGCCCCTCTGGGTATTGTTACTGTTTACTCTCCTTTCCCAAAGCTACCATGAATGTGTTGTCCAGGAAAAGCCCTGGAGTCCAACCCTGCTCTGAACTGAACTGCCAGTTCTGGGAGCTGTCGGTGCAGAAGGGAAGAAGCTCAAATGTCACCGTTGCTTTCCAAAAACTCCTCAGTTCTGGATGCTGCCTCCGAACCCACACAGCCCAAATGGTGGCACAGGCTGATGGATTGCAGGGCTCCCGAGCTCTGCCAGGTTATCCCTCAAAATGCAGTCAGCTCTGCCAAGCTGGCAGGCTCCTCCGGTCACAGATATTCCCACGTGTCAGTGAAAGAATTAACTCCGAGTCTGGATACCTCCTGCATGACAGAGGGCATCCACAGAATCCCAGAATGGTTTGGACTGGAAGGGACTTTGAAGATCCTCCAATTCCACCCCTGCCATGGGCAGGGACACCTTCCACTATCCCAGGGTGCTCCAAGCCCTGTCCAGCCTGGCCTTGGACACTGCCAGGGATCCAGGGGCAGCCACAGCTTCTCTGGGCAGCCTGTGCCAGGGCCTCAGCACCCTCACAGGGAAAGATTCCTTCCCAATATCCCATCTATCCCTGCCCTCTGGCAGTGAGAAGCCATTCCCCCTTGTCCTGGCACTCCATCCCTTGTCCCAAGCCCCTTTCCACCCCTCTTGGAGCCCCTTTAGGCACTGGAAAGAGCTCTAAGGTCTCCCTGGAGCCTTCTCTCCTCCAGGATGAACAATCCCAACGCTCAGCCTGGCAGAAAACGTCCTGGCTGTTTCCCAGAGCTTTCTGACAGCTCATGGCAAAGCCCTGATGCTGCCTGGGCAAAGGAGCTGGAAAATCCAGAGGCAGAGCAGATTCCACAGCAGGAACCAGAAAACGTTCAACAGACCTTGACACAGGCTGTGGCTGAATGAAGTCAGAATAGGAATACAATTCTTCTGTTTGGATTCTCAGGAAACAATGTTTTCTCAAAGTGAGGACAGTGAATACAGCCACTAATTCAGAAGCTGCAATTTAAATGGATTCATTAAAAAATCGATTCAATTCCCCAACTGAATTTGGCACCTGCAGCAATGGTGCATCTGGGCACCAGCAGTCCTGGAGAAACCAGTAAAAATATATTTGAGGAAAAATTGATAGAGCTGCATTTATTTTGGAAATCCTGACAATGCCATTTGCATTATTCTTCTTTAATGTTTCTATTTCTGCTCTGACAAACCGAGGGAATAGACTGATTCTGCTGAGGCTCAGAGGCTTTGCTTTCACATCATCCCTTTGCACAATCACAGTCCTTGTGGGCAGAATAAGGCACTCAATTCTTATTTTTCTTCTCCTTTTAAAACTCACCTGACTGGTAGAAGTTCTCCTTTCATTGCAGTGATATTTTTTGAGCCAGACTGTAATTTTTTCCTGCAATCATCTTTCAGCCACAATGGATTGATCCAGCCATTGTCACCTCTGGGGCAGTAATTGAGGGATGCTCCCCTCAGACGCCCTCAGGCAATTCCACACCAAGGCAAAAGCTTTTTCCAAGAGTTTTTTCCATCAAACTTTGATATGTTTTGTGATCAATGTTGAAAATTCTGAGTAATCACTGGCTTCTGCTGGATTCATCCACTGCTGAAAATCTCTGCCACCTTTACTCTCAATTTACCTTCAGCAATTCCAAGAGGAGGATGGAGAGGAGTAAAATACAGAACATAACAAGAAAACACAGGAAGCAAATGGAGGAATCAAGTTCTGGAAGTCTAAGGGACAAGATGGAGAGCAGCTGTACATCAGTGACAACAGGCAGCACAAAATTAGGAATTAATATTCTGAATTAATAAAAGAGCCCTTGAAAGAGTTTCAAGGGAAATGTGCCTTCACAAATGTCCCTCTGTTCCCAGTAAAGCACTCCAAGCCATCCCACTGAAGAAAACAGCTCTTCCATTAATTTTTCAACTGTTTGTGGAGCTGCTGTTGATTATTTTTTGTTGATGCTCTTCCCCAACGACTGCCACTCGTTTATAAGGTGGCTATAACTACATACTCATTTTTCAGTGCTAATCCAAGTGGAAATTATTTAAACTCGATGGTGTAAAGAGTGTTTTAAAAGACCCAGCATAAACTGTGCATATAATTATCACTGGGGAATAATGTGAACATAATGTCTTGGGCCATGGAGGACAAGAGATCCCAAAAATAAAGACTGGCTTGATACACTGAATTGGAGTGTTCCTAGAGAGAGCTTAGGGCAGCCAGGTGTCTGACACTAGAAACCACAGCAGCCCACTAGTGACCCAAAATATTGGACATATTGGTCACACCAGGATCATGGGAAACTTTCCAGGATTCCACACTGAGATGAGGTTTGGTGTCCATAACCAGAAGGATGTACCAGGACCGGCCTGAGGCAGAGGGTGGCTCCTGGAACACCCAAAGGGATTGTCACCCTTCCTCTCCCCATCCTGCTCCAGGAATACACAAGGTTTGGCAGCTCAAGCATTACCATCTCTGCTGTTTTCAAACCAGGTTCTCAGCCCAGCCCCGCGAAAAAAGGTCACCTGAGGTTAACTAAAGGAATTTTTGCTTGTTTTGGGGACAACAACCTGTTCTGACTCATCCCTCATGAGCTGATGGCAATAATGTGTCTGGGCAAGAAGTCACGGGCGTGTGGGAAATTCCAAGAGCTGTGGAGTAGTGCCACATCTCTCCTGTGATATCCCACAAATCCACCACACCGGCACTTGCTGCAGGTTTAAGCCCCCCCTTTCCCCAGTGTCAGCGGGGCAGTGACACCTTCGTGGTATTTCAGTGACATTCAGCTCCTATCAATAATTCAGCTGCTCTAATTGCAGGATCTCAAACAGGTGATGTGCACGAGGAGCCAGCAAAGTCAGCCTTCCCCTTGATTAACACTTTTAATTGGCTGTTGCACCGGGATTTTGTTTCCATGTTAGCTGAGGAGGTCAGAACGGGAGCTCAAAGGGAGCAGAAAAATGATACAGAATCAGCGTTCGTGTTCCAGCAGAAGGCAGGAAATTAAAACCTGGATTTTCTATCCTTAATTCACCTGCCTGGGCTCTGTGTGGCCATTCCTGCAGAATCCAGCTGAACAGTACTTTGGGAAAACTCCCACTGCTTTGCCCCAGGAACGGCTGGGGTGGGGAAAGCTGCCTGCAAAGCCAACAGCTACAGACCTGCTCACTGCAAACCAGGAAAGAACAGGGGGTGCAGCGCCTGCACTTGCAGGAACCGTCCCATTTCCACACGCAAAGTTCTCTAAGGGGGAAGAGAAGATCTATCAAAGATGATTCATGATTCCAGTTGTTATGTTCCACAGGAGAAAGATGTGATGGCATCACAGCTTTGCTGGTTCTACAAAGGAATAGTGAATTTCCTCTGCTGGACTGTATTGGATGGAAATAGAAACCACTCGTGAGTCGCTCAAACGTGGCACTTGGTCCCCTCAGCTCTTCTGAAGGAGAAGCTGCAGTCCCAGGAATTGTCCCTGCCCAGGGTAGCTGGGGGCTGTGAACACTCTCACACTCCAGCAGAGAATGTGGGAATCCCCTGGGGAAGGATACACACGTGTTCAGGCACCACGGGGGAATGGGAAAATCCGCAGGAAATTGTGGCACTCTGCTGGTTCCCAGTTGTGGGAATTTGGGAACCAGCCTGATGGAATATGAGTCCTGTAAAATGGTTCTCTCTGCCTTTAAAAGCAGCTGAGCATCCCCAGGCTCCCAAAAAGCACATCCAGCTCGAGCAATCCCTGTGTGCTGGAGCGAGGAGGGGCATCGGCCTTTGAGGTTTGTCAGCCACAAAGCAAAAACAAACTGCAAGTTATTAATGGCCTGGTTTGCACTTCTCTTTTGGAAAATCTTTTTCAGTTTCTTCCTCTGTTCTAACACAGTGACACTGCCAGCACCCTCTGCTTGTGTCCCAAAGGGAAAAACTTATTAAATGTGTATTAAATGTGAGATTCTTGGAGCTGCCAAATCAACAGCAAGAAGGAGCACAGGAGATGAAGCCACTGATGATTCCAGGGGCGTGGAAGCCATCCCTGTGACCTCACAGCCCAACAGACAGATGGAATTGTTTCCACAAAGCCCTGCATGTTCCCCTGATGGCAGAGGGGCTCTCCCAGCTCCTCCAGGCAGCAGAGTTCTGCTCCAAGCTCTTGTTCCTCTGATCTGCCCTTGGGGAGGTGGCACTGCTCACTGGGAACAAGTGAAGCAAAGGAGCAGTGACATACTGGCAACCTTCTTTTGCCTTTCCAGCTCCCCAGGGTTCTTAATTAATCTGCGTTTTGTAACCACAATTAATTCTTTCCTGCAAGTCTTGGGAATACAGTGGGAAAAAACACAATTTAATGTGTTTGGAAAAAAAAAAGCCTGACTCGCAGAAGTGCCAAATCAGTTGGATTTCACAAAATTCAGACTTTCCATCTGCTGATGGTATTGATGTACCTGACAGCCTTGAGTCTGTCTTCCCTCATAATGGGAATTTTGGTCCCTTTTCTGAGAGCTGACAGGAGGGTGGATCCAGGTGGGGCTTGGTCTCTTCTCCCAGGTGACAAGTGAGAGGACAAGAGGAAACGGCCTCAGTCTGTGCCAGAGGACATTCAGATCGGATGTTAGGGAAAATTTCTCCGTGGAAAGGGCTGTTCAGCCATGGCACAGGGCAAGGATGGAATTCCCTTCCTTGGAGGGATTTAAAAGCTGTGTGGATGTGGCACCTGGGGACATGGGTTAGTGGTGGCCTTGGCAGTGCTGGGAGAAGGCTGGCCTCAGTGGTCTCTGGAGAGCTTTTCCCACCTCCCCAGTTCCACAATTCTGTGATCCATCCCTGCTCTCCATGAGACTTCCAGGCACGCATTCCCACCGCCTCTAAACCTGGTCATCCCTGATTTTTGCTGCTGTAAAACTGCCATTCCTGACTTGTTGCTGACTCCTGAGCCTCCCGGAAGGTGCTCCTTGAGCAGTTCTGCAATATTCAAATGTTAATTCAGACCGTACTGAACACACTTCCCTGGGAACAAACAGCAATCAGGATAATCCCCTGCAGCTCCACCACTTCCTTGGTCTCTAACAGGTGCTGTCAAATAAATCCACAGAATAAATCAGCCCCATTGTAACCATGAGGAAGGATTTTATAACTGCATTTGCTGAGTGGGAGGACATTTTTCCCTCTGCTCTTTTACTGACAGTCAGATAAAAAACACACTAATCAAGAGAGACATGAGACGGAGGCCTGGGAGGTGAACTCCTGTTTATACTGAGGGCTCCTAATCCTCCACTCATTTGAGGATTCTGGTGCTACCACAGCAAAGAGAACCAAGCTGGATCCAAACCAGTTTTCATTATGGACGGACTGGGAGATGCCAAAAATACTGATGGTGCCTTTGTAATATTTTTGTGCTGAGCACCTTTGCATCAGCTATACTTTATTCTTCTATCACAGCTTGTCCTTCTCCTGGCAGGACACTCACAGGGACCTCCAACAAGGGCATCTGCAGGGGTGGAGCTGGTCTCCATAAAGGAAATACCTGTATCTCTATATATCTCTACATATCAATATGTATTTTTCTGTTATGCTGCTGCACTGTACTTGCAGCAAAATCCATCTTTGCTTTCTTGCCACTTTAAAAAATATTGCCCCTGGATATTTCCTTCCCCATTCTTGCTCCTTTTATTTCTAAAATGTTCACCAGAATACACTGCATTTCTTCCCGTGGTCTGGAAAATGGATCAAGGCAATGACAGCTACTTAATATACATTTTTCCTCCCCAAAGCTTTGCAGTGAGATGAAGGAAGTGTCAATTCCTTCTGAAGGAGAGCAGCACTGGGACTGACTGCTGGCACCAGGCAGCCGGGATGCAGACACACAGCACTGGGGGATGAGCAGAGAGCAGCTCTGCAAACGTTCTTCATTCAGCTGAAATGTAAATCCTGCTCCTCTCAGAGGAATGGAGAAGCTGCTGTGATCAGGCAGGATAAAGTGTGCAGGGCTCTGGGGGGTTTCATGCTTCAGGAGGCAGAGGGTCATGAGAAGGAGGGTCTCTGAAGAGAACTCAAAAGGAGAGGGGTGACATGGACTGACTGACAGCAAATGTCACCCCAGTGCCACCACTTGGCATCTTGGGCCATTTTCATGCCAGCAACAGATGTCAGAGAGCAAATGAATACTGGCAGCTCTGGGATGGTGAGAAAATGGATGTGGGAGTGTGTGGAAATGCTGACAACCCAGAGAGATGCAAAGATGCATGGACCGTGTTTAAAAGCCTCCACTAAGCCCCTTCCTCCTGGGAAGTCCCTGTTTTGCTCCTCCAGGTGTCTGTTCTCTCTGCTCAGCACCCAGCCCTGTGTGTGCTGCCAAGGGCTGTGCAGAGCTCAGTTATCATGAATGAAATGAGCTGAGAACAGTTGGGTATTTATAGGCCCAGCAAGCTGGTGCTCCAAAAAATCTGAAAGCTCTTCAAAGTGCCTTTAGCTCCACAGCAACACTGACAGTCCCTGCCAGCCTGTGAGGATATTTGGGAAGAAGAGTCACGGCAGGAGCACCGGCCATGGAAGTATCCTGAGCTTTGTGCTGAGCATCTTCCAGTTTGCAGAGAGTAAACAATAAATTAAAACGTTAAGATATGGAAAAAACACAACGGCATGTCCAAGATTTCCGTGGATATGGATACACAAGATAAGCTCTGCACAGTTTTCTGTGGAAGAACTCACTTCTTCTGTGGAAGAGACAGCAACGCCGTGATAAGTTTAAGATAATTGAGTTGAATATTGCTTAGATATATTGCCAGATGTTCTAACAGTGGCTTATCAGTAAGGACACCAGATAGCTTTGAGGAAGCTAAATGTTTCCCAGATATATCAGTGAATCTCTCCCTGTTTCCTGGAGGCACACACTCCGAAAAGGCAGCAGGACCTCGCAAACCAACCGCGGCTATCACACAGCTTCTGTAATGCCAAACCAGTTCCGGCTCCTGCAGCCTTGGGGACCAAGGTACAAGGGCCAGGAACCTGCCCCTGCATGAACCTGAGCAGTGTGGAAGGCTCCACCAAGATAAGATAGTGGGTTGCACCTGCCGTGCAGGCGCGTGTTTGGGATCCACGTTTTCCAGCTGCCGATCCCACCTGCCCCGGCTCTGCACTCACAGGGGTTGGGAGTAGGCTTTTTCCAACCCAGACCATTCCGTGATTCTGTGACAGCAAGGCCCTTCTTCAGGAGTTAATAGCATTTTCTGTCTCCACTATGAGATATGTCAGAACGAAAAAACCCAGACACATCCAACAGGAGAGGTAGATTCTCATTGCTTTGCTCAGTGCTGAGCACTAGCTGGGCCAACAGAATCCAGAGGAAGTGTGGGTAAGAGTTCCCTCAAAGACAAAAAGAGGGAGAATGTACCTAGAGGGGCTCTCCTCAGTCCCCAGCTTCCCCTGCGCAGTGAGTGTGGGGTTACAGTGCTGCAGGCAAAGGACGATGGAGAAAAAACGAGAGTATGGGAACTTACCACAGAGGAAAGGTCCACGTTCTCCATCCTCCTGTCATCCAGGTTGACTGGCTGGAGGCCTGCGACGTTGAGCTGGACAGAGGAGGTTCTGTAAACAAAGCTCAGCAGCCAGTCTCCCCTGGAAGCAGAGAAGAGTGGGAATAAATCCTGTTGCCCAATAAATGCCATGTGGAATCAAATAATTTCAGAACAGTTTGGGTTGGAAGGGACCTTAAAGCTCATCCTGTTCCAACCCCTACCGTGGGTAGGGGCAGCTTCCACTAGACCAGGTCACTCCAAGCCCTGTCTGACCTGGCCTGGGACACTTCCAGTGTGTTGCTACTCAGATCACGAGGAGAATGGAAGGGCTGGGAAGCACAGTGAGGTCTGGACCAAGACCTGCTGCAGGTCTGTGTGATGTAGGAATCACACCAGGAATCACCTGCTGGATTCAGGGCAGGTTCCTGGGACACAGGGGTGTAAATCTGAACTGAATCCTGATCCATGGGTGTAGTCTCTTTACCTGCAGTGAGTTTAAAAATCTGACCCTTCTGTTTATTTCTATGTTTGCTTAGGGATTGCACATTGACGTATTTCATCTTTTTCATGTACTGATAGGTTCTCCAGCCCATAAAGCTGTAAAGATGATGAGACCTACAACACTGATGTTGTGACATAAATATTGACTGTGAAGCTCCTGGGAGTGCTCCTGATTTATAGGTACTGTAGAAATACATGGCTTCAATGACAGAACTAGCAGGGGTTTGTTCCCACTCTAAAGCAGTGCCATAAGTCACTCTGACAGTTTCAGGGTAGACTGTGGCATGAGGAGAGAAGGAAATACAAAACTCTTCTGAGCTGAGCAACAGCATAAAATCTGGGCACCGAAATGTCACTGTACTCTATAGAGCAGATTTAAGTGGGACACAAGTGGGATTTGTGCTCTGTGATGGCAGAAATGCTCCTGCACAGGTGCCCATTCCTGGCTACTCCCAAATAATCCACACTAGGAGCTGTAAGTCTACACAGAGCCCTGCAAAACCTTTACAACACATCCACGCTGCTCAGGCGTGGGTTCTTTCAAAAGCTGAGCCAGCCCAACTGATTTGGGTGAGGTTTCCCACTGGGAATTTGTAACCCCACTATTAAGTGGGAGGGGACAGCTCCAACAGCTGACGGGGCTCTCGCCCTGTCCCCTCATATTCCAAAGCCAAAGGAGAACAAGGACTGAAGCTCACGAACTGGGCTCAAATCTGATCTCACAGGAATTCTATTCAGTGTAATTCATCCGACCTAAATAGTTACTCCTGAAGTGACAGAACGAGGCCACACTTTGTATAAGCAAGAGACCAGAGAAATCAGAATCAGGTGAGGCCTTACCACAAAATGTTTGTATAATCTTTCTCTCATACCTCAATCCCCACAGAAATTCTCTCTCAATTCCCTCCTCTAGCTGCCCCTCTGTTACCTGAATAACCCTCTAGACACACACATGCTGTATTTTATTCTAACAGCACAGGCAGGCTTAGAAATTATAACAGGATCTTTTTTTTGTGTCTCTGTGTGTGTGTTCCAGGAAATGCATACACTGAGCCTTTTACAGTGAAATTTATTTTTGTAGAACACAGAGAGGAATGATATTTGCTGGGTAAACTCAATTATATGCCATGATTTCTATCATTTATGGCTTCTTGGAGGAACTCACAGCACTCCCAGGGAGGCAGCTTTTCCTTATGCCACATGAAGAAACACTGCAAGTGGTGTTTACATCCAGCATCCCTGAAAATCCTGGGATCCAAAGAGGACAAAAGCAACAATTTCCAGCCTAGCTGAGAGATAGGACCGATAATTTGTTGTTTTAACCGTGAATACTTTTAATTCATTTATTTAATTCTTCTTTCTAAGTGAAAACACTGTTAGAATCACAGTAACACTATACTGCCCCACCTTCCATGTACGTGTGTAGGCATCCATATGGATGTGTGCATGGAAAACACCAGCAGCATTTTCACCTGTCCTTGACCCGAGGGCTCACAGCTTTATAAACTGTCTTGACTTGCAGGTTCTTTCCTAATCTTCTCGCCTGGTTATTTCTCAATTTATTTCCCCATGCTCTTAGTCTTCCCTGCTTCATTCCTTGGTTTTAATTTCCCCTTATCTAATTGTGCTGGTAAGCAGTGTTCCTGCCACAATTATCTTCCAAGACACAGTCATTAGGTTTGAAGCTGTCACTTGAATACTTAATAGCTTTTCTGAGACTGCTTCAGCTGTTTTGGGCCTCCGAACCTCCCTCTTCTCACCCAGCAGCTCCCACAACTCCGCACAACAGTTGTCTGCTTTTGTTCCTAAAATGTTCTTTAAATGTGATTTTAAAAGGCTGGTATTTGTTTTGAAGGCAATCTCTGTATTCTTTCACATCCTTACTGAATTTGCTACAGCTATTCCAGCTATTCCTCCTTTGCAAGTTAAATATCTTGTTCATGTGGACTATCTTGACCACAAACCCACTCCAGATATAAAACCCTTCAATTTGCTTGAGCTCCTTGCCTTCCATTGTGATTTTCACATCTTGTTCCCCAAAAGCAGCCACAAGCGAACTGCATCTTAAAGCTTTTATAGATTCTAATTCCCATTCTTTAAGTCAGCAAACGTAACTGGTGTATTTACAGTCCTTCAGGTAAAGCTGCCATTTAAAGGGGCTTTAGAACAGATCAGATTCCACACACAAACGCACTGACCCTGCTTCAGGCTGTGAGTGGTAGAACACTGGCCCTCTGTGAACAGGACCTGCGTGGGCTTCCAAAGAGCCAAGAGCTGGGTCAAACAGCCTTCAAGTGCCTCCTGCAGCTGCCATCTCCAGTGGATCTGAGGCAGAGGCCTGGAGGGACGAGGCTCTGGCACTGCTGAATCAATGTCCTCAGCAGCACTTACAAAGTGCTTGAAAGGGATAAATACCCCAAACCATTTCCAGGCTAACGAGGCCGGGCACTGAGCACACACTGACCTGCAGTAGCCGTTTATGATCCTGCCTGCCACCACTCTGGTGAGAGCTTTCCAGTGCTTGGCTTCTCCTTCCACTGGAGCTCCCAGCAGGACAACGTCTTCAATGATCCCTTGTGAGTCTGTCAAGGTGAAAGCAGAACAGCTCAGATTTAGAAGATGGATCAGAAAATGTTCTTGTATGAAGTGTGTTCGGATGTGCACTACAGAAAAATCATCATTTAGGTGGCTTTGATTTGAAAGACAGAAACACTGGAAAGGAGGATCATAAAGACAACTTTGCATAGGTGTTCAGTGTCCACAGTTCACCTGGAGCTGGTAAATGTGAAAAATCGAGATCCTCAGACAATGCAGAGGACCAAGGTGATGGCAGGAGGGAGAAGTGGCCTGGCCTCTGCTCAGAAAGATGCTGTTCAAGCAGCAAACCTCTGGAAAGGTTTGGAAACCTCTGGAGAGGTCTTTCTGCAGGCTCACTGATGTGGGTTTGCACAGAGCTTTGAAACAGGTGAAAGGGTCTGAGATTCCACAGAGTGAGCAAATGTTGTCATACATGAAGCATGAGGAACTCTTCCCACAGCTGATTCTACCAAAAACATGACCTGAACATGCAAGAGGAAATCCCAAATTGTTAATATTGATTTGGAAGTAGCAACACCAGAGGCACTTGCCAATACACAGAGAAGATCTATGAAACTGGTTTGATTTCCTTCTGCTGTAACCTGAATGCCCAGGGCCTGATTTGCTGAACAGCAATGTTGACTTTTAAGCATAATAAATCTTCCTCACTTATCAGAGAGCTGCAGCTGGGCAATTTCAGGAGAAATAATGATGGAATGAGAAATACTGGGCACCTCTGCTACTTTCCTAAACTCCTGAACGATATATCAGCATCTTCCATAAATCTTTGTAGAGAGATGAAGCCTCTGATGCCACAGCAGTTAAACGGAAGACTCTTGAGCATAACATTCCAAATCCATACCCTGCACCTGTGGGAGACCAGGCTCCACAGACCTGAGCTAAACCCAGCGTTTGAGGGAGAGGTGCTGCCTGGGTGGACTATTCAAGTGTAAATCACTTAGCTTCCTTTCCCTGACAGCAGTAAAGGACTGGAGCTGCCCGCAGTGCCTGCATCCTTCTCCGTGGTGTAAATCCTGGTGCCTGACAAATCCAAACGAGCTCTCCTGGAATTATTTCTTATTGCAGAGCAAATTTTGCACCAATTGAAAAGAGCAAAGAGCAATTCAGTTTTGTGAGTGTAATCTGTGAGCAATAAAGCCATGTTCCCATAATCATGGGCAATCAAAAGGAAACCCAGAGCCTTGCTAAAGGGAAGCTCGTTCCAACCAAGGTTCTAAATTCCACAACCATGGTGTGAGCCAACTGAATAAACAAGCAGCTAATTCATCAGGATCCAGAGTATTTGGGCAAGGTGTTGGAAGCTTTTGTTTCTCCTTTGTCCAGCTTATTGCTTGCTCAGAACAAAAAAAAATGTTTAGCCTTGGCTGAAAAATGCTCATTTTCTTTGAATGTTGACAGGATAGAAACCTGGGAACAGATCACTGGCCTGCAGAGCAGCTGAGGCTCAAGATAAATGAAATGTATTTCACACTTTGTAAATCTTTTAGATGATGAAGAACAATAAAGTCTGCAAAAGCAGTGGAAAAAATTAATTCATTAACCCTTTAGCCTCATAGAGAGTGGCTAATGAATAAGGAGTTTTATAAAGAAAAATTTCCAATCAAGTCCAAGCAGGTGGGAACAGACTGAGAGGCCAAAATTCAAACCTGATTGAGATAATTTCTCCAGAAAAAGTGTGGAAGAAAGAAGCTGTCCCAGAGACCATAACCAGTCCTGGGAGCTGGGCTTTGCTGCGCCCTTTGGATGCCACTCACTTGGGAAGGGCAAGGACCTCAGCGCATCAGTCCTGACTGGAGGGAGAACAGGGCAGGAACTCAGCTCTGGCTGAGAAGGGATGTTCCAGGGCAGAGCTGGCAGCAGTATTCCCAACGCCTGAGCACAGCAGGGATCACAGCCCAGGGGGATGCTGGTCACACAAGCTGTGATCAGTACCAAATACCCAGGGTGTGACACCTCACTGCTGTCACGCACAGCTGGGTTTCAAGGTTTGGGCTCTGCTGGTAACAGCCATTATCAATTTGCATGAGTTTGCTAATTGCTAATTATTATTATTATTACTAAAATGCATGGGAATCACGATGAAGAAATTAGAGCAATGATCTTCCCATGTAGTAACGTGTCTCTGATGGCTCATTTACTCCAGCTTCTGCCATAATGTCATTTTCTGGAAACCTACTGAGCTCTGGCTCCCAAAGTCATCCGTGATGAAGTATCCAAAGGTTATGCATTTGAACAGAGTCTGAGTCCCTGCCGTGGTGTTCCACTGGCCAATCCATCATTAGCTATTTGTCCTCAGAAATGCCACTGCCATCTGGATACAGAGCCCTGCATGACGAGGCCATGTGTTCCTTTCGTGTGAGACATCCGAGTCCAAACCCAAATCAGTCTCAGCTGTCCCAGGTCCCAGCTCCATTCCTTCCGTGGCTTGCTCTGGAATGTGCCTGTGAAGAACGCCTTGGCAATCTGTGCTAAACATGCTGCTTTTCATCTCACCAACAGCTCAGCTTTCAGAATTCAATTAAGGAACCGAAAAATCTGTGTATGGTGGGAGCTGCTCTGATACATCACCACAATACTTGGATTTCTTTGGAGTGGCAGCCAACCTTCCAGACCCCTAAGGATTTCCTCCCTAAGCCATGGGCTCGTGTCATTCCAGAGTCTGCAGACTGAAATAAAAACCTGGAAATATCTCAGCCCTTGGCATTCTCGGGAAACAAAAAGTGTAGATCTAGGGCCAGATTAGGATCTGGGTTCTGGCTCCAGTGTAACTCCGTTAGGATCGTTCTGGATTTGATTAGATTTATTTTGAGAACAGAATTCCTGTATGTGAGGACTTCCATCTTAAACCAGAAGTGAAGTTCTAGCACACAGCTGCCAATGCTGACCTTCTCCATCCTCACTTGACTCTGTTCCCACCTTCTTGGACTTTATTGGACATTTTCCTTTATAAAATTCCCTATTAATGATTTATTGTGAAGCTAAATGGTTAATGAGTTAAATTGCTACGTGGGGGGAAGGCAGGCAGCATACACTCACTGCTGACTCAACTCCAAGATACAGTTTCCATCAACTGATCATAATGATTTTACTCTTTTTTTTTTCTAAATTAAAAATAGAAATCTATTAATAAACAGAACCACAATGGGTAATAAATTGACAGATGGTTTTATATTTGACTTTGGGGGAAAATTACCATGAAAATAGCAGATGACAGTGGCATTTCAGTGACTTAAATGGAAGGCAGGACTCAGGGAATCAGATACAAGAGCTGCAGAGAGCTCCCAAGAAAGGCAAAGCATCCTCTGCTGGGATCAGGCAGTGCACTGGCAGCTCAGACTGATCACAATGTCACGTTGCTGTTTACAGACCAGTGCGAGCCACTGAAATCCCTCAAATGAAGACACTGGATTTAATCTGCTGGACCGGGGAAAATGACAGCAGAATTTGGCTCCAAAGGCATTTAAACCTCTTTCTTTTTCGGTTTTTGTCCTATTCTAAAAGAGCCAAGCTGTGTTCTTCCCCTTGGAAGAAAAATTTCTCCACCAGCAGTAAGGAAAATAAAAAATGGTTAGAAGGTAAATTTTACCTTTTTCTTGAGCCATTTCCTGCAGGCAGAAGTAAATGACTCTGGCACCCAGGCTGAAGCCAATCAGTGTGACAGGTCTCTGGCCCTGAGAAAGAAGGAAAGGAAAAAAATGCCACCAAATGGTGTTTTCTCTGGAAAGAGAGGCTGGGCTTGGGATCCCCGAGAGCCTGAGACACAGAGCACCTGCTCGTGCATCACCTCTGAAATACTGGAGCAATTTGGTTGGTTTCAAAGGGATCAGGTCTCCTCAAAGTTATGCCCAGTTCAATATGGAGAATTCTACATATCTGAGTATTTTGTATGTTTTGATCTTCAGAAAATCAGCTGAAAAAAATCTAATGATCAGAAGTTACAACAAAGTGGATGTTTCAAACAGAACCACAACAGATGCTGTCATTGGTTTGAAATTTCCAAATGAAAACGTTATTCAAGGAACAAAATTTTCCTAGAAATGTTTCAATAAACAGAAGAAGTCGTCATAATACAAAAATACTGACCACTTCCAGATTTCAGGCTGAGTGACAGCAGCACCATGCAATGGTTATAAAAAATGATGTGGCTTTTAAGCTTTAAGCTTTTATTTTGAATAGCCTAATAAGATTTTCTGTAAGATCAAAGGGAGCCTAATCCCAACATCAATGAGAAATGGTCTTTGTAATATCCAGGGAGCAGGTGTGTGATGGACACCCCAGACATCACATTAACCAGTTTTAGACTCTCCAGCACGCTGGAATGTGTGTGTTCACAACAGCAAATGCTTAACAGGCAGGAACAAATGCCCCCGAGCAAAACAAAGGGCTTGTATGAAATAAAGTTTATTGAGTTTTCCAGGACTGGATTTTTATGAGAAATCAAGTTTGCTTCTCCTCTGCTGTTCCACCTTGCTGGGACACACAGCTCTGGGGCCACGGCTCCCCTCGGGCTCCTCTATAATCAACAGTGACTGGTGTGAGACAAACACGTGGCCAGCAAAAACCAGCACTGGCCCAGCAAATGATGGCAGGCTCTTGGGGGGCAGAAAAGTCTTTTTTCAAGCCTCTTCAGAGAGACTCCTGTCACTTCTGTCAGGCACCAGCCCATTCCCCTTCTCTGCAGCAAAGCCACGGCTCACTGGGCGTTGGCTGCCACCCACTTTTCTGTCAGGTTGTTTTGCTGGTGCCTCTTAATGATCAATAAATATTTTTAACACTCTGTATTCTCCTTTCCTTTTCACCCATCCTCACTTCCTGCTCTCGGACTTCCACTAGGTGAGTGGGCCTGGCTGTGTTGTGACATGGTTAAACCACTGGTCATTTATGACCTGGATCTCTTCTTCCTCATTTAGAAAAGCTTTAGGTTAAATGGAACAAATCTCAGCAGGATTTCTCTGATCCACTTGGGACTTCCTCCTTCTCCCCAGTGAGCCAGACATCTGCTGGTCACCTTCATGCAGCTCTCTGAGTATTTGTTTTATTAATTTTTGTCTCCCTAGAAAGATACCATTTAACCAGCATGACTGTAAAACTTCACCTGCCCGGGCCAAGCCCCTTCCAGCCGTTATTCCCGGATAATTCTGGCCAGTTACCTGCTGTCGGCCGAGCAGGATGTGTGCAAGGTGTTTGCCCACTGCAGCAGAGCGATGCAGACACACCCCCCAGGGGTTGTCAATGACACTGGCAACAGTCAGGAGCGACGCTGGCCAAGTCAAGGCTGTCACAATCCCTGCAGCACACAGAGGTTTCTTAGAAAACATCAAAATCAAGAAGTTCACTGAAGTTAAAAGCTAAGCCTAAGAGCTTTTGTCATTTCCAGCTCTTCTTTCCCAATAGCTGTGCTGAGAACTGCTTTGCTGGACTAAAGATAAGAAAGATTCTGATGTTCTGGCACAGGGGAGCGAGTGTAACCTGCGCATTGGGAGGTTTCTGTACAGCAGTAAATGTGTAATGACGTGGAGAAACGAACAGTCCCACGTGAAGGAAAGTGTTTCCAGCTGTAACTTTAACAGAATGACACAATGACGCAGTGGCTCAGCAGTCCAGGAAAGCACAGCTAAATTACAGATGTCGAAGAGGAGGTTCTCAGGTCACTTCTGCTGGGCAATGCCAGCACTGCCTCCTCTAAAACATTCCTTCTTTAGGAAAGCTCCTTTATTTAACAGTGAAACTGCACAAGAGCCACTCAAGCAAATCTGATACGATTCAGTTCCTTACCTGACAAGACAGTGAATTTTAGGGCTTCTTGAGCCATCATGTTCACAAAACCATTCAGCAGGGAATCCAAGGCGTTGCCAAGCTCCATCAAGTACTTGGATTCCCAGGCCAGGCAGTACTGCTCGCTCGAGTGCAACATGCTGCTCCACGGCGCTGTGAAGCTCCCTGGGAAAGGTTGCAAAGATGGAATTCGTGTTTGGAGAGAACACAATGGCTGATTCCTGGCAAGAGGAGCCCTACAGAGCATTGGAACAAAACCTGCAGGACACTGGAATATTCTGGCAATGCTATTAATGACAGATCAACACTGAAGGGCAGAGCAGAACTGTCATCTTAATTAATTGAAAGCCTTCCCACACTGTTCCTTCCCCAAGCAATGCAGGGCAGGTTGAGGCAGCTGCTGATCAAAGTGACACAAGATCCCCACAGTGGTCTGTCATATTTGGGGACACGTGGATTGGGAGCTACTGGCAGCTCCAAAATCACAAGGTGGCAAATTCCATAAAATTCCTGTCCTCAGTCCCTCTGTTTGAAGGAATGTGTACACAGACAGGCACTGCTGTAAGGAGGAAAATGGATGACAACCCTAGTTTTGCTCTTCAAAACATTCTAACAGATTGCTAGTTATGGAAGAAGAATGTGTGTCATCTGTAACTCCCTTTTAAGGACAAACAGACACAAAAAGGTTCCTGGAGGGACACACTTGCCTCTCTGACTGTGCCTGGGAGCCCTCCAGCCCTGAGGACTTGGACCTGTGGCAAGCAGACAAAGAGAGAAGCCAAAGCACAGCACTGCAAAGTGAAAAGAACTTCCCTGTGACAGCAAACTGCAGCCTGGCAAGTGACAGGGCGAGACATCCTTCTGCATTAATGATATCCAGAGTTAATTATGGTGCTTCTCAATAAACTGG
This sequence comes from Callaeas wilsoni, assembly GCA_013398955.1. Taxonomy (NCBI): domain Eukaryota; kingdom Metazoa; phylum Chordata; class Aves; order Passeriformes; family Callaeidae; genus Callaeas; species Callaeas wilsoni. The sequence continues at coordinate 21,042 of VWPU01015702.1, read as the reverse complement.
CAGCTGTTCAGTCAGGTTGCTGAGCACATTAGCAGACAGGTGACGTACTTTATATGACAAGCTACACTGGAAAATAAAGCACTACAGACCTTTCAAGGTTTCCCCTGTAAGTCACCTCTGGAGTGCTGTGCTTAACAGGATTTACTTGACAGAACTTTCTTGCCAATAAACCTCATTAGCTGGCAGATACAGAGAGAACAAAACCACTCTATTTTCTGTTAATTCCTGGAGGATAAACATAAGGTCTCAGAGACACTTTGTACTAGTGCTGGCAATCATCTCCCAAACAGACCTTTTCTGGCAAAACCATGCAACAATTCCTAACAGAAAGAATCCTGCTACAGCTGCTCCCAGTCCTGCTATCACCACCAACTTAATGCCCTCTTCTTTTTCCTCTGCTTGCCTGGGATTGCAGATTGGGTTGCAAAGTCTTATGGTGAGAATTGACAGGGTTCAGTTACCATGCCATGGAAATGGGGGGCAGACATGGTGCTTTGTGAGCACAAACACAGCCAGGAGTGGGACACAGCCACGGCTCTTTGAGCTCCTCTCAGCTTCTTCATCATGTTCTTACCATATTTGCCAGTGCACAGCCATCCAGTGATTGCTATGGTGATGTGGAGCTGCTTCCCTTCAGTAAGTGGGAGGAATTCAAACTCTTCTATGGCTCCCACACGTTTCTTCATCTTGTATCCTATACGCAGCCAGGAAGAAACACACGGCTCAGAGATGGCACAGAAAGGGCACTCTCTGCTCTTAACAAACTGTAGGAGTTCGTTAAGAAATTAATTGGGTAATCTGGAGAGGGCTTTTTTTCATTTTCGAAACCCTCAGTCAGTCCATGCATTACTTATAGCTTGGTAAGGAGCCAATGTGATCCTTCCGAGCTTGCGTGATCTGAGGGAATCCAGCAGAAGGGGTTTATTTTGCTGTAACAGCTGCTTCTCTCCGTGGCAGCATCTTTCTAACCCAAAGCAGTAAGTTTTCATTTCCTTCATTAACCACACACCAAATATTCTTTCCCTATTTGGTCACCAGGGGCTACACAGTACCTTAATCAGCGCTGACACAAAAATCTCCCAGATGACCCCTCAGACCGCTTCCCTCGCTCTGCAGAGAGCTCAGTGGGATCATTAACTGTGCATTTGCTGACATGATCCTGTGCCTCAGTGGCTGAGAATGGCGTGGTCACTCTCTTACCAGTAAGACCAGCTCCTGCTGCTCCAAAAAGGGATGCCATGACAGCAATCCCAGCAGTCGATCCTAAAACAGCTGCTCCAGCACTCCCGATGATCGTGGCAGCTCCCGCAGCAACCAGAGGGGCGGCCAGGCCTCCTGTCAGACCTGAGCATGCAACAAGAGATATCACCAAACTGGTATCCCTTAAAAAGCCCGGGCAGGCATTTCCCTGTGCTGGGAGAGTGCTGCTACTGCTGCTGGAAGAGGTTTTTGCATGTTCAATAAAGGGGCTTCCTGACACCCTCCTCCGGCCCTGAATCTCTGCCCAAATTCTTTGACTGACTTCAGTAAAAATGAAGAATAATTTCGAAGTCAAAGGAAGATTTTGTGGTGATCTGGGGTGAGCTGTGCTCTATTTGCTCAGGAAACATCGATCTAATCTCACACTTTTGATTTCAGAGTTGAAGATCTGATCCTCGTATAACATAAGAGCAAAGAAGGAGAAAACATTTTTAAGGGTGACAACCTCAGTTTAATACTTTCCCCAGCTAGTGAAGCTACACTGGAATAACTTTTCCAGCTAACTCTTTCATGTTTATTTTTGTGGGGCTTAAAATACTTCTCTTGGAGTAAGGCCCCTCTCTGCCCCTGGTGCTGTGTCCCCAAAATGCCAAGGGCAACCTCACCAATCACTGTTCCACCCCCAACAGTTGCCAGGCTGATCAGCAGGTATCTCTTCAGCTTTTTCCTCCTTTCCTTCTTTTTTCTTGAGACTTCTTCAGTTCTGTGAGGGGATTAAAAGTACAAAAAACTAAGGGAAAAGCCTGATGGATAACAATGCTGCATCAGAATCTGCTTTTATTCTCCTCGGTGTAATTTCCCTCCCAGGAACAGTAAAAAGGAACATGCAGGTGTGGACTGTGACAGCACACTGAGATTTATGAGCATGGATTTAGAGATTTAAATTGAATGGATTAAATGGACCACAGATTTCAATTGAAACTATTTAATTGCTAACAAAAGCCAACAGATATTACTTACTCAGAAAACCTTTCCTAATAGGGCTGAAGCTTGTAAAAAAAAAAACAAAAAACAAAAAGTCAAAAGCATTTCATTAACTATATGTTGCCTAAGTGTCCTAAAAAACCACAAGAAAGCTAAGGAGAAACAGGGGAAAGTGTTTGAAATAAAAGGGAATCGGGTAATTTGTGCTAACAAACAGAGATGCAATTAAACTATTTTCCAACAGCAGTGTTTACTTTGAGCTGCTTTCTAATTGCACATCACAATATAATAATATAACAGGAATTAAACACAGTCATCAGTGTGCATTTAAGCTGTCCTTTAACAAGCTTATCAGAAAGAGGTAAATAAACCTAAAAGGAACAAATACCACTTATTGGCCACTACTTTTGACTTCTCTCCAGTGTTTTTGTTTTCTCTCTTACAAGAAGGGCTTCAATTTCAGAGGAAAGTGAGAGAAACAGAGGAACTGGAATAAGTTGTTTCCAGGGGAAGGTTCTTTCTGGCCTGTTTACACAGCAGTTAATCCAGGCCTTGAAATGTGACAATTTATCTTGCTTCCAAACTTGGATATTTTCCCTGTTAATCCTAGCCTAATTTTGGATTTTCATTATCCATATAATTGCTTAATCCTTCCTGGAACCCCCTAAGCACACTGTAATTTTGATTAAGACAATTTTACACGAGTCCCAGACAATATGCAGCTTTGTGAGGCGCAGCAGGAGGAGAATGGAGCTCAGTGGGTGAAATCCCTGAGTCACTGCACTCACTGGCAGAACTCCCACGGACCTGCACGTCACGGAGACTTTGTCTCCACAGAGACCCTCCAAAAAAACACTGTTCATCGCCTTATGCAGCTGCAAACACGGTGTCTGCAGAGAACACCACCTCTCCGATTTCTGCACAACCACAGCCGCTTTCTACAGCCCTACAGACAGCAGTGTTGGGCTCTCAGAGAATCATGGAATCACTGACGTTGGAAAAGGTCTCCAGGACCATCGAGTCCCACCTGTGCCCGATCCCCATCTTGTCACCCAGCCCAGAGCACTGAGTGCCACGTCCAGTCGTTCCTTGGACACCTCCAGGGATGAGGACTGCAGCACCTCCATGGGAAGGCCCTTCCAATGCCTGACAGCCCTTTCCATGAAGAAATTCCTCCTGATTTAACCTGAGCCTCCTGTGGTGCAGCTTGAGGCCATTTCCTCTCATCCTTTCAAAACGCTCTACTTTGTGCCGTAGTCACCGGTCTGAATGCTTGGCTTTGGAAAAAAATTGCTCCTGAAGTTCTTTACATCCAGGCTGCTCATACCTGAGCTGGCAATACCCAGCAATTTCTGTTCTACATGAGGTTCATCAGCTTTTACAGTCACTGCACTGTGTGTCAGGCTGAGAATAATGACAAGAGAGCTGGAACGTGTCTAACCTGGAGTCAGCGGGAATAATGATTGATTTGAGTTATGTGGGGAGAAGGAGAGTGGCAGCTAAATCCTGCTGCCGACGCAGTAAATAAAAGGAGAAGTTTTGCCTGTCACTGCTTCCCTTCTGGAGCTGCCAGCAGCTGCTTCCTAATGGCTCCTCCATTACCATTATCACTGGATTACCAGACTGCTTTTATCCACTGTGCTAATTAACTGCTGCTTCTGGTATTTCTCTACTCTCACTGAGCTCAGATGTGCAGCTTCTTGCCTGAACCACAAACTGTGTTCAGAGAGACTGTTATGGGGAATTTCAGGTCATTTTCCAATAAGGAAAAGCGGCAAGAGCACACATTAGCAAGCAAATATTGTGATGTTTTCCAGTTTCTTACAGAACTGTGTACAAAAGGAAGGTTCACACCTGCAGGTCAGAACACATTTGGTGCAAGTAACATGGATTTAAGTGGTTGAAGCATTATTTTTTAGAGGATTGTACTTTTCATCTTGCAGGTTCTGGGCCTCAGTCCAACATATCCACAGCAGCAAAGGCAGGAGCAAAACCTCCTGTTAACAAACATCAGTAAAAACACCTGTGCAGGAGCTGCCAAACCCCTTGGTTGTTTCTGTTTGAAAACCTCTTGGTGGTCAAAGCTGGAAACATCCCAAGCACATACTGGTGTTCCCAGCCCCAAAACCTGGGAGGTCAAGGTGGTGACAGGTTTATATTTTGCTTCCTTTCCCCACTGACTCCTGACTTCAAACCAAAGGAAGGGTCATCGATTCCCCACAAATCTCAGCCTTGTTTCAGCACAGCGATAACAACGTGCTCGCACTGCGCCCTTGGGCTCCTCTCACCATAAGGATTTTTCTTTTTCCTTTTATCTAACAGACATTTACTCCCACGGCTGCGATTTGGGCAAAGGACAAGATAGGAATCCCGGGCTCTCTCCACAGCAGACACAGGAACCCCTCTGGGCTGGCAGCAGGGTTTGAAATCCACGCTGCTCTTTCGCCGTTATCAGACACAGCTTAAAGGCCCAGCGCCAAGTTTGTTTCCACAAACTACAGCAGAACAGTCCCCATTAATACCAACCCTTGCTCCTGCACTCCAAACGTTTAGCAATCCACGATCTTTGAGATTATTCTGACTTTCCCTTTTTACAGTGTGCTATAAAGTTAAGCATTATTTAAATACAGCTGTAACTGGAAGATATCCATCACATGCTGGACCCCATGGTAACATCTGAGCTGAGCCATGGCAAGGCTGTCGATTAAAGCCTTTATTAGCATTCAGGGTAATCTCATAGCCCATTTGCTGAGTTGACAGATGAAAATATTTCCCTTGAAAGTCCACCACAGACATGTCTACTGCCTTAAATATTGCTAAACCATCACGGGATTCCTGCCTGATGAGAGGAATATAAAGATACTACATTTCTTATAGATACCAAGAATCGATCCTATATTAATAACATAGAATTATGAGCCAGGTCTGTATGTAACTGAAGATTCAGCCTGTTGCCCTCAGAAATCTCTCCCTTCAATAGGAGTTATCCAGCTGTCTCTTAAAGACGGACAGATCCATAGACAATGAACAGCTGAGGATCTAATCCTGATTATCTGTAGGAGCTTCATTCTGCAAGAGGCAGTTCTAGCTGAAGGATACTGGGCCAAGAGACAACAAGATCTTTTTGATGTTTTTATGCAAAATCTACAGTCTCTGAGAGGCAACTGGAAAGAGGAAAGGAGGCAGCTCAGAGCAGAACAGCCTTTACCAGGGGGCAAGGCCAGGTCTCAGCTCTGATTTTAAGAATGCTGAGCTTTTCTGCTTGTTGGTGCTCTGTGAGGGCTCTGCAACCCTAATCAAGCCATAAATTATTACAGTAAGAGCCATGTGGGGAATAATCAGAGACTGGACTTAGGCACAAGTAATTACTGCTAAGCTTTTGAGCCCTGGCAGCATTTCTTGATCCCATATCAACCCAAATGTTCTTACTCTGACTCTTCCTCTTTCTGTTCCTTCAGGCTCTCAAGCAGAGATTCCTCCAAGACCTCCACATCTTCCAAGGGGATTCTCAGCAGCCAGCTGACACGGCAGATCAGCACCCTGGCTCGAGCATCATAGTATCCTTGCAGAGAGAAAAGCTCAAGACATCAGTCTGATCACACAGTTTAGTTAAGGAGCAGAGCACTCCAGGAACATCTCACAGAGCAGCTCCTTCCCCCAGGCCCTTTTTTCTTCCAGGAACATGAGAAGAGACTGATAAATGGAAAATCCTTCTTCCCGGCGAACAGAGCCACCACACCAGGTAATGGCTCTGTGGCAGGAAAAGGATCTCAGATCCTTTGGCCTCCATCCTCTGTGGCAGAGGCCTGCTGGCAACTTTTCAACAGAGAAATGCTGCAGCAGGACCACTGCTAACTGGAAATAATCAAACGTGTCTCTGTGGGTAGCTGGGCACAGCCCACCTCGACTGCACCAGTGCAGGAGGTGGCATTTTGTAAAAATGCACCTCCATGCAAAAGCTTTATCTTCAATTCACCTTGGTGGCAACAAGCGGCTCTCTGGAGTGTAAAGCTACACACCAGCTCCCCCAGCAGCACCATGAACAAATGTTTGTGTTTCCACTCCCTGCTGGAGATGCAGGAGTGGGCAGTGCACTCAGACAACACCAGACAACAAAACCAATTACTCCTGGTTTTATAAGCAGGTGTTCTTGAAGAAAAGACATCTTAAATGTAACATATTTTAAATTATTTGTGCCAACTCTTGCTTTTTTAATCTGTTTCTCTCGGCAGCACCTACTGCTTCCTGATGTTTGGCTTTTATAAAGGGTTCTTGGTGCACTCTGGGATGAAAAACACAATTGCTTTTCTCAGGGTGGGGGAAGATACCAGCAAGACCCAACGACAAAGAATGTCTGTGATACCCACTGCACGTAGATCAAATATGGCATTGGGCAATCTATTAAGTTGGTTTATTTATTACCATCATTACCAAGATACCAAACTAATTCCATGGCCTTTAACGACACCGTTCATGAGGTTTGTGCTTAGCTGAGGAATGAAGGCAGGATTTATCTTCACTCCTTTCTGAAATGTGGCACACCCTGCAAGTCCAGGCCAGTGTAAGGAGCCCCCTTCTTGTTTCCTGTCTGCTGACACTGCTGGGCTCCTTCCTCACCAGCCCGGTGGGAAGGCAGCGAGCCTTGGAAAGATATTTCTCCTAAATTCCAGCTTCACAAAGTAAGTGGTTTTGCAATAACTGACTTGTCAATTTTCCATTAAAAATAAGGCAAGAACAAAACTTGTTTTGTTCTGCAGTGTAACAGTCTAATCAGCAACCAGTGAGTTCTTTCCTGTGAGAACATGTTAAAACACAGAGATTTAAAAAATGCAAGCAGTGATAGAATCCAGGCTTCTTTTAGAAATGAACATTCTGTTCAGTAGACAGTCTTTATTTCATTAATTTTATCAGATTAATCCATGTAATAGATTGCAAACCAGAGAATTGTTTTATGTGTAATATAATATATGAGAAAAATCACATTTATTTATAACAGGCTTCACAGGACACTCTGGAATTTATACCCTGAATAATTTTTTTTTCTTTTTTTTTTAGGCAACCAGCAGAAAATTTTTTAGGCTGAGATTTTCATAACAGCTTTACTGCCTTCCTAAAGGAAGAGGTCACCTGCTTCCCTGGAAACATTGGAGAAAAACCACCCCACTCCACCTCCATTTACATCTGCTTGCCAATGCATGGTGTGTGACGGTAAGGAGGTGAAGAGCTGTTCAGTCTTCAGTGGGTATTATTACCCACTGCTAATATAAGACTTGTTTTTCCTGAAGGGGATGCAGATGAGGAGTGTGCAGCTTTTGCCAGAGAGGAAGCTGAGATGAAACAGGATAGTACCTTTTTGAGCACTTTATTGTATCAGATGTAAACGCAACTATATTATTTTTACAAAGAACAAATGCTAAGTAAACTTACCATCTCGAAGAGAGAAGGATAAAAGGTCCTAAAGAGGAAAAAAAAAAGAATATTTAATTTTAAACTGATGATGTAGGTCTAGAGGGAACAAAATGGAGGCATGAAGATCCATCAGACTGATTTAATTACTGCAGCAGCTCAGTTCTTAAGTGGCAAGCAGAAAGCTACAATTCAGTGAGGCAGCACAGAGCAAAACCAGTCCAAAATTCTCCAAAGGCCAGTACAAAGGGCTGGACAGAAGCAGATAATGCTTGGTATATGCTGAGGCATCCTGCATTTTTTGTTATTTTGTTATCATCCTGATCTTACACCAAACTTCAAAGTTTGGAGGAACAGGGCTCTAATCCTCCCACTCTAATGCCTTCTGCTCCCTACACAGTCACATATACTCACATATGTGACATCACTAACAGGTCTGAATGTTCCTCTAATGGCCCTTATTTTCTTTGGCATTCTGGGAATTCACAGCTCTAGGCAGTAAGGCTGAACTGGCATGAAGTTCTTTTAGATTAACTGAATTGGAAAACTCAGAATTTATGGCCATCTGTCAAGATTGAGGGACTCAACTTCTGTGTTGGCTCTTTACCATAAAAAAAAACAACCGGAAAAACAAATCAATTCAATAGATGGTTTTTATGGATAAACCCATGAAAAAGAGGCCAGTGTTTTTACAACTGTGTTCTCCTCTTTTATTGCCACTGGACAAATTCTAAGCTCTTTATGTGACTACATTAAGCACCAGCTCAGTTGAGCTGCTTCCCTCTCCTACACACAAATACAGCACAGCTGAATTTTACAGGGAATCCTTTCAGCCCTCTGGGAACACAAAAAATGCAGCCAAAGATGTAGGAGGCTGCCAAAGAGTTTATGATTATTAGTCCTGTAAGCTCCCAAGCACAATTTGTATCGTAAAAACGTCTCTACTCTGAGAGTTCTACACGTGAGAAGTGCAGGATGGAGAACAACCCATGCTGAACCAACCAGAAGAGGGACAAACTGCAAACTGCTCCCCAGGCTGGCTGGTGGGACGTGGGAATTGGAGACACCAGTCCAGAGGGAGGGATGTGACTGGTTTCCCAAAGCCTGAGTGCTGGGAGTGCCCAGGGATCAGCTACGTGGGCACCATCACCTCCTCTCCGGGTGCAGTCCTGGGGGAAGGGTTGGCACAGAGGTGGCAAAGCCCAGCAGAAGGTGCAGGGCTGGAAGCCTCAAGCAAAAAGCTGACCAAGCAAAGGGTCTCGAGTCTAGAATAAGGTGAAGCTTGTGACTTTGTTGCCACAATTTTCCACGGACTGACGCAAGCAGCCTCTGGAACAGGGTGATGGTTTGTGGGCAATAAACTCTCCCTGAGTGAGGCTCAGGGAGCCGGGGCTGAGATTCAGGTCCCGTCCCGTCTGCCCAATATCGCCTGTGGCACCTCGTATCGAACCGCCCCAAATACATCTGGCCTCAGCATGCACACACATGCATTTCAAAAGGGCAGGCATGCACGTAGGTAATCAGGTGATAAACTGCAACTGCTGTTTTTTATGGCATCCGTGCCAGTTAGCACTCTCAGATTCTCCTCAGATTGAGGCGGTGCACGTACTGCAGATGCAGGCAGCTGGAATCCAACCAGCAGTGACTAGATTAGTTTACAACTGGTTTGTTTTCCTCCCTAAGCAGCAGTTGTTATATTGCAGCCTTATTTTGAGGTCAGTGTTTTGAAGCTCCCTGAAAACTCTGTGACAAGACAACCACCCATGCAATCGAGGAGCCTTACAAAGGAAGGGAATCTTTACTCAGTCTTTGCCCAGCTTTTTCTGAGTTGATGCGAGTTCAAAACCCATTTCCTTAACAACAGAGAGCCTCAAATCCACATTGCAGTGAATGTGTGTAGGAAACCACTGGAAAACGGGCATTCTAAGTATGTCGAGAGCAAAAAACACATTCATAATAAGAATTTCCAATGTTTTATCACCTATCGCCACTTCTACACCTCTTTTATTGCATTGCCTTCCCATACCACACCCACAGCCTGCTATGACTACTGTTTTTAAAGAATTCAGTTACCACCATCTGCCTGTGTTACTCATCTGCAATGAACACAAAGATAACAATCCATAATCCTCAGATGTTCATTGAATCAATGGTGAGCTCACATCTAATCTCCTGACTCCATGGATCATCCCTTCAGCTCCTTTGAGATGAAGGGCCTTCAAAAACGCAGCATTAGTGCCAGCAAGGCCCTGCCACCGAACACGCTGAGCAATTAAAGCAGATACCTAATAAACAGTAAATATTGCATCAGCAGCAACTGAATACAAAGGAGCACAAGCACCATAAAGCAAAAGATCAATAATTCATAAAGCTTTGTCCCGCAGCTTGTTTATTTTCAGGTAAGAAGGAGAAGGTTTATCTCAGCTTATCACTGATGTTTCCCGCACACCGGTGTTTTTTTTCCAGACACGCCTCTGCTGCCTTGCTCTACTGAAGTCTTTCATTCTATCTCTCCTCAGACAAAATCAATCACCTTACCCACATGCAGATGACTGTGTAGGAGATTGATGCTGTGGCATTAGACTGATAGTTATCCCTCATCTTTGCTTTCAAATGGTCAAAGTTTTCTATGGTTTCTGTATTCCACCCAAATCCAGGGGACATCCTCAGTTTCCTGGGTCAGAGAAAAATCCCACGTGCTCCTGCTGATCCAGAGCCACTTTGGTATAAGCACACAGAGGCCTCACGCACCACAAGCTTGGAGCAAGCACAAACTAAATTTCAGCCTTAATAAACTCAGCAGCAATGAAGGAAAACCTGCCCCAATGTAGAGAATCCATCCTGAGGGACAGAGAATGAGGGGAACAACGCAGGAAGGACAGCAAGGCAGAAAGAACGAGTGTGGATGTATTGAATTTGAGGAAACAGCATCCAAAGAGCCACTTTTATTTTAGAAGATCTGCTCTAAATTATTAATTAAGATGAAGATCTCTGTTGCTGTCCCTGTACTGTTGTAGGACTTCGGGCACTGGAACATTTGGACGTTTGGAGCAGATCCTCTGAGGCATTTCATGGACTGAAAGGAGACAGGAAAAGGTGGCTGAGGAAACGAGAGCTGGTCGTGGGGACCAGAGAAGTTCACTGCTCTCTTATCTCCTCTGACACAGACGAGTTCTCACATCTGCTGTTCTGCCAGGCCATGGCTCAGGGTGAGTGTGTGATAAGCCTTAATCAATTAACAGCATGCAGGGCTGCATGTAGGGTGTCTGGCACAGGGTGACACAGCACAGGGTGATGGTGCCCACGTTCTGTGTGGCACCAGCAGCAGCCTAACGCCCTCTTCACCCTGCATGGCATCACATGAGGTTGGATGAGGAGAGATCTTCCCCAGCAAAAGCAAATGTTGCCAAAATGCTTCACCTCTTTTATCTTTCCATCAGCTTTTACAGCAGAGCATTATGGAGCAGTCTCAGTTCCACTTTCTCAGTGAAAGAAAATAAAGTCATGATAATTTCCTTCTGATCAAAGCTTACTCTGGGAAAAAGAGTTTGGAAATTGTGCTCCTTGGAGCATGTATGTGAAGGTGGTTCGTGTTACATATATAGTGAAGGGGCTTTTAAACAAGAGAAAATCAGGTCTATTGTGTTCAGAGTGTCACTAAAATCTGTACAACACATGTATGAATGAAAACCACTGCAGTAACACAGTCAAAGTAAAACCTTTGTCAGTTCTCTGTTCTGTAGAGTGAAACCACCAAAGACAACTCAGCACACAGTGACTATGCTTCACATTCATCATTTCCATGAGCTCTTTATGGATAGACTGCTTATAAATAGACGCCTATCGGAAATATTGATTTTATTTCCCTGACTGCACAAACAGCACTTCAGCTGCAAACAGACACATATGATAAACCTCTTCTGCCAAGCAAACAAAGGCGAAGGGAGTACATGGACTTACATGGGTTATGAGAAGTGGATTTTCTTTCAAGATGGGATCCTCCAGCAACATTTCAGTGAAAGTTTCTGTGCCCTCACCTCCTAAGCCAGCAGCAAAAGCTGTCATGGCAGATAAGACAGCATCAGGCAGGTCCAGCCACGTCACAAAGCCCTTGATGAATTCTGTCCTAAAGGAGCTGTAAGGCAACAGAAGCAGTTCAGGTTTCACAAGTGGGTATTTCAAGGCTCCACAACTGGGTACTTTTGGAAGCTTTGAGCAGTCCTTGGTTTCAAACATTAGTTCACACAAAAATCAAAGCATCAGGAGTCAGCAGAAGGTGAACTGCTAAACAAACTAGCTAAATAAACAAGGAAACAATCTGAATGGGGCTAGCCCTTGCTTCTGATGTCTGCAGTGTTAATGGATGTGTATTGTGCTGAATTGTAAAAGTCTTACAGGTGCAAGAGAAAAAGGATTTTCCACTCCCCCAACTTCAGAAGACCCCGCATAGAGTCTGACACCAGCTCTGGCTGAGCCACCACCCAAAATCCACCTGCCCTGCCCAGCCCTCACTCCAGTTGTACCTTTGCTCGTTTTCAGGGAACAGCCAGGCGAGGGATATCCCACAAAGTGCCGCGGACGCGAATCTCCCCGGTTCACCCAGCTGCCGGCGCAGGAGCACAGCCGGCTCCTTCTCCCTGCCACGTTCAGCCTCCTTTTGCTGTTTGGAAGCCCAGCCTTTCCACTTCTCTTCCGCAGCCATTTTCACCTTCAAGTTCAAGGAGGAAAAAGCAGCAGAATAAAACCAACAGCAAACTGTTGGAAACCAGGAAGTGAGGAGACAAATTGCCTTTGTTTTTACTGCCACACTTGCTACTGGAATTGAAGTCAAGTCTGACCAGGTCCAGCTTGCCTATTGCCCCCAACACACTGCTGTGACCAAAGAAGACACAGGAACGGGACACAGATGAAGTTCACCAATTCTCAAATGCTTTGCACTAAATTAACTGACAATAAATATTTCAGCCTGTGAAAGGACAAGATCCCATTGGGATGCAAAAGGACTGGGCTCCATTCAGGCCTATCAGTCCCACATTTTCTGCAAAAATAACATGAAAATTACATCTCTGCACGTGGTACAGGGACCAGTACAGCTGCCTGGGAAATAATTTTCCTCCCTCATCCTCAGCCCAAATTACTCCTGTTTGTTTTGCTGACGGCATTAGGAAAGTTGAGTCCAGCTGCGAAGGAGAAAGTCCTTCTCTCTCCTCTGAGAAGGACTTTGATGTGTCCCATGGTCATTGCTGTGCTTTGCTTGTAATATTTCTCCTCTATACAACCTGCCACTGCTTTTCCCCTAAAAATAAGATCCCTGTGCCACACGGACCTTGAGCTGGGCCAAGATATTATTTTTTAGAGTGTAGATGTGCACACTTGCAAGCGAAGGGCTTCCAGCTGCTCCCCTGATGGTGCCAGCAGCAAACTGAGACCTCAGGCAGAGGTGGCAACGGCTCATTTCAGATTCAGCCTGGGTAACAACCTGCTCCAGAGCTCACTTCCATCGCCTGGAATTTCCACTGATTTCCTTAAGATCCAATCCGTTTCTAAGGGGCCCAAATTACCCATTCATTTTATAGTTCAAATTAAAATGTTTCCTTTCTTCCACACCCTGGCTAAATAGGAATTAGGAGCCCATGACACTACAAGTGACTCCCAGGGGGTGCAGACACCACTTATGCATAGTTTTAGAGCCCTAAAAGAAAGAAGTGCAACAGGAGCTGGTCTTTTAAAAGAGATTTTATTATCTGCATGCCATCTGTCATGGCCCTCCAGGAAAGGTGTCTGTCCTGCCTTCCCACTCAGAAACCCTAAACATCCAAACTTCTAGACGAATTTTCCCAGGAATAATCTAACACTAAAGTTTCAATAATTTTACAATTATTTGTCATGTCTGCTCACCTCTGGACACATTATGGGAGACAGCACTGGAAATAAAACCCCCTTCCCTGATAGATTTATTGATTTCTTAACTCGGGCTCGTATGAAAAGTGAAGCAGCTAAAAAAGATCCATGAGCAGTACAACTGTTTAACCTAATTTCCTAACAACATAAAATATGGAGCAATAATGGAGCAACAGCACGCTGGCTCCTGGCATGCAACAAATAATTCAGAGTGCTGAGCATCTAAAATACCCAGAGAAAGTTTCTGGATGCTCTGAAGATGCTCAGATCAATGTACTTCCCTCTACACAAGTATCTTTTTCCTTATAAACACATAGGAAAAAATGGGGTTGGGATTTTCAGACATACAGCGTAAAAAAGAGCAATGTGTGGTTTACTAAAGAAAAGTTGGGCCAAGAAGTTTTGCGACAAATCCAAGATGAGGGAACTGAGAGTTAGAAGCATATTCCAAAAGTTATTTATTCCAAAAGTTTTTAAGTCCCATGGCACTGGAATTCCCATCCCTGCCTTGAGCAATGTGGTGCAGCAATCAACAGCATTGTCATAATCTGAACCGTCACTTGAAAGAGAATTTTTTATCACTTACAGCTCTCATTTTTCACACAAAGCCCATTGTTTTCTTGAGAGATGGTGTATTTTATACAGCAGGTCATACAATCCCGTTTGGAAAGCAGAAAGGTAATTCCTTTGGGGATCTGAAGCTGTACGATACACGTGTTCCCTGCAGCTGAAAGAGGAAACAGAGACATGGCACCATCACATTTGTCCTAAACTGTGACAAAAGCAACCAAACCATCATCTCCACAACCCCCAAAAGTTAATGAGGCATCTCATTAACTTCAGAGAAGCAGTTGTAGGTAATTATTCAGATGGGGCTGGCCAAAAAGTCCCGTGTAAGGCACAGTGGGGACAGCACAGCCTGACAGTGGTTACTCATCGCACACAACGCTGTGACTGCGGAAACATTTGGGCAGAAGAGATTGTTTGGGGACCTGCATATGGCTGCAGAGGTGCTGAGAGCACCACAGCCCCTGCTTTTAATCCATAGATACGAGGTATGACCACAGAATGCCATTAATTCAGTCCTGTCTCAATGCAAGAACACATAAACGCCATATGGATGGGCCACGGGGATCAGAGCCCGAGGGGACGGGGACACGGAGAAGCCCAAAGCTTAAGTAGTTGGAAAAGTGAGCGTATTTAATTCAGTTAATCCTAAGGTTTGCACAGCAGCGGCTGAGAAGCGATGTCCTCACAGTGAAGTGGGCAAAGCTGCGGAGAGGGAACAGCGCATTAAGAAGCGTGAAGGCACCACCTCAGCTGGGGAAGCTGTGCGGGCGGACACCGCCACAGCTGCCCGTGTTCACTTTTACCACGAGTCCTTTACCTCTGGAGCCTCTGCTGATCCAACACAGGAACTTATTTACGGAAAGTGGCCACGCTGAGGGAAGCAGCGCCCAGGGCAAGGGAGCGGCCTGAGGGGAGGGTCCCGCCCGCTCGCCCCTCAGCCCGCGGCACTGCCCCCGCACAGCCCCTCTCCCACCCGGCCCGGCCCGGCCCCGACCTGCCGCCGGCCCCGCCGAGCACCGGGAACCGGGAACCGAGCACCGACTACCGCCGCCGGCGCCCGCCCCTTCCTGCCCGGCCCGGCCTTCCCGCCGGCACCGCGCCATCGGCGCAGCCAAATGCGTACGGAGGGTGCGAGCTGCGCTGGGCTGAGGGGATGGAGGGGACTGAGGGCATCTGAGAGGGCCGAAGGGATGGTGAGAGCTGAGGGGATGGAGGGGACTGAGGGCAGCTGAGAGGGCCGAAGGGATGGTGAGAGCTGAGAGGATGGAGGGGACTGAGGGCAGCTGAGGGGGCCGAAGGGATGGTGAGAGCTGAGAGGATGGAGGGGACTGAGGGCAGCTGAGGGGGCCGAAGGGATGGTGAGAGCTGAGGGGATGGAGGGGACTGAGGGCAGCTGAGGGGGCCGAAGGGATGGTGAGAGCTGAGAGGATGGAGGGGACTGAGGGCAGCTGAGGGGGCCGAAGGGATGGTGAGAGCTGAG